>CM031234.1:914066960-914481960 GCA_018340775.1 Taxus wallichiana var. yunnanensis | reverse complement strand
CTTTCCATTTACCCTTCCCAAATGACACAACTTTCCCAAATCCAAGTTTAGGAAATATGTGACATTTAGGATGGGTAATTAGGCCCACCTAATCTATGATTGGTTCCCTAATCCCTCTTAAACCCATACACAACATCCCAAGCCACAAGATATACCAAATCCACAAAAAGTTAATATAAAACACTAGGTAACATTAAACCAAAGATAATTTGAATTCAAAAATATAGATCTACACAAGAATAGAATATATCACAATTATAGTAGGATAGACTAACAATCAAATAGCAAAAGGAATCCATCAAATGACATGGCACAAACACAATGAACAAGGTTTCATAATCAATAAGAAAAGAAAGGTTTGACCCTTAGGGAATTTTTGGCTAGTTGAAATATATTCCTTGAATCCCACATTCTCTCACGACCAAATACATGTCACCTATAAAATCAAGGAAAACCTCATATTTTTCCGATATGATAATATATATTTGTGTTATAATCAATCATCCTTACAAAATCATGTTAGCTAAGTAGTATATCATGTTTATCATCAATTTATTATAAAGTTTTACGAACATGCATCAAGTATGAGTTCCATAAAAGTACAAGATTCTTCTCAATCGAATCATGATATCATATCAACATAATAATCGATAAATGAAATGTGGCATCATGTGCCTCATTAAAAACCTATCAACAATAGTTAGCATCCTAGTGCTAGTAAATAACTATGTCGTGAACAATGTCACCTCAAAACAATAAAGCATAGTAGTAATATCTTTCAATATAGATGATCTAGATATAATAAGTCAAAATAGCTCAACATGAGAATACATAAATATGTGGGCACTACACCAAACACCTACAAGGCCTTAATCTATCTTTTTCTTCTATAAGTGATCCATTGATCAATGCCTCGTACTCTACCACATTGTTTGAACAAGAAAACTACATCCTATGAGCAAACAATAATTTCTTGTCCACTAGAAAACCGAACTACACTGCCTCATCTCCATTTTCGCTTCTAGAAGCATCATAAATCATCTTCCATAAACCAGAAGAATCATTATCTTCTTCTTATTATTTTTACGACATAGGGGTTGTAAACTTTTCTTCGTGAATGTAGTAGGTTCCTAAACTAGTATCATATATTGTATCATAAGGATCAAACTCATAATGTTCCTTAGCCCATTCATCTAATAGGAGGTCGGGTATTGAGCTAGGAGGATTAAGTTGTTGAATTGACACTAATTTGTGTTCTCGATCTTCATGTATCATGTAATTATATTGGAGAGGAGTAGGGTCATAATACTTAACATGATAAGAAGATATTGGTTCAACTCTAATGGTGAATCTTGTACCATATCTAGTTCTTAGGAGCATATGATACCAATCGAAGAAAAATATCCACCCACTTTGGCTATAAAATCTCTTGATAGAAAAATGGAAAATAAAGGAGGCAAGTCAATAACTGAGATATCTTGAGTTATGGTTAAACTTATACAAGCATGGAGGATTAACTCAAGATATTTTATCAATCCTAAAATGTTGATAGTTGATCCATCAAGTTGCAAGATACCTTTAGAAATAGAATTATATTCAATGCCAAAAATATTGGCAATTTTATTGAGCATTAAAGAGGTGCTAACACCTGAGTCAATCATGCAATTATGTACTAGGTGTTTTCCTACAATTAGATACATGAAAAGGGGTTGGGGATTTTTAACTTTTCTTACTTGTTTCTCATTTAGTTGGCATATATGGACCGTGGAATTTTCTTTCGTAACAATTGATTCAGATTGGGGACATTGCTTCAAAGCCTCTTATAGATGATCCCTATGGGATGGAATAAATAGGGTGTCCTACATCATCAAATTTATATTTTTCTTCTTCATCTTCTCAACAATGTTGAAGTGGATACCGCGTACTTGTGCATCGAGGTGTGGCATTCCCCTTTATTGTTTTCTCCATCTACGAAAGTTCTTTGGTTGGTGTATTTTTTGTGTCGTGGACCCGTAGTGATTTGCGGGTTTTCTATGTTCCTCATATTACTAGATGACACCATATTTCTACTTAAGTCTTCATATTATCTATCTTTGAAATGGGGACTTTGCAATGAAGGGGATTAGGTAGACATTTTGATTTGTTTATTATTTTATCTTGTGTGATCTACCACATGGAATTACATCCTACTCAAGTTTTTCATGGCTTGGTTAACTACACAAAAATCATCAGACCCAAAAACATGAAGTTAGGCTTGGGGCAGCCTCTAATGCTACTTTTTCTAGTACTTTCCATTTCCATCAAATATTATTGTTGATTGAAATAATTTTACACCATGATGGACTGGACTTGCACACCATTTACATAATTATTTTGATTAGGTGGATGGCTACATGGAAAAAACCATTCAACTTATTGTGTTAACACTTATTTCACTAAATATGGACATATTCCAGTGAATTTGGACTCTAGTATTACAAGTTTTGGAAGAAATCTATCACCGTTTTTGCCTATATTGGATTCCATTTTTGTCTATACTAGATTCCATTATTACTATTATTGGATTCCATTAGTAACAATATTGGATTCTAATATTGTCATTATTGGACTTATTGGAGTTCCAATTTCAATATTATTGGATTCCAATTTTGCTATTATTGGATTCCAATATTGCTATTATTGGATCCCAATTTTGCTATTATTGGATTCCAATTTCACTATTATTAGATTCCAATTTCACTATTTTTATATTTTCATGTTGGGATTATGTAAGGTTAGCAACCGCTAAATATTATAAGGCATGATCTTGTTGGATTAATAAAAATAAAAACTAATAATAACTTCTTGCAAAAGTAAGTTTAAAGTGCAAGCTATTAGAGTTTATGTATCTTTGATGAAAAATGAAAGTGTAACCTCCTCCTAAATCAGTGGGGAATAACTCTCACTAATTAATACTAGAAGTAGAGTTGACTCCACATAACTAGTAGCCTAACTCAACCGAACTGGTAAGTTAACTCAACATAATTGCTACAACTAAGCAAGCATATCCCATGAGTGTAGGAAAGGTACAAGTAAATTAAAAAATACAACTAAAATAAATATCCTAAAAAAACACCCCCATAAACACAAACTTAGCTAAGTAGTGAAAAGGAAAGTGGGTCCTAGAAACAAGGCTTGATGAGGTACCCATGTACAATGCAAATCTCTCATAAAGTGGAGAAAAGGAGAAAACCCAAAGTGGGAAAAAATCCCCCAAAAGAGAGACACTAAAATCACTCAAGAAAACTAGAGAAGAAGAAGTGGGTTCCTAAGAACTTGACTTGATGAGGTACCCATGTACAATGATCATCCCCCAGAGTAGAGAGAGAAATAAATGAGGACAAGAAGGTCCCCTAAGAAGAGCATCGATGATGTGGTCCTTTGCATAAAGATTGAAGAGAATCTACCTGCACCAAAAAACTTTCCTACCCTTGGGAAGGACAAAAAGGAGTACTGAAAGTCGGCCCACTCCACAAAGGAATAAGAAGCCTATAATACTCGATCTTTGCATCTAGTCTGCAACTGAAATGTGGCATAGGTCTGGAAAACATGTGCATAAAAGACAATGGTAATACCACTGTAGTATACATGTTAGAGAGAGAATATGGTGGGGGCCCAATAACCCTCACAAAGGGATCCACAAGAAGAGGTGGATCGTGAAACATATCTAAAATAGTGGAAGTGAAAAATTTCCCAAGGTGGGAACTCCCAACGAGAGAGATGAATGGGTCCTCTAGAATGTGTGATGGATCAATCAAAGCATATTCCTATAATGCAACACAAGTGGAATCTACAAATAGACAACTCAGGTCAGGTAGATACTCATCCCAATGGGGTTGTTCAATGAGAGCAATGTCTGACAAGAATATATTAACATCACAACATGAAGTAGGTGGAGAAGACTGCTGAGAAGAACTACTGGAATTCCAATATGAGGTAATGTTGCACTCAAAGGTAGTAACCTATGTATGTGGAGTGTCAACAACTAAGAAATAAAGATCAATGGAGCACCAGAGGAAATGGTTACATCTATCTCGAGAGGAATTTTATCCAAAGTAGAACACCTTTGCTTTAGAGATTGAATAGAAGCATGAACATGAATGATAATGAGCTTTGTGGAGGTAACAGTAGGGAGAGTGTGCTCATTAAAATGATCCTATGGTGAATGTTCAACATGGGACTCATGAGTAGCAACATGGGACTCAATAATGAAAGGGATGTGAGAAGGGGGAGAATCTATGGAGGCACTAGAGTGGTCCAGGGAAGCGTCACTCTCAGATGGTGAAACAAGGTCATCATACAACTATCGGATAATGGTCCAGGAAGTGAAAGGGAACTCAGTGTACTCAAATAAATGCAATGTATCCCTAGAAATAGTAATACTGAGAAGGCCATAGACCTCATCATTTTGGTTAAACCACTCATACTTTTGTAGAGGTTCATCGGGCTCAGAACAATACCATGGAGGTAGGGCAACAAATTGTGCATAATGCAATGATTGATAATGCATGCCTTCCCAGAGAAAAAATTACTAGAGTCGAGCATAATAAGATAATGGTGAAAGTGAAACTCCATAATACAAATAAACCCCCAAAATTATTCTAAATGTCACTTTATAACTTAGTGTAAAAAGTACAAGTCCCTAGTGAGTTTTGTAGAACCCCCAAAATGTGGCACTTTATAAAGTAGTTCGTTTACAAAAATAAATGAAGCCATCATATAGAGCATGATAAAACATGTATTTTTGACAGAACAGTGCTCAAATCCGAGCTACGATCAAAATTTATAGCAAAAACAATTTCCCGTAAATAATGGCTTATTTAATTAAAATTTTGCAAACTAATTTTTAAAATGTCGGAAATGAGAGGAAAGGGGGTCATGCGTATACTCATTGGAATTGAAAAATAATGAAGAACACAGTGGTTTAATTTATGAGGGGGAATTGGCCTCCTGCCAACCCGGGCCTCACCCTTTGTCTTCGTCAGGTGAAGATACAAGTTTTAAAAACACTTAATTCTCCCTTAATACATTAAATCAGATTGACTTATATTTTAAAATCATAAAATGATAATATAAGGAAAAAGTCAAAATGAGAAAATTAATGCAATTTACTCCTCCACATGGAGAGAGGAACAAATTTAGGTTTTAGAAAACCTAAAAAACGTTATCTTTGTTGTTAGTTTTTGTAATTTTTTATTGTTTTTGCCTCCACAGACTATAAAATAAAGGTTTAAAATCCATTCAAAGGCATGGAGACCACCAAGGAAGGTAAATGCAGGTTGTGGAAGCCAAAAATCGCTCAATGCAAGCCAAAAAATGCCTCAGACCTGCAAAAATGCCCAATGCAAGCAAAAATGTATCTCTTTGTTGTTGTATTCGATTTTTACGACTGCCATAGACCACAAATAGTCTTATGCAGGTAAATATAGCTCAATACAAGTAGATCCAAGGGTGTTGCAGAGGTTTAGGTGTCATTTCAGGCCTAGAATGATGAAAATCAATAAAAAATGTTTTTAAAACCCTCGGACATACAAAAACGCCTTTCACACAATAAAAATTCCCTCCATACTATAAAATCGTGGCTCAATTAAAAAAATGCCCTTCACATAGAAAAAACGTGGCTTTGAAGGTTAAAATAGCAACCTAGATTTGAGGATGCCCTAGTTGATTTCTAAGTGAAACCAAATCAAAATCACACCAAAAAAACCTTTAGAAGATTCCTTGTAGCAAGCAATGACCCAAACACATTGCATGAAGCTTTCTCCTGTGTAGAAATGGTCACATCAACGAGAAAAAATACAAAGATTTTTCCTTTACCAATAATAAAGTAATGTTTTTTTTTTACAAATAACAATCTCAATTGAAAAAGAACCAAGACAGAGTCAAATCTATTTACACATGAACTGTTAGTTTCACAAACGAAGTATTCAAAAACTACAAATAACCCAGTAATGGAAAACATATCACCAGAATCGCTCTGATACCATATTAGATTTTCTGGATCTCTAATGAAAAATGAATGCACGAGAAATTGTATAAATTGAAATAACTAACAATAAGATGCAATATGATCAAGAACTCACAAGACAATAATGGCTCCAAATCAACTCAATGCTCCATATGCTCCATATTCCATGAGATAGACTGATGCAAGTCATGTACATATAGGAGGTGAATGTGTAACCTCCTCCTAGATCAATGGGGAATAACTCTCACTAACTGATACTAGAAGTAGAGTTGACTCCACACAACTAGTAGGCTAACTCAACCAAACTGGTAAGTTAACTCAACACAATTGCTACAACTAAGCAAGCATATCCCATGAGTGTAGGAAAGCTCCAAGTAAATAAAAAATACAAGGAAAATAAATATCTTACACCAACACAAGCCTCGTAATTTGAAAATGTGATTCTAGCACTTTCCTTGCACTTTAAAAGTGAAAAATCCTCAATGTAAGGTTATGGGTCACTAACTATTCAATTTTGATTATGCACATCCTTGATATTGGCATTGGCCTCAAATGCTAATGGTGTTATTTTGATTTCTGGTGGAACTTATAATAAAATTACATGCTCACCCCAAAATATACCTTATTTTTATGATTCTCCCAAAATATGACCTTTTTGTTTGATATTATAATAGTGAAATTATTACAGCAAAATAAGGAACTTGTGTCAGTTGGTCTTTCTATTTTTGGGGTAATTTTATTTTAGTAGAAATAATGCTATGTTTTCTTATCTCAGTCATAGCATTGTAACAACTCAAGTCTTATTTTATTAGATTGTACATGACATTAAGTTTACTATTATTTATTATTATAAATTATATCTTCTGATTTATCATTAAAAAGACAACATCATTGGGAGCTATGTATATCACAAATTCAATTACTATGAAAGATAGTATAATTTATTCTTGTAAATTTTCCATTCTCCATATAAATGATGAGTCACTTACTTCCATGAGAAAGAAAATGAAATAATCCTTAACATAATGCAAGAAAAATTTTTGTGAGAAACACATAGTCATACACCCTCAAAGATACATTGAACCAATATTGTATAGTTTACATCAATCAAAAGACTCATTGTGCCACAATTGTATTCTTTGTGAGTCAAGAAATTCCACCACCTTTTTCCCAATGTTGGTCATTGTGAATGAGCTACATTTGCATCACACCCTCATTGTGGAATAACACTTTTCTACAATTTGTTTTCACAAGTCTCCCTCTTGTATCCCATTCTCTTAGCCTTGTATAAGTTGAGTAGATATTCTAGGTTGATTCAATGGATATCTAACTACCAAGCCCTTTTTGTTCTTGAAGACTTTGATTGGAATATCATTTTCAAATAAATTTGAAATCTAAATCAATGAATTGTACTTACACAATCCAAATCAATGATGCATGTTTAGAGAACAAAGTAAATATGGAAATATTTTGTAGGGTCAAACCAGAGGTATATATGCTTGCTCCATGTCTCCTTTCTCTCCATTAAACACATTGGTTTGGAGAATGAATGGCTTCCCATGCCTACAAACTCAAATTCTATCCCATCATGCTTTGAGTTTGTATGATGATAGATGTAGCTCACAATAACACAACTGATGTGTCATCATCTTTATTTACATACTGAAGTTCCCAAAAAAATACATTTCCTTTGATTGGAATCCATTACCTACACCACCATCAACTAGTGACATCAAAAACCATGGAAAATAACAATCTTCATGTCAAAATCTCACTGAAACATATGGCAGGTTTCCTTAATACCATCTTAACCCCTAAAAATTCATCTAATATTCCCAAGTATTAGATACATTGAGATAACTTGAAATAGTTATAAAAATATTGATAAGAAAAAAATACAACAATCTACTTATGTGCCTAAACCAAAACTTCAACCTAAAATAGAAGATAAAATACATTGTGAGGCATATGAAAGGAGGATGTCAGTACAATAATCTACTTATGCACCTAATTCAAAAATTCAACCTAAAACATATTTGAGAGGA
The DNA here is from genome assembly GCA_018340775.1 of Taxus wallichiana var. yunnanensis. NCBI lineage: Eukaryota > Viridiplantae > Streptophyta > Pinopsida > Cupressales > Taxaceae > Taxus > Taxus wallichiana. The sequence continues at coordinate 914,473,908 of CM031234.1, read as the reverse complement.
GGATGAAAACATCTCTTAACATGTAGGACATGAAAAATATTAGACTAGAATGAGATACAACCAAATAACAAGAATCATAGATGCAATCAATATAAATAAATAAGGAAAAACCAAATCAATTGACATAAAAGAGAAAAAATAGTTTAAATTTCCAATACATTTAAGATTTGAAATAGATTCCAAGATAAGATAATGTTCTAGATGTGTTGAAAGCCAATATTTTCTCTTGGTTCATAGGATTTACACATAAATCCAGATTGGACCCTGTAAATGAAAACATATCTTTGAAATGAGAGATTAAATATTCATAACTACTTACAAAGGTGTAACAATAGTTTTAAAATGAAGTGAATTTTGAATATTTTAGTCTTGATTTAGGTACATGTTCAAGTGAGTGAATTTTGAATATTTTAGTCTGGTTTAGGGTAACATTCCAAATACCTAAAGTGAGAAAATATGGTGTTTAAATAATTGTTATCCAACAAGTCAACCAAATTAGAAGGTTAATATTTTCCTCTCCTCTCCTCTATCGAATAGTCGACATACTTAGCCAATTGTTATCTCCTCCAATTTAATTTAGTAGTGGGTGAGAAAACAAGGTGTGGAAATTGGAAATTAGAAATAGCCATGGCCAAAAACATTGGCCAAAGTGATATCCATGCCACAAGTGCATACCCATAACACTATGCCACAACGCACCCCCATGCCTGAGATGAATTTAGGAATTGGGAAAAAATATAGTTAGGTGTTTGACCAAGCCTCCTTCTAGTCCACCTATCACAAGGCCAAAGTGATAGCCATGGCCACAAACAACATTGGCATGTTGAGTTTGGTGGTGCAATGCCACAATGCACCACCATGCCCAATATAGATTTAGGTAATTGGGAAAAAATATAACAAGGTGTGTTTAAAAATAGTTGTAATGTAATGTGAGTAGTAGGAGTAATAACAAGTTTTTATAGTAAAGGGTTAGATTCTTAAGTGGAGAGTCTAAGTGAAGGTGCATTTGAATTTATTGTTTTTGGTAAGGATAAAATTAGATGAGACCAGTTAAAAGTGAGAGGCTAACATTGAAAATAGGTGAAGTGAAATTGGAATGGTAGGTAGTTGACTTTGAATGGGGTGAATCTATAGAAGTTGGAAGCATCCCATTCCCATTTCCCATTCTTATGTGGGTCACACACTAATCCAAGCATCACAAAGAATTGGTGAAAGGGTTCGACCAAAGAAACATGATTTTCCATTGAAGAAGTAGTGCAAAGGGGTCTAGCCCAAAAAAGGTACATTTTCATAACCCATGCTCCATCCCCTTCAAACCCCCACATCTTCTTGATGAAATATTGTTGTTTGTGAGAAAATACATTGAAAATGTAGGGAGGAGAGATGAATTTAGGGAATTGGGAAGTCAAATATAGCTAGGTGTTTGACCCAACCTCCTTTTAGTACTTATTTCAAATTGATATCCATGTCCATGAACAACATTTGTTGAGTATAGTGGTGCTACTATCTTAATTCCATGTCATCCACACCCTCACGCCTAATTTTATAGAAGATGACATCAAATGTCATGTCGACACTAAAAAGGAAAAAATCAAGTGAAGAATAGGGAAAAAGCAATTTTCCACTTATTAGGATCTCTTGTAAAGTCTTTCAGCAAAAAAAAGATTCCATCCAAAGTTAGGTGAGTGTTGAGGTGAAGAAGGGACAAATATTATTGATGCATTAAATAGTTATTTTTTTCTACCATTATAATTTATGATCAAAACCAAAGAGGGGATGGGAAGACTAGTTTGGAACTTGAAAGATGAGATATTTAATGCCTTTTCAACAAGTTTGGTGGGTACTTATAAAAACATAGAAAATAAAATAGAGAATGTATTCAATTTTAAAAAAAGAATAATAAAAACCAAAGATTGGGGTTGGTGAGTGTGAGGGTCTGTTACAATGATGGTATGAGGGGGTGACAACCAAATTTCAACCCTAAAAACAAATTGGATGGAAATTGGAAATTTGAATGATCCCAGGATGCCTTGTTGACTGGAAAGGGAAGACTACTATAGAAGTTGGAAGCATCTCATTCCCATTTCCCATTCTCATATTTTTCTATATGGGACAAACATTTCCACATCACATGGTGTAGGAATTGGGTGAAAGGTTGAGTCATGACCAAAGAAAGCATGAATTTTCCATCGAAAGCAAGTGCATGAAGGAGTTCTACACAAAAAATAAGGTAAATTTCAGAACTAGTGCCCCATCCACTCACTCACCCCACATCTTCTTGATGTTTTTGAGAAAATTCATTGAAAATTGTAGGGGAGGATACAAATTTAGGGAATTGGGAACAAATATAGCTAGGTGTTTCAACCAACCCTTTTTTTAGATACTATAGGAGTTAATGACCCAACGACCTCACACACTTTGTGGCATGCTAATGTGAGGGTGATCCTCCTCCCAACCGGCTGTGTAAATGCAAGGGTAACTAGTTCCCTGGGGTGTGGGGATTAGAACTTGGGTGGGTGGTTGAAAATGAACACTCAAGCCCCACCATCAGGCCACACCTTTGCCCAACCTTCTTCTTATTCTCCTTTCAAAGTGTTGTCGTGGCCTCAAACAATTGTTGTGTTGAGTTTGGTGGTGCTACTATGCTCAATTCCATGCCACAACACCCCCCCACCTGAGGTTACAAAAGATGACCTCAAATGCCTATTTGAATCTAAAATGGAATTAAAAGAACCAAATGGTTCCCTTTTTCAAGTGGTGGTTTAGGAATAAGTAACACAAAAATTCATCCTGTGAATTTTTTTTGGTATTTAGTGCTAAGCACAATGATGGATGGAAAAGTGTTGAGCTTCAAGCTCCTTGGAATGATGGTGGAAGGAGGATTCCCCAGTGGCTTGACATATTATGGGAGCATGACTTATTTGAATCTCTTTGGTTATGGTCTTTTAGGCCAAATTTCAAAAGATTTCATCCAATTAGGGGAGTGTTGATGCGATGAAGGGACAAAATATTAGTGACCGCTAGGCTAGTTATTACCTTTCCCAAAAATATAATTTATGATCAATCAAGAAGGGGTGGTGAATATTGGAGTGGAACTTGAAAGATGAGATGTTTGATGTCTCTGTCAACTAGTCTATGGTGGGTATTTCAAAAACACATAATGTCTTCAATTTAAAAAAAGAATTAAAAAAACCAATATTGGGGTAAGTGAGAGTGAGGGTTTGTTCCAATGATGGTAGGGGGGACAATAACCAAATTCCAACCCTAAAAACTAACTAGATGGAAATTGGAAATTGGAATGGACCCCTCGAGACATGTTGTTGACTGGGAAGGGTACTCAACAAAAGTTAGAAGCATATGGTTCCCATTTCTCATTCTCATTTCTTCATATGTGGGTCACATATAGACCAACATCGCATGGTGTGTAGGAAGATGGTGAAAGTGCTAGTCACCACCAAAGAAAGAGTGGATTTTCCATCAGAAGTAGCACAAGAAGGGGTCTGCACAAAAATTAACTTTATTTCATAACACAATGCCCTAACCCCTCACTCCCCCACATTGTTCTTTGATTGTGAGAAAATACATTCAAATATTCTTAAGTGGAGAGTCTAATTGAAGGTGCAGTTGACTTTAATGTGTTTGGAAAGGAGAAAATTAGACGAGATCGAGTAAAAGTGAGAGGGTAATGTTGCATAAAGGTGAAGTGAAATTGGAATGGTCCCTGGCTACTAAGTTGACTTGGAAGGGCATTCCATGGAATTGGAAGCATCCCCAAATCCCTTCCCGACACTAAAATGGAATTGAATGACCTAGTTGGTTCCAATGTTAGACACTTTATAGGTTTTTTTTGTAGTATATCCTTAGTAAATTCCAAATTCTAAAAGATTCCATCCATTTACATGAGTGTTTGAAAGGATAAAATGAAGAAGGGAATGTGGAAGAGGGGACATAAAGACTAGAGTGGAACTTGAAAGATGAGATGTTTGATGCCTATGTCAATGAGTTTGGTGGGTACTTACAAAAACATAGAATAACCAAAATAGAGAATGTCTTCAATTTAAAAAAAAGAATAAAAAAAACCAAGATTGTGGTTGTTGAGTGTGAGGTATGATACATTGATAGTAGTTTAGTTGGTGTTATGAAACCAAATTCCAAACCCTAAAAACTAACTAGATGGAAAATGGAAATTTGAATGGTTTCCTAGATGCATTTTCAACTGGGAAGGGAATATGGAAATTGGAGGCATCTCATTCCCATTTCCCATTCTCAAATTTTTCTATGTGGGTCTCACACCATGCTCATATCATACCATGTCATGAAGGAATTGAAAGGTGAAAGGGTGAGTCATGAAAGAGAAAACCATGGATTTTCCATTGAAAAATGCATGTAGGAGTTTGCACCCAAAAAAAGGTATGTTTTAGAACCCATTTTCATGTGCCTTCACTCCCCCACATCTTCTTGTTATTTGTGGGAAAATAAATTGAACAACATTGGCATGTTGAGTTTGGTGGTGTTACTTTTATCAATTCCATGCCACTACACACCCCCACCTTTGGAGATAGAAGATGAAATCAAATGCATGTTCATCACTAAAATGGATTTAAAAGACCCAAACAATTCCCTTTTCATGTGGTGGTTTGGGAATAGATGCACATGCTTCATCTACAAACTTTTTGCAAAATTTAGTGCTGGCACACCCAAGATAAGATTCTTTCTTCAAAGTTAAAATTAAGAAACATGTAGTGAGATTAATATGGATTACATGCATTTGATAGTTATTTGATTTATTTTGAAAATAAAAATTGTTTAGCTTAAGACCACTAAGACATTTATTTCAATAAGTAATCTAGCTTAGCAAGTCACTAAGCATTTTATTTAATTCAAAATGATGTGTATTATGAAGAAAAAGATGCATAGGTCTTACCCTAGTGGTCCCTAAGCTAAGAAAAGAGTGTTAAAAACACAAAATCCTAATTGAACTTTAATTTCAGATATGATATGATACAATGTTATTATACCAAATCCCTTTTCCTCAAACATTTAATATGACATGTCTCCACATCATGATGTTGTATGAGTACCCTAAATTTTTGTTAATAATCATTTTTTTACCAACTAGGGAAAACCATCCATAGCCTTCAAGAGTATGAAATGTCCCTTACAAAAATATTTATCACAGAAATAAGTAAAGGAAAATGCCTATCTTCCACTAAGATATATTGTTATGATTAGTTATGTGATCTCTATTTTCAAAATTAAGAATTTTTTGAGCCTAGTGGATGCTAATCCATTCCTTTCAATAAGTAATGGAGCTTAGTGGTCACTAATATTTTATTTGATGCCCACCGATGTGTATAATGAAGAAAATATGCAAAGGTGTGAGCCTAACATCGCTAATCTGAAAAAAATGTTTTTATGAAAAAAACATAATTGTACTTTAAATTCATCCTTTAGGACATAATGTTATTATACACAATGCAACTTTCCCCAACAACATTTAAGATGACATGTCTCTACACTATGATGTTGTATGAGCACCCTATAAACATTTTTAATAAACAACTTTCTTCTCGACTAGGAAAAGACCTCCATAGATTTTGAGAATAAAAATGTCCATTACTCACATATTTCTCATCGAAATATATTATGGAAAATTCCTATGATACTAATATCTATTACTATGATTTTTATTTGAGTTATGTTTCAAAATAAGAAATTTTTAGCCTAGTGGCCACCAAATCATTCCTTTTTGTAAGTATTTGAGCTTAGCAGGTTCGCTAAGCATTTTCTTTAATATGAACTATTTTTTTGATCTTACGCAAGTAATGGAGCTTAGCGATCACTAAGCATTTTACTAGATATGAACCGATATGAATTATGTGTTAGACACAATATAACTTATGAGAAATATATAAGTTTCTTCCTTTCAAGGGTATGTAGTGCAACACTTGGTTATGTAAGGGATTGTATAGCCAATATGATATGATTATAATTAATGAAAAATACTAGTGATCCAAAGTTGTAGAGATAGTTTTTTTACATTATTGGAAAGGAAACCTAGGAGTTATAGAGGCTAGTGGACTACTAGGATTCTCCTGAAAATAGATGGACAACATAAGACATGCATAGTTTTTCATTAACACCTATTGAAAATAATAGCTTAGTGGCCTCTAAAAGCTAAGGATTTATTATTTTAAATCCAGTGTTGGAAAAAAAATCATTGTAATGGAGCTTAGTGGTCACTAAGTTCTTTCCTATCTATAAGTTGATCTCAAATTCTTGTGAAGTGGAAAATTATGTTTTAGTTTTTCTAGTGTAAAACATAACTAACACCAAAATATTGACAATCACAAGATATATTAGAAATTTCATGCCACGTGTCAACATTTTAGTGGGTCCATTTACAAATTAATATGGTGGATTTTTATAGGTTAAAAGTATTTAATAGGCATTTATTTAATTAAAAATTTCTTAATAAATGTGTCAATTATATTGTTTCCTAACTAACTGGTTCAAACTTGCCATGTGTCACATTTTATTGGAATAATTTTTTAAAAATTATCGTGCACACTATATTTAAAAATATTGAATTCAAATTTGATAAAAATTAATAATAAATGTGCATATATTACTCTATTACACTTTAAAACTTTGTTTAGAAATGTTTACTTCTATTTTCTAATAATTTTTTTTTATTATGCTTATATTAATATTTTTCGTTGTCCCATGAGTTCAAAAAGAAACATTTTTCATTGTCCCACTCATTTCTAAAGTAAAATTTATAAATTTGATTTCCCCTATCCCACGCTATCCCCAAATTAAATGTGAATATTAATGAGGGATAAATTCAAATTTCAATATGTGAAATCCCCCACATTAAATGTGAATATTTGAAATTTCAATATCCCACACTTTCACTTTTTACGAAGGGAAATTCAAATTTTCAAATTTTCCTATCCCACAATTTTTTAGTTTTCACAATTTATTTCATTGAATGTATTGAAAAAATATTAAATACCCCAGAGAAATATATATTAGGGTTTCTTTTTTATTTTGGCATCATAGAAAAGTAGCTCTTGAAATCAGAATACAATACACGCATGAACTAGATTACTAGTCTGAGTGCTGAATCCTGGCCATTTTTTTGCAAGGGAACATTGAGGAAGTGATTATAATCTCATTTGTTGGGTGCACAAAGGAGGAAAAAAATAGTGATTGTGGATAGATCACATAGTCCGAGTGTAGGAATCCTGGACCATATTTTATAAATCTTGATTTTTAGAGTAAGAGGCACACAAAGGATGAACTCAAAGGAGGAAAAAAAAGAGGTTGTGTATAGAATCTCATAGATAGTTTTTTTGAGAGAGGAGATGGAGGTTTCATAGACATTATCAAGCACATAATAATTTTATATACTACTAAAACATGTATTTATCAAAAGCATCTATTTTATTGTATGTGTACCTTAGTTGATGGTGGGCACTTTTAGTCACTCTATATTCACCTAGTTCTTGTGTTTTGCATAAAAATCCATCCTTGCCTTTCCCTCCGCCACCTTTTCAGTTCCATTTCATCCCCTTTTCAAATTGTGTTTCTCTTTTGAAACCACATTTTTTTCTTCCCTAACCAAAGAAAATGTAATCCCCTTTACAATTTTTATTCTTTTGGAAAACACAATTTTTATGTTCTACCAGTAGCTCTTGTATTCGTCTCTGTTAAATGGGTTCCTTTTTATCCCTTTTATGTCTCTCTCTAGTTAATTTTTTGTGGATTTTTCATTCTCCTTCTGTGATTTTTTTTTCCCGAAAGTGATGGCATGTCTCCCTAGTTGTAAAACATGAGTCACATATTCATTTTTTTTTAAAATCATAATGGTTTGATTTAGTATAGTTTAGGTAATCATTTTGAATTCCTTTAATGATTTTTTAATATGAAATAAATAATCATGGCTAATTATTTCAATGTTCATTGTTTATATGATTTTGCATTGATATATATTTTTAATTATATATATTTTCCCACATAGAAATAGTCAAATGTAATGTCTTTAGCAATTTTTTTTTATGTAAAATAAAAGGTAAACATATTATATATATGCGTAAATATTATTAAATATAAATTTTAATCATTATATTTATAAACATATATTTCCTTTTGTGGACCTTATGTTATGCCACAAAACCACATAGCTTTGTGTCCTCCATGATATAATTCTAACTAAATGTGAACCTAGAGAATAATATATTTATATATAATTTAATTTTTATTATGCTACATATCATTGGTGAGATATAGAATTTTTGAAATATATTAATACATGATTGTATTCGTATATTTATGTATCTTTTTGTAAATTCAATCAAGAAAAATGTTGTGTAGCCTAGCTTCTCGAGTTATAATTATTCTTTCAAAAAACATATGTGTAGAAGACAATTAGTAATGACTTACTTGATAACTGAGCTAAGCTACAAGTAATAATTTTTAAATTCTCCAATACCATATTCCAAGACTAGCTTGCTAAGCTTTGGATGTTTACAACATTCTTTTCTATTCTAGGACAAGACAAGGAAACAAATATTCCAAGACAAGACAAATATTAAATATTTTGAATACATGTATTCCAACAAGAATTGAGATTAGTGACCACTAGGATATTGGTTTCCTTGCATACAATACAATTAGTAATGACTCACCTAAAAACTGAGCTAAGATCCATTATTATATTTAGATTTTCATATCATGATATGTGAAGCCTAATGACCACTAAGGTCATAGATTATTACATTGTGTTGGTTCAACATAACAAATAATTGAGATTAGATTCATTAGGATAATTGTTGTCTTGCATTAAAGACAATTAGTGACTTCAAGAAAATGAAATAAGATCCATTATTATATTTAGATTTTACAATATGATATTCAAAGACTAAGACACTAGGTGGATGTTTACTACATTTATTTGATATTCAAGACAAGACAACAAATAGACAAATAATATTGATTTTCTGAATACACATATTCCAACATGAAATTTTAAGCCTAGCGGTCCGTTGAGTTCAACATGATATTCAAATTCTATCACATGATATTCAAATCCTAACATGATATTTGAAGCCTAAGGCCACTAAGGTGAAGATTATTACATTTCCTTGGTGCAACATAACAAAAGAATTGAGATTAGTGGACCACTAGGATAATTGTTGTCTTGCATACAAGATAATTAGTAATGACTTTCAACTGAAAACTAAACTAAGCTCCATTATTATATTTAGATTTTACAATATGATCTTCAAAGACTAGCGACCACTAGGGTGGATGTTTACTACATTTCTTTGATATTCCAAGACAAGAAAGACAACAAATATTTCAAGACAAGACAAATATTAATGATTTTCCTGAATACACATATTCCAACACAAAATTTTAAGCCTAGGCCATGCATAATTGAGTCAACATGATATTCAAATTCTATCACATGATATTCAAATCCTAACATGATATTCAAATTATGGATCCTAAGACCACTAAGGTGAATATTATTACATTTCCTTGGTACAACATAAAAAAACTTGAGATTAACAATCCGCTTAGGATAATTTTTTTACATACAAGACAATTAGTAATGACTCAAAAAAATTGAACTAAGCTCCATTATTATATTTAGATTTTACAATTCAATCTTGAAATACTATACCACTAGGGTGGATGTTTACTACATTTCTTTGATATTCCAAGACAAGACAAGACAAGACAACAAATATTCCAAGACAAGACAAATATTAACAATTTTCTTGAATACACGTATTCAAACATGAAATATTAAGCCTAGCATGGGACCACTAGGTTGAACATGATATTGAATCCTATCACATGATATTAGAAGCCTAACATGATTTTGAAGCCAAGCGGCCTAAGGTGAATATTATTAACCCTAAGGTCAAAGAAGATTATTATATTTGTTGGTGCAATTATAAAAAGAAAAAAAATTGAGCTCCATTATTATTATTTTATTTTAGGATCCTATTCCAAGAGATGATCACTAGGGTAGTCCATGATTTTTTTTATTCGATCACTAATTTGAAAATAATAAAAATTTTGAGCCTTGAGGCCATTAATATTTTCCTAAATACACGTATTTCCATTAAGTTGAACATATATTAAAATCACATGATAAGCTAATTTTTATTATTATATTTTTTATTTGATATTAATATGAATCCATATGTATTATAATAATATAGCCTTATGAACTAATCTACAATGATATCTTTAGTATTATATATACTTATGAATTAGGGTTATCCATCCAATATATTATATGAATTATAATAATATTGAAATATAATTTAATTAATTAATAATAAATATTGAAAAATATATAAAATTGTTATTTTTTACATTGTTGGAAAGGAATCCTAGAATATATAGAGGCTAGTTCTATTATTCTCATCTACAAAAAAATTGACAACATAAAACATGCATTGATGTTCATTAACTTATGTTAAATGGAATAACATAAACCACTAAGACCAAACACAAGGAATAGATCTTAGAGGTTGTTGATCATTTTCCTTGAAATGAACCAAAATGACATATGTGTTATACACAATATATCTTATGAGAATGACATAAGGCTTTATCCCTCTCATGTGTATGTATTGTATCCTAATGACCATATATGAGATATGAGGCCTTTAACCTATTCATTAAATTCTAGACAAGACAATTAGTAATTATTTGAATGAAAAATTAGTGACTGGGAAACATGTGCCAAATTTATTAGTGATTAATTGTTGAAATTACTTTGTGCAACACATAACAAATAATTTTATTAATGATTCCTTGTTTTTTATAATTAAAGGAGGGTTGAAGGGTCCCTTTCCTTTACATTAAATATATAAGGAGAGGATCAATGAAAAATGAACAATCCAACAATACTTTGTTGAAAAAACCCAAGAGACTATGCCAAAAACACAAGTGGTTGGGAATACAAAAAAAAAACTAGACCAACAAGAAGACAAACTAGATGATTTGATTACTATGGAACTAAAAAATACTATATATAAACCAAAAAAAAGATATAAAATGATATATTTTAGAAACATTTATTTATCTAAATAAGATGACACCTCCAGAATCTCCACTTTAATAGGTTGGTAAAAAGGAGCCATATTTAGTTGATGCTAGAAAAATATATCTTTTCCAAAAAAAACAACATGAATCTTTAACCAATCATACACCTCATGCCCTTGGATAAAGAAAGATCCCAATGAGCTAGTTCGATTGTAAAGTGGAGCACACAGACCATCTAGGTCAGGAAAGTGGATTGAACTAGATCCCATGTCATGGGGCTCTTGCTAAAATTTTCCACAACATCCATGAAATGCATTAGGATGTCAAAATGATTACAAATCTCCTAAAAAATGGCTGGTCCAAAAACCTTCCTAGATATAAGCCTCATAAAGCATGGGCCATGACACACTTGAGGTTTTTTCCATTTTAGCTTCCATGCCAACCCTATAAGTTGGTTTGATCCAGTGATGCCCCATCTCCAAAGCCCAATCCTTCACGGATGTATAATAAGAAGATGAAAAATGAAGGTCGAGGAAACTTCACATTAACCCTCAGATGACCCTCAGAGAAATATAATCATCTCTAAGAACTCCCTCAATAAAACCATATCTTTCTCTGATCCAATCCTAAAAATAGATTTTAGATGACATGAAATCTTGGTATAAAATCCATTTCACACATAATGTGGAGAATTACATGAAAGGAAATAATGGACCATCCATGATAGATGAAATGAAATCCAGTGAAAGAAACCCAAAAGGTGCAAAAATAAGGGAGAGATGGTTCGATAAATATATGGAGTGATTATGCCATCGCATGCTTGTAATTAATACAAGCTTTTATGACCTTTAATATCAACCTTTATTGGAAAAGGTGATGAATTCTAGCCAATCAAAATATTTATTACCAATCTTATCACAAAAAATGCTTTCTCAGTCCCTCGATTTTGCTAAAAAAATATACCTCTTTATTAGCTTCCCCATAGATATGATTTAAGGTCCAATCTAGAATTAATGAAAGCATAAAAAGGAATTTTATTCACACAAGATTGATTTTCCCTACAAGGACTTATTTTTTTGATGATGGCGTTAACAATAATATTTGATTCACCTTTAATAATTAATTCATTACTATTCAAGTAATTATCCAGGGACAAACCATGTTCAACACTTTAATTTATTTAATTTATTAACTTATTAATTTATTAATATTCAAGTCATTAGTCAAGTTATTAATTATGAGAATAGCCTCTGGAAGAGGATCACCTAGTTTTTTTTTTGACTATCTTTCCATACACACTTTGAGTATTGGAGAGAAGTTGCCACACCCATTTAGCACTTAGAGCCATATTTTGTTTTTCCTAGTTCAAAATCCCACTCCCCCATAATCTTTAGGAAGTGAAACATCGACCCATTTAACCATATGGATTTTCTTGGTCTCATTTGTTCCTTTCCATAGAAAGGTTAGCATAATTTTTTGATTTTATCAATCACATAATTGGGGATCCTCATAATAGAAATCATATAAATGGAATTTCATCAAGAGTATATCAAAAGATTAGATCAATGTAATAGAAGTTCATCATTTAATCTCTGAGTGAGAATCTTGTTCATCTTCACCATGCATATTTGGTAGATCGTTTAGGTCTATTTTCTTTGAAAGATGATTTTAAGAAAATATGCAAGGCCAAGATGGACAAGATACTTCTTCAGGTTTAAATGATGTACTTATATTACTATGATCTAACCTTTCTTAACTATGTCACTATTTTTATAACCAAAAATTGTTGAGCCTAATGATCGCAAAGCCATTCCTTTCAATAAGTAATAGACACTTATGGTCGCTAAGAATTTTCCTTGATATGAAAAGATATGAATTACATTTTATGCACAATATATCCTATGAGAACTACATAAGGCATCAACCTTCTCAAAGGTATGTATTGCAACACTTGGCAACTTACCAGGGATAGTCCAACCAATATAATATAATTATAAATAATGACAACAACTATCCATCAAAGTTGTTAGATTATTTTTTTGCATTGTTAAAATGGATTCTTAGAAAAATATAGAGGCTAGTGGCCATGCTAGCCTTCTCATCAAAAATAATTGGTCAACATAAAACATGCATTTTGTTCATGGACTCACATCATTTAATCTGAGAAAGAATCATGTTCATCTTCACCCTGCATATTTAGTAAATCATTTAGGACTATTTTCTTTTAATGGGTGATTTCAGAAATATGAAAGGCCAAGATGAACATGATACTTCTTCAGGTTTAAATGATGTACTTATATTACTATGGTCTAATGCTTATCTATGTTGCTAAGGTAGACAATGAATTTTTATTAGGTTTTATTTTTGAAAACCAAAAAAATTGTTGAGCCTAGTGACCGCCAAACCACTCCTTTCAATAAGTAATGGAGCTTAGTGGTCGCTAAGAATTTTCCTTGATAAATGACATGAATTACATGATATGCACAATATATCCTATAAGAAATACATAAGGCTTCATCCTTCTCAGAGGGTATGTATTGCAACACTTGGCTCCACCAGGGATATTGCAACACTTGGTTCCGATTGTTATTTTCAATGTTGAAATGGATTCTAGAAAAATATAGAGGCTAAGACCTAATGGAAGTAATGGAGCTTAGTGGTCACTAAGCATTTTCCTTGATAAGAAATGATATGGATTATGTGTTATACACAATATATCTTATGAGAACTACATAAGGCTATGTCCCTCTCGAGTGTGTATGTAGTGCATCTTAATGACCATTGAGATAAAAACCTTTAGGATAGTTTTTACATTCAAGAGGAAATAATTAGAAATGATTTTCTGTATACTTTGTGACTGTTGGTATGTTCTACTAATTTGATAGTATTGATTCTTCACATCACTATTTTTTCCCACAAGGTCTCCTAGTTCATTATCATAGGAATTTTTTACTTCTACCCTAGGCTTGACTAAATCACTCTACTACCACCAAGAAAATGACCTAAATGACCTAAATGCAAACAATGAAATTTAAAATTTTGAAATTTCAATTTCTAAAGTACCAAATACAACAGGAAGTCACTCCATACTTTGGCACACCTCACCCAAAACAATCATGAAAGTTATGAGGGCATTTTAATTCATCCCATGCAAGAGTTAATAGAGAGTTGGTGGACAATGTGTGGATAACTCATGCATCATCAGCTACTACAAAACTAGCCTTCCTTGTTAGTCATAGAGGTGGTATTAATGCAAATAATGATAAGTTGAGCTCCTCTTCTTCACATATTCTTCAAACTATGAAATGTCTATTCTTCACATATTGTTATTCTTCTTGCATAAAAGACACTACTTAACTAACATTGATTTTCATTATTACATTCAGATATTCTGATATGATATTCTATGCCTAGCGGCCACTTGAACATGACATGTATTATAATGCTTTGATGTAATATTATGAATAGTTGTGATTAATGGTTGCTATTCATATTATTATAGTCTATACAAGCCTTGAATGATGTAAATTAATCTACAATGTACTTGTCCTTTCCATTTGTATTCTATAAGCATGTTGAAATTTTTCCTAGTGACCGCTAAGCTATAAAGATCCATTGGTAATGATTTTTAATCTATAAAAATAATCAGATTAAGATACAACATCTCCTTGCTATTGCACTATTGAAAAATAATATTTATCCTTCCCAATTATTTATGAATTATTAATTTGTTTAATTCCTTTTTTTAGGTAATATGTCTTCCATTGGTCACACTTTGTTTCATAAAATTCCTTTAATTGAAGGAGAAGAGGGTTAGAAGAAGAGAGATGAGGAATGGTTTGTAGAAATGCATTCCCTAGAAAACTATCATGTTGATTTGTGGTTTTTTTTTGATGATGATGTCAACCATGAAGTTGGTATGGTTCTATCTTTAAGAAGTTATTGATCAGCAAAAATTGTGTATTAGGTTGAATGCATTGACGTTGAAATTAATAAGTTCCTTATTCTTGACATGGATTTGGAAGTTTCCTTGTTCAAGAAATAGGAAATGAAGGATTCTATAGAAAGTAAGATGTGTTCTTGTTCTAAATATGGTTGGAATTTGGGGATGTTCATACACTTAGAAAAAAATAGAGTTGTGAAAATTCCCTTGAAATTCATAATGGCATGAATTTGGTATTCAAAAATTATATAGATTGATAATACCTCTTCTATTTGTCATTATTTGAAATAAAAATTTTCTTTCTCCATCAAAACATGCAAAGCTATTTACAATGCTAAGGTGATCTTATTTTCTAAATTAGAGATAGATCCCTCTAAGTCAAAGTTTGTAAGGGCTTAAAAGAATAATAAATCAGGTTGTATTGTTGAAAAAAGTGACCAAGTATATTGAGAAAGAAGAATCTTCAACCGTTGAACAATTTAAATTGTTTTTGTTCAATGGTGATGTTTTTCTAGTTGAAGTTTCTAGGTTCCATGTAGCACCTCAAAATATCAATACCATCTCCTATACATGAGGAGAATGTTGACCTTCTTGTCCATTCAATGTTGATTAATGTTATTCCTACACAGAGGGATGTAATTCTTCTTCCCTTTTTACATTCTACAAAGGAAATTGTGCAACTAGAGGATCCAAATGACCTGAAAATGGATGATGTGTAGTTCTACATTTTACAACACAAACATACAATTTATACCCAAAAAAATTAGTTTAAAAAGAAAATATAAGTCATTACATATTGTGTTACAGAATTTTATAAAGGCTTGCATTCTTTCTTCAAAAGCATCTAGTGAAGACATTATTAATATTTAAGAAAAAAAAATGAAGTAAAAAAAATTGGATTGAAACCAAGTTTATTGATTTACTCTACAAGGCTCGATTGATTTGGAGATCCCTAGGATTTCCTCAGAGGCCCGAAGTGGGAAATACAAAGATAGAGGAGTTGAGGGTAATGAAACTTAATAACAATTATAATCTAGAAGATAGTTTTTCAAAATCCAATTTAGTCAATACTTACTCTTTTTATGATTTCAGCAAAGGATCTAAAACTTTCGGGGCATATATATTGTACTCGATCTTTGTTTTACGAAATTATATAGTCGTTTTAAAGGTTTTTTTACCTTTTAAATTGGATTTTTACCCTACCACTACTTGAATTGGTACTAATTCTTAAATTTGGTCCATAATTCACTTTAGTGACCATGAATCAACTCTATGATGTATGTCTACTTCTTACTAAAAAGAGATCCACACTTTGTATATAGAGGATTGTTCCCTGAATGGGATTCATGTCTTATTGCCAAAATGAGGTGATTGTAATGTGCCTCATCCTTAAGGTGTGATAACAGTACTAGGTGTTGAATAATTTTTTACGAATAAGTACCAAGTGAATTACATCAAGTGAACTCAGATGATTTCTCATTATTAGAAACATGGTGCTCCACATAAATA
Source organism: Taxus wallichiana var. yunnanensis (assembly GCA_018340775.1). Taxonomy (NCBI): domain Eukaryota; kingdom Viridiplantae; phylum Streptophyta; class Pinopsida; order Cupressales; family Taxaceae; genus Taxus; species Taxus wallichiana. Next base: position 914,457,383 of record CM031234.1, on the reverse strand, counting down.
TCATCCCCTCGCCTTTCCTAGCTCTAAAATCATCCTTTCATGGAATCAAATTCATGGTTCTCACACATGTTTTTTCTCATATGTCTCTTATGAAGACAAACAATGCCATAATACTTCACACACGATGGTCCTTAGTACCTCGGTGACATTACTAGATCATTTTAGTTTGTTCTTGTGTTCAATGAAAAGTTGTAAAAGCTATAGATTTGGGGTAAGAATCTCTAAAGAAACCCCAAAGGATTTTAATAATCTGATCAATGGACCATGTGATAAGAAATGAGAAAGGTTGTAACATTCCCATTTTAAGTCATTAGAACAAGGAATTTTTTTTGTTTTGTAACGTTCTTTGTTCTAATTTATATAATTTAGAACACATGACCAAGTTTTAATAATTGTTCTCTGTCCAATTAACATATTTTAGGAAACATAATACTTTTAAAACCAATGTTCTCTGCTCATATATTTATAATATGGAACACACATTCAATGTCATTCAATCATATAATGTATATCATTTCACATCGTAATGACTCGAAGAACTACTGATCTCCCATTTTATGGCTCAGAGTTTCAACGATCTCTCATTTCATGACTCGGCTACTTACCGATCCTTCATGTTAATCCATGCATTGTATACTAAGTATACTTGGTTCTCTTTACCATTTTTGGTTATTGAAGTGTTCCATTTAAGAGGCCTATCTGAATATCTATTACCGATATTCATCTGAAATCCTACTTCTTAAACTAGGTGATTAGGACAACGCAACCAACAACTTGCGATACTTTGGCCAAATATTTTCACATGCTTTGCATGATCATATTCCTAGATGTTATACACATCAATGGAATATGTCCTTCACCTCACTTCATCTATTATCTAGAATGGTCTTTTCTGACCTCTGTCAGTCCTCTCGTCCAAGTTTAAACTTTAACCCAAGATAGCAATATGAAAGAGTATAGGAAGACACTCATGGTGACTAAAGGTACACAGACATACTTTGTCGACCCTAGTCGACTGCGTGTGTCTAGTTACCTTTAGTCTTCCTGAGTCACTCGTATACAAGGTCACATTCCTAACTTGGTCCAAGCTTATGTAGACTTGATGATTCGATTCGGGAGGGCGTTGTAACATGTTAGTTTAACATTGTGTCATCATGAAGGCCCCGCCTTCATGAAGACACCAGATTGCAGCTGGCGTGTGCCAATGTCCTATGGAATCCTCCCATCAAGGGATACACATCCAACTAGAAGTGTGATTAGATTCTTATCTTTAGTATTTTAAGAATAAGTTTCAGCAACCGTGCTGATCTTCTAACCTCACTGTTCGTTACAGTTGCATAGCTAAGAAAGACTTAAATTGTCTTATAGCTTAATATACATTTACTCCTCCTTACCGAAGGATTGCATATTTCCATCTTAGTTCCTTAATTTAAGCTTTGGACTAACAGTCCACTATAGCTTAACGTAGTAAGATCAACTTACTAAACTTAACCAAGTTTTATTCGCAACTAAATTTAAATTTAGAATTCCATCTCATTAGATGTCATTTAAATGAGGCCTAATCCCAAATGAATGTATTCATTTATTCACTATAACCTTACTTCAGTTAAGGTTTGTTATGAGGAGATATGATTCCTCATACCGAATATCCTTTTGATCAAAACATCCCAAGGATATTAACGAAATCAGAATACAGAATTCAATTGTCTCTTTATTAATATTCATTAGTTTATATTCTAATTCCGAATATCATTCATTTAAGAGTTCGTATTCACTTTACTCTTTACAAATGTCAATTTAAATCCATATTGACCTAAGTATGAATTAATTACACATTCCAACTTAAAAGTTGTATTCAAGTAAAGAACATATATTATGTCCCTATAAATCTATCAACCATCATTTGAATAAATCCAAATTCAATGAATAAAATTATATTCTCAATCTTATTCAAATAGTTCCAAGGTGGTACAACCATTAAAATAACACACCTTTCCTTTTACTCATTCCTCTAGATTAAAATTTATACAATTTACAAGTCCATACAACCGGACTTCATTCATGCCAAACAACATTAACAACTCGTAAAGAAGAAGAATACAACTTTTTCTTTTTCCATTTCCTCGTAGAAGAATAATAAATTCTTAGAAAAGATCCATCCTTAGCTAATTAGAAGAAGCATCATAAAACATGTCTTAATTTTTACTCATGGAAACCATCTCGCAAAATTTACTTGCACACGGTTAGTTCATCGAACTGAGCATATTAAGCACTTATCATTAAAATGAGGTGCTCTTGATTAACTGTCTCAATAAAAGAACTCTGCTTTTATGAAACGTTTAAAAATTGAGATGGACATCATCTATGAATTAAGTGCTGATAAGGATGAACAACTTAACAACCCAATCCCATAATTACCATCACAATCAGACAAAAAGATTTACTAACAACTTTTTCCCAAATAATTACTGTAAACCCGCAACACTTTATTCACATTTCCTTATTGTTTTCTTCCAATGACGCAAGGAGTTCATTCCATATTTAAACAATTACTACCAAGAGTATTTTCCCTAAATAGTTCCAGATTAAAAACTTGTAAGAACTGATACACATATGTATATATTGTTGTTCTAATGCAATTACTATCAATTCCATTCCCTCATTATAGCTGAAATTTCAAGAAGAGAATTTAATTAAAAATTCAAACAGAACTCCTTCCCTTTTATACTACTCATTTAATTTCAACCAAATCAAATGCGTAAGATGTTAGCATAATTTAGCATAGGCATATTTATTGCATTTTATTGCATTGTCTTTTATTTAATAATGTGCAACATGTGCACTCTAGTCTAGTGACTTGCATTCAATATTGTTATGTTGGATAACATTCAATATTGGTATTAGCAATAATTACATGTGCATGTGAGATGGGTCTTATCATCTTGTAGTTGGTGCCTGATAGGGTGTCATGTCTATCCATATGAGGTTGTCTAATATCTATAAATATTACAGACTCTTACATTATTATGTAATCGATTTCATGATTAATAATATTTGTGAGGCTTTCGTCCCTCTTGGTCATTGTAATCTTATTCTATTATATCATTTGGTATCGAGCTATACCATTATTATCATTTGGTATCGTAGTAGGTTCTATCCAAGCAAGGTCAAGAGGAGAACTATTGGAGAGGATCCATTGGAGAAGAAGATCGCATCAAAGGAGAGCCATTGAAGCATCCCGCAACCTTCATTCCTTCCAAGCATCCCTCAACTAAAATTTGACCTATCCACTTATTTGGAAGGTAATTTTTTTATTGGTCATTGGCATAGCCAATTGATCCAACATATTGGTAGAATATTTCAGATTTGGAGATCTTTAAAAAAAAGATCTTGAAAAAAAAAAAAGATTTGTGAAAAAATATTTAAAAAGGAGAAAGATCTTGAAAAAAATTGCAGATCTAAAAAAAAAAGAGTGAAAAAAAAGATCAGATCTAAAAAAAATTAGATCTGAAAGTGGAGGTGTTAAGAATTCGGGAGCAAGGTTCAAGTAGTCCCGTCAACAAAATTCCAGATAGATAGCTCTTAGAAAAAAGGACCTAAATTTTTCATAAGTTATCAGATTGATGTGAAATTTTTTTTATAGAAATATAAGAAGGAGGTGCACAACTTTGTAGTTTACATCATCTTTAGATTCGGCTTCTACATGTGACAAAAATTCTATACAAGTCGGATCATTTTTTCTGAAAAAAAAATCAGATCTAGCTGGTAAATTGGTAAGATCTCAAAAATAAGATTCTGATTATTCTAAATTTTTGTTGGTTTTAATAAAAATATTGTATGATTCTTCTTTCAAAATTTTAGAAAAACCTAGATCATGGTTTGTGAGAAAAGGTGAAAACAATGTTCACATTGTTTGTTTGGATCTTGGGAACAAACAAGTCAACTGTTCAATTCTCACTCTCTCCATATTTATTATTAAATTATTTTTTTAGAAAATTTAGAGAAATTACTAAATTTTGGGAGATTTCCAAATTTAGAAGCTCACCAAAGACATTTAGAGCCACCGCTAAATTTAGTGGAAAAACACCTATTGGGGGGTAAAAAATATTTTTGGCCTAAATTGTGTATTTTGTGATTCTATACCCTTTTTTCTAAAGAGGGGGGACCAAAAAACTTCATTTTGATGTACTTTTGGAGCATTTTGTACTAATCTTGGTGCATAATGTGTAAATAAAAAAGTGCAAATATTTTATTTTATGTTTGGTTCTATCACACGAGATCTTTGATCTCATAGCAATGTTTGGTATATACGGTGCCTCTCCGGGAAGAACTTATAGGTGATGCCATCGTGGCTACTACTACACTTAACGCCTAACACAACCTACCTAAATGTCATCTGGGAAATTGACGGGGAGTAATAAGGACACAATACACACACATTTGAGCCCTCCCATCCGTTTGTGCTTGCACAAACCCTCTTTCCAGTACTGTCTACGTACCATGTACTAAATTCTTTCACGTGCATTAACACCTCTTTCCGTGATCGACGGGTATATTGAAAGGGTGATCTTCATCCGTGTAATGATGGGTATATCGGAAGGGAGTGTATATATAAAGGTTTGGTATATCAGCCTGACGGTATATTGAGAGGGAGACCATAAACCTGGAGTGATAAGAGCCTTACCCTTTGTCAGAAATTCAGAGTTTCAGAAATTTAGATTGTAGAAATGGGTGCACAAGCACCAAAGTTCTTCTTACCAGATTCACAACTACTTAGAGGAGACAACTATGCTGCATGGAAACCAAAGATCAAGATGTTACTTGAGTTTGAAGACCTATGGACAGTTGTAGATGGAAAAACAACAAGATCACTTGATGATGGAAGACAACAAGTTCAATTTGACAGGGCCAATCAAAAGGCCAAGTTGATCATCTTGTTTGGCATAACGGACGATGTGCAACCCCACATTAGAGATGCCACATCAGCCAAGGATGCATGGGATAAGTTGAGCACAATCTATGAGGCAAAGAACAAGAATGCCATCCTCAACCTACTATCACAACTGCATACTCTCAAGTTGAAGCACAATGATAAGGTTGAAGTTTTTTGAGACAAGTTGCTACTTTGAGGGCATCTCTATTGGCATTGGGAAAAGAGATAAGTGATGAAGACCTCGTACCAATTGTGTTGTGAGAACTTTCTCCTTCCTATAGAATCTTTGTGACAACTATCAATATGAGTGAACACACAATCACCTTTGAGAAGTTGGTCAATCTACTCCAAAAAGAAGAGGCAATGAACAACAAACATCATGAAGATGAGCAAGCACTATCTTCCAATCGTAAAGGAAAGGGGAAATTTCATTCCAATCACGTAAGTCCCAACAAAATCAAAGTCAACAAAGGGACCAAAGTCAACGAGACAACACCAAGAAGTATCCCATTTGCAATAGAGGGGGACATGACATCAAATATTGTTGGTACAATTCCTACAAAAAGGGTTCATCAAGTAATTCAAAACCCAACAACCAACAGGTAACAACAATTCAAATAAAGGGAAGTCCAACAACAACAACAATCAAGGGCATAAAAATGGTAATTGGCAAAGAAAACCCAAACAACAAGGGTACATTGCTGAACATGAGGATGATTCGGATGAAGGACACCACATGTATTCTCGCTCAATTTAATGAAGAAACCAAGTTCACACAAGATATCCGGTATGTTGACTCGGGTGCAACTCAACACATAAATCGACACAAGGATTGGTTCTACACACTACGTGACTCACCTAACAAGAACCATGTGTCATTAGGTGATGACTCATCATACAAAGGTCAAGGGATTGGAAACATTTCACTACCTCTTGGAAAGAATGATTGAAAAATCACAAATGTATCAGTATGTACACAGGTTGACCCAAAATTTTCTATCGCTTAGTCAACTCCTTGATCACAACTTGAAGTTGGATTCTGACAAAGTAATAATGGAGAAAAGGTGTTCTTAATAAGAGATAAGTCAAGAGGTTCTAAGATTGTAGCAAGATCCTCCAATGTGGGATGCATGTTCCAACTTGATTTTGTCCACAAGGATGATCAAGCTCTAGTGGTCAACGACACATAATCTGCATAACTATGGCATCGTAGATATGGTCACATCAGTTTTGGCTATCTCCAAACACTTCAAAATGGCAACATGGTGAAAGAATTGCCTACACTCAATCACAACACCGACAAGTGTCATAATTGCCTAGCTAGAAAGCAACACAGAGTACCCTTCTAGAAGAACACATATAGAGCTAAGGGAAAGCTTGATTTGGTGCACACCAATCTTTACGATCCCATGCAACCAAGTCATTCTAGATGTCAATACTTCATGCTTTGTGTTGATGACTACTCAAGAAAGATGTGGATATATTGTCTAAGAAACAAGAGTTAAGCCTTTGAGACATTTCGAAGTTCAAAGCACTTGTTGAGAATGAATTTTCTCACAAGATCAAAACTCTCCACTCGAGATCGAGGGGGAATTCACAAGAAATAAGTTCAAGACTTACCCGAAGCTCATGGGATTTATCAACAAATGCCTCCTACTCACACACCACAAAGAAATGGTATAGTTGAGAGAAGTAATAGTACTATTATGGAAATGGGGCGATGTATGATCGACGACTCAAGTTTAACAAAGAAATTTTGGGCGTAAGCTACAAGAAATATAGTTTATTTGTTGAACAGAGTGCCCATAGTAGCTCTTGAAGGAGTGACACCTCAAGAAGCATGGTCAAATCAGAAACCATCAATTACACACCTAAGAGTATTTGGGTGTAAAGCTAGCATGCACATACCCAAGAAGAACAGGAACAAGTTGGATATGAAAGCTGAGAAACTGATATTCATTGGATATAGTGAAGAAGCACTTGGGTACAAATTATGGGATCTGAAAGCAAAGAAAGTATGCACAAGTAGGGATGTTGAGTTCTTTGAGAAGAAAGAAGTAGATGCTCCACTCAACGATTCAACAAACATGCAGAATACACCTCTTGTGAAGATAGAATTTGATGTTCCCACTGAAGATGACAGTGATGAATTGGATGATGGTGAAAACTTGGATCCACCACAAGCCAATGGAATAGCTAAGAAGTTACCTAAATGGTATACTCAATTAATAAGAGATGCAAATTTGGATGAAGCACCTATCACATCATCCAATCCTAGACCTAGAACTCATAGTAAATAAGCTCGTGAAGAGGTCAATTATGCCCTAATGAGTAGAGTTTTTGAAACAGTTGAGCCATCTATAGTTCAGGAAGCCCTACAATCAAAATCTTGGAAAGATGCCATGGATTCAAAGTATTAGTCAGTGATGAAGAACAACACATGGCAACTTGTCGACCTTCCACTAGGGAAGAAACCCATTGGATGCAGATGAATATTCAAGACTAAGTGCAAATCAGATCGGAATATTGACAAGTATAAAGAAAGGCTTTAAAGAAAGGGGTATACACAACAAGAAGGCATTGATTATGAGGAGACATTTTCTCCCATAGCCAAGATCAAGACAATCAGGATGATCTTTGCTCTAGCTGCACAATTTGGTTGGAAATTCCACCAAATGGATGTGAAAAGTGCCTTTCTTAATGGAGATTTGTAAGAAGTCTATATGACTCAATGAGAGGGTTATGTAATACCAAGAAAAGAGATGATGTTATGCAGACTCATAAAATCGCTATATGGCCTAAAACAGCACCCGTGCATGGTACATCAAAATTGATGAGCATCTCATAAGTCATGGATTTGAAAGGAATCCTTATGACCCCAATCTCTACCTCAAAAATCAAGGGGGAAGATTGTCATTGTGGTTGTTTATGTCAATGATCTAGTCATTATAGGCATTTCTGTGAAGTTGATTGATGCAACAAAGAAGGATTTTAATCGATTGTTTGACATGACAGATCTCGGGCTCATGCACTATTGTCTTGGGTTGGAAGTATGGAAAAAAGAGAATCATATCTTTGTGTCACAGTTTAAATACACCAAGACAATGCTCGAGAAATTCAGGATGATGGACTACACTCCTATTGCTACACCTATGGAAGTGAGATTCGATTATCTCGCTCTAATCCATCACCACCGGTAAATGCAACTCTCTATCGGCAGTTGATCAGGAGTCTCATTTACCTGACATATACTAGACTAGATATCAACTTTACGTTAGCTATTTATCACGCTCATGCAAGAACCCAAAATATGTCATTGGAAAGCAACAAAGAGAATACTGATATATCTAAAGGGTACAATTGACCTTGGTCTTGAGTACAAGAAGAACGACAACTTATTCTTGACAAGATATTCAAATTTAGATCATACAGGAAACATGGATGATAGGAAGTCAACATCAGGCTTCATCTTCTTTATGGGATCTGGACCGATATCATGAGGAAGCAAGAAATAGAACTTTTTCTCACTCTTCTACTGAAGCAGAGTATTAAGCTACAGGTGAAGTTGTTTGTGAAGCAATATGGCTACGCCGAATACTAGAAGGAATTAGTCTACCACAACAGAAATCTACTCCAGTATATGTTGATAATGAAGGAGTTCTTAAGCTTGTTCATAATCTAGTATTTCATGAGAGAAATAAGCATATTGAATTACAAGTTCATTTCATATGAGAGCATGTCTTGAAGCACAACATACACTCCAGCTTCCGTCCCTATATTTGAACAAAAGGTAGATGTTTTCACTAAGTCACTTGCACGTGACAAATTCACACTGTTCAGAGAGTTCCTCTCCACTTCATTGGAAACTATGAAAAATTAAGGGGGGGAATGTTAGCATAATTTAGCATAGGCATATTTATTGCATTTTATTACATTGTCTTTTATTTAATAATGTGCAACATGTGCACTCTAGTCTAGTGACTTGCATTCAATATTGTTATGTTAGATAACATTCAATATTAGTATTAGTAGTAATTACATGTGCATGTGAGATGGGTCTTATCATCTCGTAGTTGGTGCTTGATAGGGTGTCATGTCTATCCATATGAGGCTATCTAATATCTATAAATATTATAGCTCTTGCATTGTTATGTAATCTGATTTCATGATCAATAATATTTTGGAGGCTTCCGTCCCTCTTTGTTCATTGCAATCTTATTCTATTCTATCATTTGGTATCAGAGCTATACCATTATTATCAAGAGAAAATTAGTCATACAAGACAACACTAGTGTTATTTCTCATAATTCAACAAGAAGATAGTGCTTCTTTGAAATCGTAAAAGAAGAAAAATAGCGATTAAGTGCGCTTCCTTACACCGAAGGCAGTAGGAAATTCATTCAATATCAAATAATAGAATTTCAACTGGATAAGAGAAGAAAATAATTATTACTTCCGATTACCCACTCAATATTCTCTTTCTTTTCATCACAACTGAACTGGATGATTTGAACAAGAAGTGATAACAATCAAGGAGAGAGAACAATTAAAGCCAATAATCGAATGAAAGAAGAAGATTCATATTACCTCTTCTCATTGCTTAGCCGAATATCAACTATTTAGTGTCGACCTATTCTAATAGGGTAATTTCCCCTATACAAGACTATTACAGTAATCATAATTTACTAACTATCATTCAAGGAAGTATTCTGAATTCATTTTACATCTGACCCGCAAATATCAATAACAACTGAATCTTTCAATTAAAAATCATTTTCAATGATTATTCACCAAAAAGGACATTTCCAGCTAGGTCTGAAACAAGCAAGAATGTACAGCAAGCTATATGACCATAATTTCACTGTAATAAATAAAGAAACCATTTTTTAACCACAAGAACAAGAATCTACTCAAGTTTAGTTCCAATCGAACACAATGAAGAAGTTCAAATATGCAGTTCGTATATATATATATATATATATATATTCACCATTGAATTCAAGGAAGAAATAAAATGATAAGCTCTATTCCATCCATCAAATAACCAGATTACTCTATTCCAGATTTAAGTAACTACTCCCAAAACCATTCATGGGTTTCAAAATCAAATAATGAGACAGTGAATCATTTTACAAAGAAGCAAGAGTAAGGACAATTCATTAAATCTGACGTCCCTAAAGGATTCACATCCCTAGCACTATAATATGATAAGAGAAACAGTTCACACAACAGTTCCATATAAACATTCTCACGATTTTTCAAAACCATTGCGCATACAAAACTTAGGAAACAATTTACACATCCCAGTTGCCTTCATCAATCAAACCCATAATGGGTAATAAAACCAAATACCCAATACTGTCAAAATTCATACAGCAAGGATAGATTTCATTTCATTTACCCTTTTTGTAAAGAAAATACCCAAATCATATTTATCTCCAAAAGACAACTCAACCCAGAAATCACAAAGAAACCATATCAATATTTTTTTATTTTTCAAAAACACCCAATATAAGAGTAGAGTTCTTTTAATGAAGACGCTTAACAAAGAGCAAAACGGTTTAAAGAAAAGAGCTCAACATGCCTGTAAAATTCTTGTTTCTTGAATAAAACCACGTCCATGCCCTCAGGGGTTATTCTTTTCCACGTAAACAAACAAGTTTTCCCCAACTATCTCCTTACTCCCACAGGCTCAAAAACAGCTGTGGCAATCAAAATATCAGCAACAATGACTGAAAAGTTATAGGTTCGAAAGAACCACAAAAGAAATGTAGAGCAAAAACTCAAAACCCAAATGAACAACAATAACCCACAAGAATTCCTTTTCCTCTTTCCAAGGCGGGCGGATTACCAAAACCAAGGCCATTAATGCATTGAATGCCTCTTTTTCCCTCTTTCTCCACGCCATCTCCAACCTAATCTAGCGAGTTCCACCTTTTAATATTTGCATGTAATTTCATTTTTAGCTACATTGCTAGTTAGATACCTCCAACTTCCCATGTTCCCGCCAAACTTGGCGTTTAAAACTTCAAGGACATCATTTAATGTCCTTCATTAAATTTCAAACCTTCCCTTCTTATCCTCTTATCAACATGTATCCACAAGTCCCCCTTCTAGGGTTAGCATTAGTTTAGGTTACATTGTCCATAGCTAGGTATTCACCTAGGTCACAAATCATTAGGATTTGCAATATTTTACATCCCTTTTTAATTTAAAATCCACATAGGATAGTTATTAGGTTATAGGCTAAAACGTAGCCCGTAGTATTTTAAATTAATAGGTTCTTTAGTAAGTTTTACCAACTTACGTTCTTAACCAGCATAATGCAGGACATTTTGTCCCATGCTCGACATATACCTGGCTCACTTGCATCAAAACTCTTACTGCCTTATGCTTTCCAACGTTACAATTTGTATGTAGTTCAAAAATCAAACCTTTCCATTGGCAACATGGTGCCGAGTAATTATACCTGTGACCAGGTTCTGTAAAATTTATAACAACCTTCAGTCTAGTTCTAGACTTCGTTCTAATTAGAAAGTAAATCATCAAAGCGATCACAAAGAAGGCCGCAAGCATACCTTGGATCAATGGAATTGATTCAAGGTGTGTTGTCAACAAAAATATGAGTTCATCAAACACAAAAGCAATTCTGTAGTTTCATCCTTGCAAAACACAAGTTATAATGACCTTTGTCCCAAGTAAACAAGTTACAGTAAGCAAGGGTTCAGATCAATAACACATTCTTTTAAGATTAAAAGATATATCTTAACATAATTATCCTCATTTCCACAGTTACAACATCATGAAAAGAGGTTATCATAGTAGCTTCTAAAAATCAAGATGTTACATTCCTCCCTTCTTAAAAGAATCATCATCTCGATGATCAAATTAGCCAATTCATAGAGTTTTTAGGACAAAATTCAATTATTGTCCTTCCATTCATAAGTTCATACCAAAATCAGATTCAATCTTTAAAACAATGTTTTAAGATAACCATAAAATAGACCAGTAATTGTCCATGTTTGGCAGAATTATCAGTTTTTTGAATTCAATTTCGATCAAACAAGTATGGAAAAGCATATCTCATTTCTTCGAGATTTTCCCAAGTTGCACTTTCTTTGCTAAACTAGTCCCACTAGACCTTACATTGGTTCACTTCACAATTTCTTAGGTACAATTGGTGAGTTCATAGCACTCGAATGGGCTTAACCACGATTATTCCTGGGTCTTGGACCTGTAAGGAATTCCAATTCAGCACATGTGATAAATCTGATACGTATTTCTTAAGCAAAGAAATATGGAAAACATCATGCATTTGTGATAAAGCAGGAGGTAATGCTAGACGATAAGCTACAGGGTTGATTATTTCAACAATTTCAAAAGGTCCCACATAATGAGGTGATAACTTGGTAGCCTTGCCAAAAGTTATAGAACTCTTTTTGGCTTGACCCAAAGAAAGACCTTCTCACCAAGTTTATAATTCCTATCAACCCACTTTAAGTCTGCATAACTCTTTTTCCTATTGCAGTACCTCCTTTAAATGTTCACAAATCATTTCAATTTGTTGTTCCATTTCTGTAAGGATTTCGGACCAATTACCTCTCTATCCTCTACGATGTCCCAAAGCCTAACGGGGTTATGCATTTTCTTACATACAATGCTTTAAAAGGTGTCATCTTTAAAGAGGCATGGTATGTATTATTATAGGCAAATTCAACTAGTGTAAGGTATTTCTCCCATTTATATTGCTAGTCCATGCAAGAAATTCTTAACATATCCTCTAAAACTTGATTGACTCTTTTAGTTTGTCCATCCGTTTCCGGATGATATGTAGAACTAAAGTTTAATTTAGTTCCCAAGGCCGCATTAAGCATTTGCCAAAATCTTGATGTCATTCTCGGATCTCTCCGATATGATCAATTCGTATTCCATGCAATCTAAAATTTCATGTACAAATCTTCTTGCTAACACTATCCTTGGTGCATCGTCTTTTAAATTACCAAGTAATGAAGTGTGCCACTTTGGTTAGTTTTTTACGATAACCAGGATGATAATGTTTATTCCTTGACATTGGTAATCCTGAACAAAATCCATAGTTATCACTTTCCATTTGTACTGCAGAATGTTGTGGGGGTACAATAATCCGGCAGGATGCATATGTTCCCTTAACATGCTGACATTCCAAGTAGTGTGTCACAAATTCCACCACATCCTTTTTCATTCCCTTCCAGAAATATTGTTGCTTGAGATCAGCAAGCATTTTCGTAATGCCAGGGTGTCCAGAAAAAGGTGAATTATGAAATTCAGTTAATAATTTCTTTCTTAAATCATTTTCCAAGGGTATATATACCTTGTTTTCAAACCTCAGAATTCCTTCATTATCAAAACAAAATCCTTTATACTTCACATCCTTTGGATCTGCAGTAAGTGTTGTTTTAACTTGCTGAAAATAAGAGTTAGATTCCATGACATCTTTCACCTCATCTTTAAACTGATTTCTTAATGTTATAAGAGCAGAGATATGCTTCCTATGACTCAGAGCATCTGCTAGCCTATTTTCCTTGCCTTTAATGTAGCTTATATCAAAATCATACTGAGATAGAAATTCTAACCATCTTCGTTGTCTTGCATTCAGGTTTGGTTGAGTAAAAATATACTTCAACCCTAGGTGGTCGGTTTTTAGCTCAAAGGGCTTACCAAGAAGGTAATGCCTCCACATTTTAAGTGCATGAACAATGGAAGCGAGCTCTAGATCATGTGGAGCATAATTTTTTCATATAACTTAAGCTTTATGCTTTCATATGCTATGACATGGTCATTTTGTAACAAAATACCTCTCGATACCATCTCCAAATGCATTCGTTACAACCGTAAAATCTCCATTTGGGTCAGTGCACAATGTAATAGGTGTAGTTAACTGTTCCTTTAAAATTTTAAAGGCAAATTCACATTTGTCATTCCAGAAAAATTTCTTATCTTTCTTTTGTAATGAAGTGATTGGGGCAGCAATTTTTGAAAATTCCTTAACAAACTTTCTACAGTATCCTACTAGGCCCATGAAGCTTCTTACCTCATGCACGTTCTTAGGCACAGCCACTCCATTATAGCTTTGATCTTTGAAGGGTCTAACAACTATCTTGTTCTTGCTTATAACATGTCCCAAATAATGCACCTCTGCATCATAAAAGGAACATTTAGACAATTTACCATACAAGCTTCTCTTTATCAAAATTTCCAGCACTATCCTTAAATGCTCTTGATGTTCTTCAACATTTTTGGAGTATATAAGAATGTCATCCAAGAATACAAGCACAAACTTGTCTAAGTATTCTTGAAAAATATTGTTCATCAAATTCATGAAGGCGACAGTGCATTCGTCAACCCAAAAGGTAACACTGTGAATTCATAATGCCCGTACCTTGTTCTAAAAGTTGTCTTATGAATATCTTCCTCCTTTATTATCAGCTGATGATATCCAGATCGAAGATCTATTTTTGAATAGACTGATGCTCCATGCATCTGGTCAAATAGATCATCAATCCTAGGAAGTGGATATTGATTCTTAATGGTTGCCTTATTCAACATTTTGTAATCAATGCACAATCTAAGTGTGCCATCCTTCTTCTTTACAAAAATTACCGGTGCTCCCCATGGTGAGATGCTCGGTCTTATCAGCCCTTTGGTCAAAAGTTCTTGTAACTGAGCCTTAAGTTCCACCAACTCAAGGGTGGTCATTTTGTAGGGTGCCTTAGATATGGGTTTGGTTCCTGGCTTGATCTCTATTGCAAAGTCAAACTCCCATTTGGGCGGAAGACCTGGTAACTCTTCTAGAAAGACATCACTGAAATCTCTTAACAACGGATACTTTTCCATAAAATCATTATCTTCTTTGGCATTTTCCATCATTCTTACGGCATACAAAGTGCAGCCTCTATTTTTAGCCCTTTTTAGTTGCATAGCTATTAGTTTCCTAACTACAACCTCACGCTCTACACCTTAAATAACTGTTGCTTTCTACAAGTCATCAAAATAGAAAATCTATTTTTCATAACAGTCAACCTTCACCTTATGTTTCGCCAACCAATTAACACCTATAATTATATCATATGACCCTAAAGGAGTAACATACAGGTCAACTTCTGTGGAGAAACTGGGAAGGTCAAGAATTGCCCCAAAAAGACACATATCTACTGTATGGACAACATTATTTCCATAATGCACTGTCCATGTCTTATCCATTCGTTCAACTTTCCTTTTTAATTTCATTTCTAGTTTAGTAGAGATAAAACATTCAGTAGCTCCGTGATCAAAAAGTATGACTACAAAAACCGAATAGAACTTCGATGGGTGTGACTTGCTTTTCAGCTTGTTTGTTAGCCACCGCAGCATGTATCCTATGCTGCTGATCGCGATCATCCTTCTTCAGAGGACAGTGACTCGTATAATGGTCCTTTCCATAGTTGAATCAGCCTTTGATAGGCCCCTTCCTAGGTTCAAATTTACCGCCACCTCAAGTTATCACTCGGCTTCCATAGGACTTTTGTCCATTACCACTAATTTTTGTAAAGCCGCTCTCCGCACACTATTAATTAAAGTTTATTCATTATCGATTTCTTATTGTTATCGACAACAATTTTATTTTTCATACCAAACATTTTCCAGGGTACCTTTTTGGGTGTGAGAGATGAAGAAGGGTTGGGAATCTTCTTCCTAATCTCCTCCCTATGAGTAGAGATTGCTCTCAATTTCTGTTCTTGTCTTATTGCCTTTTCTACAACACCTTCCATAGTGGTCGAACCGTGGACATCTACCTCACCACCAATGATGGGATTCAGTCCCATTATGAACTTTCATATCCTAAACTTCTCATCAGCTTGGTACTGTGGTACATACTTAAGGAGTTTAGTAAACCCTTCCTAGTATTTTATCATCGTCAGCCTACCTTACGACCAGTTCTAAAATTCAGTCCTTTTTGATCAAAAAAGAGTTGAGGCAACCATCGTTGCCTAAAGTAATTTTTGAATTGATCCCAAGTTATGTCTATTTCAAAAATGTTCAACTCAACCTTACGGTTGTCCCACCATGATGATGCTTCTTGAGAAAGCTGATATGCTCCCCATATCGCTTTGGTCTCCTCGGAGAAGTTTCTTATTGCAAAGTACTTCTCCATTTCACTGAGCCAATTTTAAACCTCGTCCCCAAGTGTTGTTCCATCAAACTTTGGAGGACTTATTCTCTTTATATCATTTATAAGTTCAGCCGCTAATCTTGCCCTTTTATTTTTTGTATGATTAGGAACGTTCACGTTACTATTATCAACACTCGATTCCCTCCATTGGTGTTATCCACAGGAGGTGGCTGATCATTTATATCAGCATCTTCTTCCTCCTCCTCATTGCCCATTGTTTGCTATTCCAAAATAGTCAAACGATCTCTCGTATCTAGTAGGAAAGCAAGGATTTCATCTATCTTTTGAGTAGTAGTTGCTTCTCCACCCGATAATGGGTTGTTCGCAGCATTTCCTCTTGTTCTAACCATTTTCTGTTCAATAAGAAAATGTAAACCTTATTAAATTGTGGACTCATTAGGTCCAAGAGCTGCAACCTTCAGCTCTGATACCAAGATGTAACATTCCCATTTTAAGTCATTAGAACAAGGAATTTTTTTTTTTTTTATATAACGTTCTCTGTTCTAATTTATATAATTTAGAACACACGACCAAGTTTTAATAATTGTTCTTTGTCCAATTAACATAATTTAGAACACACAATACTTTTAAAACCAATGTTCTCTGTTCACATATTTATAATATGGAACACACATTCAATGCCATTCAATCATATAACAAATACCATTTGCTCATTGTAATGACTCGAAGAACTACCGATCTCCCATTTTATGGCTCGGAGTTTCAATGATCTCTCATTTCATGACTCGGCTACTTACCGATCCTTCATGTTAATCCATGCATTATATACTAAGTATACTTGGTTCTCTTTACCATTTTTGGTTATCGAAGTGTTCCATTTAAGAGGCCTATCTGAATATCTGTTACCGATATTCATCTGAAATCCTGCTTCTTAAACTAGGTGATTAGGACAATGCAACCAATAACTTGAGATACTCGCCAAATGTTTTCACATGCTTTGCATGATCATATTCCTAGATGTTATACACATCAATATAATACATCCTTCACCTCACTTCATCTATTATCTAGAATGGTCTTTTCTGACCTCTGTCAGTCCTCTCGTCCAAGTTTAAACTTTAACCCAAGATAGCAATATGAAAGAGTATAGGAAGACACTTGTGGTAGCTAAAGGTACACAGACATACTTTGTCGAATTCTAGTTGATTGTGTGTGTCTAGTTACCTTTAGTCTTCTTGAGTCACTTCATATATAGGGTCACATTCCTAACTTGGTCCAAGCTTATGTAGACTTGATGATTCGATTTGGGAGGGTGTTGTAACATGTTAGCTACAACATTATGTCGTCATGAAGGCCCCACCTTCATGAAGACACTAGATTGTAGCTGGCATGTGCCAATGTCCTACGGAATCCTCCCATCAAGGGATACACATCTAGCTAGAAGTGTGATTAGATTCTTATCTTTAGTATTTTAAGAATAAGTTTCAGCAACTGTGCTAATCTTCTAACCTCACTGTTCATTACAGTTGCATAGCTAAGAAAGACTTAAATTGTCTTATAGCTTAATATACATTTACTCCTTACCGAAGGATTGCATATTTCCATCTTAGTTCCTTAATTTAAGCTTCGGACTAACAGTCCACTACAGACTTAACGTAGTAAGATCAACTTACTAAACTTAACCAAGTTTTATTCGCAACTGAATTTAAATTCAGAATTCCATCTCATTAGACGTCATTTAAATGAGGCCTAATCCCAAATGAATGTATTCATTTATTCACTATAACCTTACTTCAGTTAAGGTTTGTTACGAGGAGATATGATTCCTCATACCGAATATCCTTTTGATCAAAACATCCCAAGGATATTAACGAAATCAGAATACATAATTCAATTGTCTCTTTATTAATATTCATTAGTTTATATTCTAATTCGAATATCATTCATTTAAGAGTTCGTATTCACTTTACTCTTTACTAATGTCAATTTAAAATCCATATTGACCTAAGTATTAATTAATTGCACATTCCAACTTAAAAGTTGTATTCAAGTAAAGAATAGATATTATGTCCCTTTAAATCTATCAACCATCATTTGAATAAATCCAAATTCAATGAATAAAATTATATTCTCAATCTTATTCAAATAGTTCCAAGGTGGTACAACCATTAAAATAACACACCTTTCCTTTGTACTCAATCCTCAAGATTAAAATTTATACAATTTACAAGTCCATACAACCGGACTTCATTCATGCTAAACAACATTAACAACTCGTAAAGAAAGAAGAATACAACTTTTTCTTTTTCCATTTCCTCGTAGAAGAATAATAAATTCTCATAAAAGATCCATCCTTAGCTAATCAGAAGAAGCATCATAAAACAACATGTCTTCATTTTTACTCATGGAAACCATCTGCAAAATTTACTTACATGGGTCAGTTCATCGAACTGAGCATATTAAGCACTTATCATTAAAATGAGGTGCTCTTGATTAACTGTCTCAATAAAAGAACTCTGCTTTTATGAAATATTTAAAAATTGAGATGGACATCATCTACGAATTAAGTGCTGATAAGGATGAACAACTTAACAACCCAATCCCATAATTACCATCACAATCAGACAAAAATATTTACTAACAAATTTTTCCCAAATAATTATTGAACCTGCAACACTTTATTCACATTTCCTTACTGTTTTCTTCCAATGACGCAAGGAGTTCATTCCATATTTAAACAATTACTACCAAGAGTATTTTCCCTAAATAGTTCCAGATTAAAAAATCTGTAAGAACTGATACACATATGTATATATTGTTGTTCTAATGCAATTACTATCATCTCCATTCCCTCATTATAGATGAAATTTCAAGAAGAGAATTTAATTAAAAATTCAAACAGAACTCCTTCCCTTTTATACTACTCATTTAATTTCAACCAAATCAAATGCAGAAGAGAAAGGTAGTCATACACCGTGACAACACTGGTGTTATTTCTTAATTCAACAAGCAACATAGTACTTCTTTCAAATCAGAAAAGAAGAAAAATAGTAGTTAAATGCAGTTGCTTATGCCAAAGGCAATAAGAAATTCTTTCAATATCAATAATAGAATTTCAACTGGATAAGAGAAGAAAATAATTATTACTTCCGATTACCCACTCAATATTCTCTTTCTTTTCATCACAACTGAACTGGATGATTTGAACAAGAAGTGATAACAATCAACGATAACAGTCAAGGAGAGAGAACAATTAAAGCCAATAATCGAATGAAAGAAGAAGATTCATATTACCTCTTCTCATTGCTTAGCCGAATATCAACTATTTAGTGTGAATTGCTCCAATAGGGTGATTTCCTATACTGCATTATTTAAGTAATCATAATTTACTAACTATCATTCAAGGAAGTACTCCTGAATTCATTTTACATCTGACCCGCAAATATCAACAACAATCTAATCTTTCACTTAAAAATCATTTTTAATGATTCTACATCAAAAAGGACATTTTTCAAATTAGGTTAAAAACAAGCAAGAAGTTACAAAGCAAGCTATATTACCGTAATTTCACCTTTGTAATAAGTAAAGAACCCATTTTTTTTTACCACAAGAACAAGAATCTACTCAAGTTTAGTTCCAATCAAACACACTGAAGAAGTTCAAATATGCAGTTTGTATGTATATATATATATATATATATATATAAATTCACCATTGAATTAAAGGAAGAATAAAATGATAAGCTCTATTCCATCCATCAAATAACCAGATTACTCTGTTCCAGGTTTAAGTAAATCATTCCCAAAAATCATTCATGGGTTTCAAACCAAATAAGGAGACATTGAATCATTTTACATCAGGCAAGAGTAAGGACAATTCATTAAATCCGATGTCCCTAAAGGATTCGCATCCCTAACACTGTAATATGATAAGAGAAACAGTTCACACAACAGTTCCATATAAACATTCTCATGATTTTTCAAAACCATTGCGCATACAAAACTTAGGAAACAATTTACACATCCTAGTTGCCTTCATCAATCAAACCCATAATGGGTAATAAAACCAAATACCCAATACTGTCAAAATTCATACAGAAGGATAGATTTCATTTCATTTACCCTTTTTGTAAAGAAAATACCCAAATCGTATTTATCTCCAAAAGACAACTCAACCCAGAAATCACAGCAAACCATATCAACATTTTTATTTTACAAAAACACCCAATATAAGAGCAGAGTTCTTTTAATGAAGACGCTTAACAAAGAGCAAAACGGTTTAAAGAAAAGAGCTCAACATGCCTGTAAAACTTCTTGTTGCTTGAAGAAAACCACATCCATGCCCTCAGGGGTTATTCTTTTCCACGGCAACAAACAACAAGGTTTCCCCAACTATCTCCTTACTCCACACAGCTCAAAAAAATAGTCGTGGCAATCAAAATATCAGCAACAATGACCAGAAAAGTTATAGGTTCGAAATAACCACAAAATAAATGCAGAGCAAAAACTCAAAACCCAAATGAACAACAATAACCCATAAGAATTCCTTTTCCTCTTTCCAAGGCGGGTGGATTACCAAAACCAAGGCCATTAATGCATTGAATGCTTCTTTTTCCCTCTTTCTCCACGCCATCTCCAACCTAATCTGGTGAGTTCCACCTTTTTAATATTTGCATGTAATTTCATTTTTAGCTACATTGCTAGTTGGATACCTCCAACTTCCCATGTTCCTGCCAAACTTGGCATTTAAAACTTCAAGGACATCATTTAATGTCCTTCATTAAATTTCAAACCTTCCCTTCTTATCCTCTTATCGGCATGTATCCACAAGTCCCCTTCTAGGGTTAGCATTAGTTTAGGTTACATTGTCCATAGCTAGGTATTCACCTAGGTCGCAAATCATTAGGATTTGCAATATTTTACATCCCTTTTTAATTTATAAAATCCACATAGGATAGTTATTAGGTTATAGGCTAAAACGTATCCCGTAGTATTTTAAATTAATAGGTTCTTTAGTAAGTTTTACCAACTTACGTTCTTAACCAGCATAATGCAGGACGTTTCATCCCATGCTCGACATATACGTATCACTTGCATCAAAACTCTTACTGCCTTATGCTTTCCAGCGTTACAATTTGTATGTAGTTCAGAAATCAAACCTTTCCATTGGCAACATGGTGCCAAGTAATTATACCTGTAACTAGGTTCTAAAAAATTTATAACAACCTCCAGTCTGGTTCCAAACTTAGTTCTAATTAGAAAGTAAATCGTCAAAGCGATCATAAAGAAGGCCAGCAACATACCTTGGATCAATGGAATTGATTCAAGGTGTGTTGTCAACAACAATATGAGTTCATCAAACACAAAAGCAAGTCTGCAGTTTCATCCTTGCAAAACACAAGTTATAATGACCTCTGTCCCAAGTAAACAAGTTACAGTAAGCAAGGGTTCAGATCAGTAACACATTCTTTTAAGATTAAAATATATATCTTAACATAATTATCCTCATTTCCACAGTTACAACATCACGAAAAGAGGTTATCATAGTAGCTTCTAAAAATCAAGATGTTACAAAAGGTTTCCTTCTTTGCATACATTAACTTGAAACAAACATGCAAACTAAGAAAATGAAGTTAATCTCTATTCTTTGAAAGCTTGAAATAATGAACCTAAGAGGATCTAAGCATTTAGTTTATGTGTTAAGAGAAAGATATCTCCCCATTAATGGCTTCAAGGCCAATGGATCTTCCCTTTTACTCTATGTTAATGCTATGAAATACAAGATTAAATGCTTTTAGCTCAAATGAAAGAAGATGAAATACAAACTAAAGCCTAATCAAATTGCTATAATTTGTGCTAGGAAGAAGAGAGAATTCTTAGGAAATGAGGGAGGGGGTATAGCCCTATTTATAGTTTTTGGTTTGGAAGAAAAGGGAGATTTGGGTGCATGTGGGACAAAGGCTAAAGTCCAAAAAGCACTTTAGCAAGTCAAAGTGTGATTTGACTATGTTAGAGGGTAATTAACCTAGGTTAGACTAATTAATCTCTCTTAGAGAGTAATTAGGTTCTGAAGGCTTAATCAATCCAACGAAGTGGATTGATCTTCTGGGGAGATAATATAAGTAATCTAGAAGAGAATAAGAAACTAATGTAGTTATAATGAGGCTATAACTTCTTGTTTAAATGGTTTATAAGAGGAAAAAGACCAAAAGGGTGTTGTAGGAAGGGAGCTGGATAGGCCTAACTAGTGGTGTGTCGTCAAATTGTAAAAGGAAGAAGTGTTAGTGCACCATTAGAAATACTAGTGTATTGAGAAAACTACATGTGTCTACATTTTCCCCTCTTTAAGGTGAAGTAAGCAATGTCACTTCAAAGAAAGTAAACAAACATAAGCAAGTAGAAAAAAATTGAAGGGGTAGAAGAAAAATTAATAGGGTGAAGGATGACGAATGCGCCTCAAGTGTCGGTGGGGTGATAAAGAAACTCGATCGATGATCGAAAAAGAAACAAATAGAGAGAAAATTGTTCAGAGAAGATGAGAAACTAGAAGAAAAGGGATATTGAGCTATCAAATCAATTGCTAACAATATTTTAATCATCATAATGCTTAGAATCCTCCTCATGGGTCTTTATTAAAATGTGACCTTGCAACGGAAGTGTAAATTGACATTAAAAGCCAAGATACAATTAACCGTCCTTTGCCAAAACAACCAACTCCATGCAACATACACGAATGTAATGCAATACGAGAAATAAACCGAATCACCTGACAGGGAAATAAGTACAATCACACACACTTAAACCAACAACGTTCAAGATAGTTACACAAATATTTTGTTATCAAGATGAAGTCCCAAATGTTTTTATAAATGACTACGGTGAAGAATGATGCCTCGAGCAAGGTGTATTATGCAAGGGGGAAGATGGATGACACTTCCATCCTATGAAAAAGCAATGTGCATGACAAAAATAGTACTAGGCAATTGATAGGGCCCCAGTGTACAGACGAAGTAAGCAACATAGATTGTTTAGGTGATTTAAGATTTTGGTGATGAACGAGTCATTGTTTCAAACAATTTTGAGAATGTCAGCAAGATCTGGGACAAGTGTCATGCAATAGACACAGATTTCAGCCATAGATGATTAGTTTAATCAATTTAAGCCATTTTGTTGTTTTTCCAATATTTTTGTGGTTTTTTAAATATTTTTTTGATTTTTTTCATTTTCTAGGTTTTTATATCAAGAAGAATTTTAAAAGATCAAAGATCTTCCAAAAACACACGCGTAGGTGGTAGTGGGAAGGCCAAGCTGTCAAAAAGCTCAGAATATGCACCCACAAGAAGAAAGATGAGTCAAAATAAATTATTTAAAATAAATTAGTAAATAATTATCACGACGGGGAAAAATAGAGGAAAAAGGTGGGAAAAGGTGCCTGAAAGGTTCGTAAATTATCTCAGCATGATGAAGAAGGGACTGTTGGATGGCACGAAGTGCCCCAGTGTGTGAAAATTAGTAAAAATAATTATTTTAATACAAAAATAATTATCACGGTGGATAGAAGAAGGTTAGAATGATCACGGCGGAGAAAACATGCCCCAGGGGCATCACAATGGGTTAATATACTCACCCGGGGTCAGTAAAACAATCACAACCAATTCATTTCGACCAGAGCCTTTGTAATTTTTTACCGCAAGCAAAAACGAGAGCCTGGAGTGAGATGGCAAGGATACCGAGGAGGACGAGACGTGCGAGATCACATCCAGGAGTACATGCGGGACCCGACGGATGGATCATTCATGAGTGCCCTAACCCCCATTAATTATGCATTAATTATGATTTTTAGGGTTTCTTAGGGTAGGTAGGAGAAATTTTGACGCATACACGTAGGCTTATGCATTGGATTGGTGGGTACACATACGTGCATGCATCAAAACCAACACAGACATGCACGTGCATCCATCCATTTGTGGGGGAAAAGAATGCGTACATATATCTATTCAGCAAAATTAGGTAATGCGTTCACGTGTATCCATTGGGAAAGATAGGTGCATGCACATGTACCTATAAAAAAGACAAAAGGGGGCGCATGAACATCGGTTGGGGTCGATGCACACGCACACGCTTGTGTATCGAAACAGATGTGTAGGCATCATGGAGGGTGCGTATGCTTCTGTATGGCTAGTGCCAAAAAGGAGGAGAAACTTAGTGCATGTATGCATCCCTAGGGGTATGTATGCATTATATAGGGTGTGCGTGTTCCAAAGGAGGTGCGTATGCACTAGAATCATGTAAGAAAAAGACAACTGGCTAGAAAATAGCCAAGTTTATAGAAGAAAAAGGTGAGATTACTTAGAAGAAAATAATAGTTAGTAAATTAGATGTGTTAAAAGCTTTATTTTTCCTTAGAAAAATATTATAGAAATGTTAGATGTCTAACACTTGCATTGATTTTGTAGCGTATGTTACCTGTTCTTCAGACTCGCGAGTCACTACGGCCGCTTGGCTGTGATAGAGGCACATTTGATGATGAGGATAGAGTGACCTGGTGAGCCTTTTGCATGTGACAGGACTATCCTATGTGGCTGAGATGCCCTAGATCACTTTAGATCATGGCCTCTTGACGGCCATAGCAGAGCGGTGGCACAACAAGAGCAGTGCTTTCACCTCCCGACTAGGGAGATGACTATTACATTAGAGGATGTATGGTGCATCCTGCGGGTCCCGATCCAGGGACAACTTATTGAGACGATGAGCCAGCTGGAGTGACATTCAAAGCATCACATCAAACATTTTTTGGTGTTCTCACCATACTACGGTGTAGGATTTTTATCAAAATATCCAGATGCATAGAGGATCTAGAGCTAGACTGTGTAGTGGTCTACATGATGGCTCTTGTTAGTGGAGTTCTACTCCCTGACAAGACTGGTGCTTCATTTCTACTGGGACTCCTAGGAGTGATTCTGGGCTTGGTGGAGGGATAGACCTATTGCTGGGGTCAGTGCATTTTAGCACATTTGTACTAGGATCTCCATCTGATCACCTACTACCATCATAAGATAGTAGGACCTGCTCGTTTATTACATATTTGGGCATGGGACCACATTGCTATTGGTCACCCCCTAGGTGTGCTGAGAGGTTGGGCTCCCGACGAGCCTTCTACTATGGGTTGGGTCCCAACAAGGGATGATGTGTGACCCTTCATGGGGGTTACATACCATTACAGGCATGAGCTAGATGAGTTGCTCTAGGCTTCCATTGCCTAGAGACCTTACAGACATTTTAGGTGGCCAGAGGATGGTCTAGAGCTTAACACTGCCACTATTGATCATTTTATTTTTGGCATCCATAGCTATATGTGGGAGTTGTAGAGAGTGGATCGATGTCAGTGGCAGTTCCACCTTACCCATGATGTTCCTAGGCCAGATAGATGGTACACTTGTAGAGCTAGAGAGAAATTTGATATGGGTCCACATATTCTCGCCTACAGAGCACTGGTTAGCTTTTGATAGGTGGCACCTACTATTTGGGTGTCGCTTAGATAGATCAGAGATCCGGGCACTACATTAGAGTATGGGCCATGGTACCATGGTGTGCTCCCATGCCATTTGAGCATTCCTAGAGCAGCATATGATGTCACTTTGGGCCTCTGTAGTGGGGCCTCTTAGTAGTGGCGAGGGTGGGGTGGGCCTAATGTGCCCAAAGATGTCGAGATAGGGGATAGGGTCCCATTCCATGAAGCCACATAAACGGGGCCCCGAGCCTAGGCCGAGACAGATATACAGGGCTATGGACATAGAGTTGCCCCTAGTGGGCATTCTAGTGGGGATTTATACCCCTCTTCAACAATTACTAGCAAAGACACAGGGGCCGCCTTTTGATACCCCAAAAAGAGTAAAGCATAGGTGGATAGTGAGCTACTCTTCATCAGTAATTACAGGAAGCCATCATTGTTTAGTTATAGGTGGCTAGTGAGAGAGATACAACGAGGACCCAAGTACAGGCCCTCACATTAGAGTGAGACCAAGCTCTGCATAGATACATATTTTGACAACAGAGAGAGATCAGGCTTGGGCACAGGCCACTCAGGGTAGTGATAGTGTTGCATGGCAGAGTCAGGTGTGAGAGATGGCCACACAAGGGGCTCAGATATTGAGCCTCCTACACCGGTCCCGAATCAAGTACATATGGTTGTGGCCTAGAGGGACCATGTATATAGATGGTCACAAGCTCTCCTAGCATAGAGGGATGAGGCTCAAGTAGAGTGCGCAGACTATTACCGCAAAGCAGATTGAGAGGCTACCTCTTTGAGACAAGCCGAGGCTGATTTAGGTAGAGTTATAGGTGAGCGAGATGTTTCCCTCCAGAAGCACTCACTTCAGGAGATGCTGACTTGATCCGTGATGCCACGAGGCTCGGTGGTGAGGTGTTATTCTACAGGACTACCTACTTCAAGGTAGTTCCCCTAGAGCAGCGAGTGGTACTCCCTCGATAGTCAGGGACAAGCATGACAGGTCCAGGTCACATAGATCAGGCCACTCGTTGAGATCAGTTAGGCAGCCCATGCCAAAGTAGCGATTGGACAGGGACCATCTAGTCAACCTGGTGGTCCATCTAGTGTAGGTCCTCCCAACCACCATTGTTCCAACTAGGTGACAAACCTGGGAGCCTCGGTGAGGGTGAGAGTTGTGGTTGAGCTCCACTTTCTTTTTTATACAGATATTCTTTATACATGCCTCTGATGAAGGCTGATTTTACTATATAGCTTTATATATTTATTCATTTTGATGATGCCTCATGATGAAGGCCCGATTATTTTTGATGCATGCCCCTTTTTGATGGCATATTGTATCGATGATGTATTATTTTGATCACTGACTGGATAGTTATACATGTATATATGGACATTTTTGATGTATCATCTTTGTACACCTCAGCTAAAGGAATTGTTGATATGGAGTACCAATGTATATCCATTTCTATTGACATAGATGTATATGACACACATGTATATAGAGGATAAAAATTTTGGGCTTAGATACACGTGTTTATGAGATGGTGTACTTTATTGTTTTGTTTCATGATGCATGTGACACAAGTGGGCACAATTCTATGACATAAAATACCCTTTATCAGAAATTACTCTATGTTGAATCTTATCACATGTTGCTTGTTTTGATTCAGCACTTATGGATTTGTTATGATGTTGTCTGATTTTTACTTGCATGTATGTTATCTTGATGTTTGATGTATACATGTGTTTTGGATGTTAGAAGATAGATCCTTAGATGATATCAGATGCGTTTCTCATGTGTTACCATAGATGTATATGGACTAGATGATATGATGGTATGGGTGCGGGGGGGATAGATTTTGATATTTGTGATCCCTCTTGCCCCCATTTGATGATATGGTACGTGATGATTAGCTTAGCATTCATGTATGATGTATACTTAGTTGTTTCTTGATATATGATGTAGTGAATGATGTTATAAATGTGATGAGATGATAGATGTGATAATAAACAACCGTGTAAGAACACACAAGCAAAAGTTAACAAAACTAAACAAATATACATACTACTACTTAAACAAACACAAGCGCAAACCCCTAAGAGATAAAATGAGATCTAATCTAAGTAAGCAAAAATGAACCCTAAAAGGAAGCACACTAACAAAAAAGAAACCTACAACAACTGTTTACAAGCATGATAGCCTTCAAATGTATGGAATGCAATGCTTAATTTAAATCAAACAAGATTCAATTTTTGATAAGCAAATGATCCATTTTAAAGAACTAACAATTAACAGACTAAGTACACCAAAACTATACAAACCAACAACTAAAAGTAATTAAAGCACTACTTTGTTTTTGTGGGACAACATTGACATATTTTCTAATGTTTTTGGGTTTATCTAAGGAGATAAGTTTTCATGGCTACGTTTGTCACTATTTTGTCTAGATTGCCCAAAGATAGCATTGTGAGATGAATGTAGCTTTATCCCTAGAAAGGGATTTTTCCAAATGTTTAGATTTTTTGTGTATTGTTTTCCGAATGTTTTTTGTATTTTCCAAGGTCATGTTTTGAAAGCAATGTACAAGAATGATGAAGCGTGGATTCCCCCAGCGTGATGTGGGAATATACAAAGGGTAGAATGCCACGTGCATATGTGTAGGAAGATGGCAATGGGATTTTCATGTTCAAGTGTTAGATAGGCATATACAAAGGTAATGTCATTTATGCAGATATAAGATAAAACAAACCAGATCATGGCAAGGTAAAGGTGATCCTAGTAGGTTCCTAGACCTAGCAGACAAAACCAAATCTACAGAAGTGGTAACAGTTACCCGCCCTTATGTAAGAGTAACTTATATCCGGTGAATAATCCTTGAGTGCCAAAACTAGTTTTCACTCAAAGACCTACCCCCGCGCCACAATTGCATGGTTTTCACATGAGGACGACCTACTTTTTCTTTACTATTTTCTCATTTTTCCATTTTTTTGCTTGTTTTTTCTTTGTTTTCCAATTTTTAGTTTTTATTTGATATTCCCATCATGCCTAAGCATAGAAACACTTTAATTGCATGGCATTCATGGGTTTTGGAAGCTCTTCACCATTTGAATATGTAATTTTGTAGGCCCCTGATCCATATTTTGCAATTACAACATAAGGACCTAACCAGTTAGCCTCAAACTTTCCTTTCTTTTCTCTGTCTTTAATGGTGTTCTTCTGATTTTCTTTGAGAACTAGATCCCCTACATCAAATTCCTAATGAATGATGTGTTTATTATATCCTCTGGACACTCTGTTTCTATAAAAATTTTGGTGATTGAATGCTCTGATATACCTTTCATCTAATAGTTATAACTCTGTTATGCGAGCAACTCTATAGTCTTCATCTTTATCAAGATAGTCTCTGAGAGATATTCTTAGGGAGGGAAGCTCCACTTGCAAAGGTATGATGGCTTCAGTTCCATAGACAAGTGAATAAGGGGTCGAACCAGTAGGAGTGCTGATGGAAGAGTGATAGGCCCAAAGGACGGGATGTATCTGCAGATTCCAATTACGGTTGGTTTTACTAACCATTTTCTCCATAATCTACACAAGGGTTTTATTAGTGGATTTTTCCTGTCCATTACCTTGAGGGTAATAAGGGATAGACCACTTAAGTTGGATATGGAAGCATTGACACAATGTTTTAACCATTTTATTTTTGAAATATTTACCATTATCAGTGACAATGGTCGAGGGGATCCGTAACGGCATATGAGATGG
Source organism: Taxus wallichiana var. yunnanensis (assembly GCA_018340775.1). Classification (NCBI taxonomy): domain Eukaryota; kingdom Viridiplantae; phylum Streptophyta; class Pinopsida; order Cupressales; family Taxaceae; genus Taxus; species Taxus wallichiana. Next base: position 914,428,028 of record CM031234.1, on the reverse strand, counting down.
TTCATGATGAATTTTGAAATCTATGCACCGGTGACATAGGTAAGAGGGACAACCTCTACCCATTTGGTAAAGTATTCGGTGGTGGTGATGATATGAGTATGACCGTCTGATGAAGAAGGATGGAGCTTCCCTATGAGATCCAGGCCCCATTTAGAGAATGGCCAAGGCATTGCAATAGGCTGTAAGGCTTACACCAAAGGCATGTATTAAATTCCCATATTTCTAGCATAGTTCACACTTCTTTATGAAGTTGCAACAATCAGATTCCATGGTAGGCCAATAATAGCCTACTCTTAATAGCTTCTTAGCTAAGACCATGCCACTAGTATGTGCTCCACAAATACCACTATGTACTTCCTTAATTACGTGGATAGAATCAATGACATCCAAATAGTGAAGCAAATTCCCATCATAGCCATGATGATAAAGGGTGCCTCCTAGGAGGGTATAATGGGCTATGCGGCGAATAAGGGATTTCTTTTTAGAATGGGTGATGTCAGGGGAAAGGGTTTCATCTTGTAGGTATTGGAGGATAGGGTCGTACCAAGGGGATAAAGGGCCAACAACTTCACATGACAAACATGACTCCAGAATATCATATGTAGGTACCTTGTAGGTGTTCTATGAAGAAAGGAATTTTGCTTTCTTTAGGTGGTATGCGTAAGAGAGACCCAATAGTAGCCATAGCATCCATAGATCTATTATGTGACCTTGGTTTTTGTTCAAATATGACTTGTGTGAAATATTCCTTCAAATTTTCAACCATCTTCTTATATGGAATAAGCTTCTCATCTTTAACCTTATACTCATCATTAACCTGTTTTATGATAAGTTGAGAGTCCCCAATGACTTGTAGTTGTTTGATATTCCATGTAATAGCTAGCCTGAGGCTGGTGATCATTACTTCATACTCTGTAATGTTATTTATACATGGGAATCCCAACTGGAATGCTCATGGTATGACATTGCCATTTGGAGTGATGAGGACCACTCCTGCTCCAGATCCATGGAAGGTAAAAGACCCATCGAAGTGAACCTGCCACTCTACGGACTCTTCAATATACATGATGGATGCATTTGGTAAATCTAAGCACAAGGGTTCCATTCCTGGGAGAGGAGATTTTGCCAACTAATCAGCCAGTACCTGTCCTTTTAAAGACTTCTAATTTACAAACTCAATGTCAAACTCACTCAAGAGAATGATCCAATTAGCCATTTGGCCTATGAGGGTGGGTTTGGATAAAAGGTACTTGAGAGGGTTGACTTTGGATATGAGCTTGGTCTTATTATTTAGGAGATAATGGTGAAGCTTTGAAATTTGGATACAACCACCAAGTAGGCCTTTTCTATTTGGGGATAATTCAGTTTATATGTGATCAAGGTGTGGTTAAGATAGTAAATTACTCTCTCCTTATGGGCTAAGTCATATTAGGCAAGTAATGTGCCAATGGAAAACTGAGTAGCAGAGATGTATAAGAGGAGAGGTTCACAGGGGTAGGTGGCATTAGTACAGGTGGGTTGGACAAGTACTGTTTGAGTAGCGCAAAGGATTTTTGACAATCAGGTCCCCAATTGAATGTGACATCTTTCTTGAGAAAATGAGTAAAGGGGTGGCACTTATCCACAAGTTGTGAGATAAAGAAACAAATTGCCTGAATCTTTCCTTATAGACTCTTTAGCTACTTGAGAGTGGTAGGTGGTGGCATTTTTGTGATAGCCGTAACCTTTGCAGGATCCACTTCAATCCCTCTTTGTGAGATAATGAACCCTAGGAGTTTTCCTGATAAGACACCGAAGACACATTTCTTAGGGTTTAGATGGACCTTATAGTCTCTTAGTCAGCTGAAAGATATGCCTCAACACTTTAGGGTGTTATTTTCTACTCTTATATTTTGCTAGGATATCACCGAAATAATCCTCCATGATGTCACTTATCATATCATGGAAGATAACTATCATGGCCCACTGATAAGTAGCCCCAACGCTTTTAAGCCCAAAGGGAACAATTTGTAGCAGAAAGTTCCTAAGGGGTGATGAATGTTTTCTTATGCTAATCTTCCTTTTCGTAATTCATATCCTGGTTATAACCGGAAAAACCATCCATCAAGGATAAAATTTCATAGCTAGTTGTTGAATCGACTATCATGTCAATGTTTTTAGTAGGGAAAATCATCTTTAGGACACGCTTTGTTGATGTCACGAAATCCTGCAGAGATCCTTATTCCAACAAGTTTCTTTTTATCTTTGGGACTATGTTAGAGATATATTCTAAATAGTCAATAGGTTTTATGAAATCAACAAATGCTAAAAAATTTTCTAATTCTTCTTTGACCAAGAGTGCCACTTTAGGATGCATCTTTCTTAAATTCGTTTGATTAGTTTGGCCTCCGGGTGCACAACGAGGTTATGCACAACTAGCTTAGGGTCTAAAACGGAATATCTCGCATATGTCCATGTGAATATATCCACGTATTCTTTTAAGAGTTCTCGCAAAGGTATTTTATTCTGAGCCAAGAGCGAAGCTCCCAACTTTACTATTCTGGGTTGCTCCTCCGAGCCAATGTTGACTTTGATTGTTTCCTCAATAAGCATTTTAGAAGTGTCTTCCATCTGTGTAGGATCAGGGGGAAGAGAAATATCAACCTCTTATGGTAGTTCATGATCATCTTTGAATGGATAAATCACTTCATTTTTAGACTCTTCATTTTATTTTTCTATGAGCTCACTAAAGAGTATGTCACTATGGGATTTCCATTGATACTTCTTACTCGGTTTCTCAGAGGTAGGTATACCTTTAGTTACAACCTTTTTATTCAACCATCTGCACATTTCTACTTCCTCCCCAAAATAGGCACAAGCGTCTAGTTGAATCTTAAATCCTTTCTTGTGGTCTCCAGTTGGAATAAAGTCCCTGAGTCCCATGAACTCTGTGAATGCCTCATCATTTTCAAAGAAATCCAATGGAACATGAATCTATTGATCCCAATCTATAAGCTCATGATATATAAGGGCTATGGGATATTTATCTATGGGGATGGGACTAAGGACTACCAAATCTGGGAATAGGTTCATGGAGGTAAGATCTTCGTAAAGGCTACATTGGGAATCTGCGCCACTATCGGAATGAGGTGAAACATCCTCACTTTTAGAAGAAGTAGCATTGTTCTCAAAAGGTAGAGCATCATGGGGCTTTATTTGAAGGCCATGTTTATCCATTTTGAAATGAGGGATAGGGATAGGATCCAACCAGCCTTGTGCATTAACACCACATCTAAACCCATCATAGCCCATGACAAACATCATGTGAGGACCTTTGACGTATTGAGGTTCTTGATTACATGACACCATGGTGCCTTTCGATACTCTGTTGGTAGGGTCTTATAACATTTTCTCCTTTAAAAAGAGGCCACTATGGACAAATTTCTCCACAGGCTTAGGACATTTCTAACGGGTGCTCTTGAACTAAAATTAAGGTTTACCTCTTGTCCTAGGGGATACCAATAGGTCTAATATAAACAAAGCCTTCTCAAGAGTGAATGGCCTGTTTGGGCCATATTTTGCTGATGTGGCCTCCCATGAAGCAAATGGATTGACCAGTGAGGGAAAATATTGATTGAAAGGTGTGAGAGATTCTAAATCTACTCGGTTCTTCATGGCCTCTATTTGTAAAGGGACAACAACATCCGTAGAAGGACATTCATAAGTTGCACGAGAAAAATGTAGTCCCAAAATGGTAACTACCTGCCCTTCATGATATAACTTGATGCACTAATGAAACATTGATGGAATAGCTTACATGGCATGGATCCATGGGCATCCTAAGAGCATGTTGTATGGAAGGTCCAAGTCAAGGACATGGAATGTTGTATCGTGACATGTTGGTCCTACCTCCATGGGGACCACTATAGTCCCTGTTGACTCTCTTTCTTCATTGTCATATGTTGTGATTGTGATAGTTTTAGCACCCAGCTCTATTTCTGATGGCCCAGCTACTTTACCAACTTCAAGGTGCAAATATTCAGACCAAATCCCCCATCTACAAGTACTCTTTTGATCTTGTGATGGGTAACCACCACTTCGAGATATAATGGCAAGTTATGCTCTGGGTTATTATGTGGGATTGCAGTATGATCAAAAGTAATATGATCGTTGGTGTCTAAGTGTGTAATCATGGCTTGAAGGTTTGCAGGATCTATTTATGTGGAAACCCCTAAATTTTACAAAGTTTTAAACAATATGTTTTTATGGGCATTGGAGATCTTTAAGAGATCGAGGATAGATATCTTAGCAGACATTTTTCTAGTTGCTCTATCAAGTTACACTAACTTTCTTCAGGGGTAGGTACATGATCCGGTATAATTAAGTGGGCGCATCTTGTCCCAACTATGTAGCTCGCTTTTAAGATCCGAATGGTGTTAATATGTTTGTTAGATGAGTTAATACATCTAATGAGGGAATCATAAGGACTATCATTTGTAGGGTACACATAGGTAACAGTCCTATAGTCGTTAGAAGTTTTCCCTTGATCTGTTTTCTTTTTATTTTTATCCGCATGGTCAGGAAAAGGTTCCTTGTAAATACCCATTTTTTCATTCAAGTTTCTACTAGCCTGGGGGGACTCTACAAAGCAATCTTCCCTTCCTCTATGAGGTCTTGGATATAATGGCGTAATCTCAAACATCTATCCGTTTTGTGTCCTTTGACACGGTGGAAGTCGCAATATTCATTGTCTTTGAACCAAACTAGTTTTGGAGTGTCTTCTGGGTAGGGCATTGTTGCAGTTGGATATTCTACCATCTTTGCACCATCTAATTGTTTTAGGATGGTAGATAAGGATTCTGTCAAAGATGTGAATGTACATTTTGTAGGCACTTTGGGATGAGGCCCTTGTGAAAGTTTCAAGAGTGGACCTGTCTGTATGGCTTGGAATCTCTTGGAGTCTGTAATGCCATCACCAACAACATGTTTATTCTTATTGAAGAATTTAGGTTTGTCTGTGGATTTGGCTTCGTGTTTGTTTTTAATAACCGGTTTAAGCGTGCCCTTGGCAATAAGAGCTTTCTTAATTTGACTACCTTTCTCTATGACTTCTTCGAAGTTTGAGCCACAATGCATTTGCAAGTGAAAGGCTATTTCTGGGTTCAAGTTAGGAATGAATATACTCACTAATTGTTTTTGGGTAAGGCACAGGGAAAACAACTAGCTAACCCGCGCCATTGTTGTAAAAATCCTGCAAATGTCTCATTGGGTTTTTTTGTGTTACATAGATCATTCATCATGATGTCACTCTCCATATTATAGGAGTAATGTCTTACAAATTTCTCTGCTAGTGCAGGCCATGTTGTAATGGAGCCCTTAGGTATGCTATAAAACCATTCCAATCCCATGGCTCCTAGGCTGCGAGGAAAAAGTCGTATCAAGAAATTATCACTATACACGACCTCTTGGCAAGCCATGTAAAAGTCTTTTATATGATTGCGAGGATCACTTTTACACTTATACTTATCAAACTTGGGGATAGTGAAATGTTTCAGGAAAGGTTGTTGTAACATGTCCTTATCAAAGGGGTAAGGACACAATTCTTCATACAAGTATTTTCTGTTTTGGCCTTCATTTCCCTATTGTAATGTCATGAGCGTATCTTTCATAGATTTCAATTCATCCTAAATGAGTTTCTACTTAGTGGGTGATATTGACCTTTGAGCTTGAGTTGCTTTAAAGGTATAGTCTGTATGCGGATCAAATTGAAACTCGTTAAGTTTGTTTTTGTCTTTACCTATGTTTCTTTTTGAAGCACCTAGGTTTGCTAATTTTTGACTCAACTTCAAGATCTATTTTTGGAGGATCTCCTCCTCAACCAAGGGATCCTCTTCTTCATCAAATTTCAAAGGAGGGGAGGCCTTCCACTTACTTTTTATTTTACGTGAAGCCTTAAAGTGAGGTTAACATGATGTTTCACCTTCGACGGCGGCCTTATGTTTCCTAGAAGTGGATGCATAACCCACATCAAAAGGATTATTTTTTTCTAAGATGAATCTTCACTCTCCTAAGTTAGGTTCAATGACATTTGTTTCTTCTTTACCCTTTTGTGGAATTTTATCTCCTAATGTCAAGACTCTTACGAGTACTTGATCTTTGTTATAATATAAGAGCTCGTCAAATCTGTTTAGGTCTAACCTTTGTTGTTCTCCTAAAGAGTCGACTCTTCTCCACTATGATCAATTAACATCTCCATATCTTTGAATTGAGAGAAGAGTGGTCCTAAATTATGACCACTGAATGGGAATGTGTCAAAAGGGTTTTCTCCCATGTGTTGCTCATTTGATTTGGCTGCCATTTTTATGATTTTAGGCATCACTAGTGGACATCTTTATGTAGCTAGCATCACTCCTAATTGTATGGTTTTCTACAATCTATTTAAGGGGATGTTGGAATTATATCACAGTGTATCGTAGATGTAATTTTATGCAATCATTTTTACCAAGAAACATTCATATGCACATCCTATGTTATGATTCACTCAATTTGTTATTACCAAGCCTATACCCTAAGATAGCGACAAAGATGTACCAATATGTAAGCCAAGTTAGAACCCCAACAAGGTCTAAGCACTGACATGATGTTGTCGCAGTCCCTTGACAAGGTATACTTAAAACTAGTTTGAATACCGATGAAAGCCAAACCTTCTGAAAAATGGAAGTCACGAATAGATATAGTGTAATAACGTCACCGTGATACATTAACCAAGCAAGCAAGGTGTTAGTACCATGGTAACTTTATTATGATATATATAAAGTGTTATCAATTATCTTAAAGAAGACTAAGATGACGTCAAGAGTGAAACTAAGTAATAAGTATAACAAGGAGTTTTTAATCGTGTGAGCAGTGTAACCATGTAATAAGGGGACTTATACCATTTCCTCACAAAAAATGAGAATATGATGTAAGTACCGAGATTGTATGTCTAAGATGTGAACAAGACTATTAACTCAAGAAGAGATAAAAGATGAACCGAATACACAGCGGTGAAGATGATCTTGAAATCAAGATGGAAGGACTTTTATCAAAGATGCAAAAAGCACACCCGCACACTTTAGATGTTTAACAACCCAGCCACAAACATGGATGGGCGTAAATGGACAAAAAAGTGACAAGCACTATCTCTGATAAAAACGTGTGATGTATGCACCTTTCTCACCCCGAATAATGGGCGATGAGAATGCAAGGGTACTGATCAAAAGATAGACACAAGCTAAGTAACCACTTAGGTAGAGCTTCGCCTCGTCGAAGATAAGAAAAAACTAAGAAAAAGTGGGACATAGCTTAGGTCCATGATGAAAAGACACTCAGTTCAAACTCACAAGGGTTCTTTGCCTTGTTTTAACAAACAAGGTTTAGATTCCAGATGAGCCGTCACTTTGTGATGGCTTGATGCAACAAGGACTAGTAAAGTGGGCTCCTTGACAAAATGGCCTCCCTAACAAGTTCTCTCAACTAGGTGTTACAATATTGTCTAAGAGCAAGGTGTGATTTACCCAAAAAGTCACAATGACTAGTTTGGGAGTATCTCAGCTTTATCCCTTTTCAAATATAGTGGGCAATGAATGCATCCATTGTGTACTTCTACTAAGGTCGTGATATAGAAAATTTATAACTCTAACTCACAAGGCATACTAGTCAAGTGGGTAAGTGGAGTGCTTCCTGTTTCATCCACAAGGTTACACAGTGGTGGACTACTTTAGGGTTCTTGGAACCACCCCCATTATTGTAGCTTAAGGCATTATGCCAAAGGGGTTATGTTCTAGTTGAGTGGATAGGGACATACCCTTTTCCAAAACCTGCAATACAATGTTTTGAATATGGTGTGTTTTTTTATCTTGTTTAGCTTAATGTGGTTTTAAGTAGCACACCATTTGGAAACCTATAAGAACACATGTATTAGAAGGTTTTTGTTTTGTCTTAGCTTCTCCTTTCTTTGACAATCGATAGGTCCTGTAGACAACAAGTTTCAGTAATTTTTCAATTCCTAGATTGATGTAAAAAGAGAACTTACACTTGCTTTTGATTCCTAAGATCACCAAAAGGCACGAAGGAAGAGCATACACAAAGTGGAAATCCTACTAAACTCACATGAAAGTTTTACTTCAACCTTATAAAACAAGTGTTTTTTGCACAATTTATATGAGTTTTGTATTGGTGTTTTTGATCTCCAAGATCACCTTGGAAGACGTGAGGAGAGAGCATACACACTTCTACAAAAACTACTTCTAAGTCAAAAACAAAAAAACACTTTTAATTTATGCAAACTAAAATATTTAAGAAAGAACCCTGTTTTTCCAATTGTTAGTCCTAAAAACCTACAGTGATGGATTAGAAAAAGTCTTTTGTAGATTGTAAAAAAATTTAGTTTTTAACATAGACACCTATGTGCCTATACTAACACCAAGCACTCCCCAACCAAAGGATATGCACCCCACCCAACGGAACGCCTACAAGATCAAAACAAGTTAATAGAACTCAATGAAGTGAACACATACACTCATAATATGATATGGACACGCCTATAATGACATGGACACTCGGGTTATGACATGTATGCACCTAATCTTAAACAAATAATTGTAAAAATTTTACACAATTAGATATTTTACACCTACACGGCGAGAGACGTATACATGCCCTAGATGATGATACGCGTGCACATCCTCGTATAGATTATTTCTAATTTTTTTTACGGTTAGGGCATTTATGCTCGCATGTCCAGAGAGATGTATACGTCCCCCAAATGATAGATATGCATGCACGTCTATGTAGAGTTTTAGTTTGCAAATGATGGGGACCTTTCAGCAGTACACGTCTAATATGATGGGTATGTTGGGGTTCCAATGTATACACACCCCTTGTTGGATACCTATGCGCACCCTGTAAAAAACCTACAAAAAACATGTATTTTCAAATTTTCAAGAGCAAACAGGTTAGATGTTAGTCAAAGTGTCATATTTCTATATAAAAACACAAAATGTATATAAATGATGGTCATTTATCTAGGGTTAGAAATAAAAATGAGGAAATAACAAGTGATTTAAACAAAAAACTTGAAAACAAGCTTTGAAAAACTAAAAGAGCTCCATTAATGGAGGGTGGACATACGTGTCCCAACGGGTGTGCCAAATGTGTTCAATGAAAAGTTGTAAAAGCCATGGATTTGGGGTAAGAATCTCTAAATAAACCCCAAAGGCTTTTAACAATCTGATCAATGGACCATGTGATAAGAAATGAGCAAGGTTCCCTTCTTTGCATACATTAATTTGAAACAAACATGCAAACTAATCAAATGAAGTTAATCTCTATTCTTTGAAAGCTTGAAATAATGAACCTAAGAGGATCTAAGCATTCATTTTATGTGTTAAGAGAAATATATCTCCCCATTAATGGCTTCAAGGCCAATGGATCTTCCCTTTTACTCTATGTTAATGCTATGAAATACAAGATTAAATGCTTTTAGCTCAAATGAAAGAAGATGAAATACAAACTAAAGCCTAATCAAATTGTTATAATTTGTGCTAGGAAGAAGAGAGAATTCTTAGGAAATGAGGGAGGGGGTATAGCCCTATTTATAGTTTTTGGTTTGGAAGAAAAGGGATATTTGGGTGCATGTGGGACAAAGGCTAAAGTCCAAAAGGAACTTTAGCAAGTCAAAGTGTGATTTGACTATGTTAGAGGGTAATTAACCTAGGTTAGACTAATTAATCTCTCTTAGAGAGTAATTAGGGTTCTGGAAGGGTTCTGAAAGTATTTATCAATCCAAAAAAGTGGATTGATCTTCTAGGGAGCTAATAGAAGCAAGATAGAAGAGCATAAGAAGCTAATGTAGTTATAACGAGGCTATAACTGCATGTTTAAATGGTTTATAAGAGGAAAAATGACCAAAAGGGTGTTATAGGAAGGGAGTTAGATAGGCCTAATTAGCGGTGTGCCATCAATTTACAAAAGGAATAAGTGTTAGTGCACCATTAGAAATAATAGTGTATTGAGCAAACTACATGTGTCTACAGTTATGAAGGGTGTTTAATTAGCTACTGAGAATGGCCAAAATGCCTTTTACGCCTTCATAGGAAGTATTCGACATAAAAACTAAATGAGTTGATCGATCACCTTAGACACTATTCCCTACACATTGAAACATGTTGAATGATCTTATTAGGACTTTCCTTTGGGTGAGGGTTTATGATTTAGGGTTTAGGGTTTAGGGCTCAAGGTTTAGGACTCAAGGTTTAGATTTTAGGGTTTAAGGTTTAGTGTTTAAGGCTCATAGTTCAGATTTTAGGGTTTAGGGTAAGGGCTTAGGGTTTAGGACTCAAGGTTTAGAGTTTAGGGTTTAAGGTTTAGTGTTTAAGGCTCATAGTTTAGATTTTGGGGTTTAGGGCTCATGGCTTAGGGTTCATGGTTTAGGGTTTAGGGTTTAGGATTTAGGGTTTATGGTTTAGGGTTTAGATTTTAGGGTTTATGGATCAGGATTAAGGGTTGAGGGTTTATGATTTAGGGTTTAAAATTCAATTTTTAGTGTTTAGGGTTTAGGGATCAAGGTTCAAGGTTTAGGGTTTATGGATCAAGGTTCAGGGTTTAGGTTTTATGGATAAGGTTTTAGGGTTTAGGGTTTAGGGTTGAGAGTTGAGGGTTTAGGGTTTAGGGCTTAAGGTTTATTTTTTATGGTTTAGGGTTTAGGGTTTATGTTTGAGGGTTAAGGGTTTAGGGTTTTGGCTTAGGGCTTAGGGCTTACTACATAGGGCTTAGGGTTTAGGGTTTATGGTTTAAGGTTGAAGGTTTAGGGATCGGGGTTTAGGTTTTAGGGTTTAGGGTTGAGGTTTTAGGGTTTAGTCTTTAGGGCTTAGATTTTAGGTTGAGGGCTTAGAGTTTATGTTGTAGGGTTTAGGGTTTAAGACTCGTGGTTTATGGTTTAGGACTTAGAGTTTAAGGTTTACATTTTATGGTTTAGGGTTTATAGTTTATGGTTTAGGGTTTATGAATTAGGGTTTATGGTTTAAAAGTCGGTGTTAGGTTTAGGGAAAATGTTTCATGGTTTAGGGTTTAAGGCTCAGGGTTTAGGGATTAGGGTTTAAGGCTCATGGATTAGGCCCACCCATTCACTCACTATAATGTTCTATGTCTTACCCATTCTTATAAGTATTGACAAAGAGTATTCAACTAAAAAGGGTTCATCTAATTCGTAGGCTAGAACATTCAAGGGAGTCATCACAATTTGATGCCTTTCATCTATTGATATTTTAAAGGAGGGAAATTATAGATATTCAAGATCAATTTTGTACAAATAAATGTTACCCAATACAGAGTTATCTTCTTCTTCCCATTGTATGTGAACTATTTCACTCATTGTAATGTTTTTTGTCTTACCCATTCTTATTAGTTTTGACACAGAGTATTCAACTGAAAAGGGTTCATCAACTTTGTAGGAACATAATTCAAAGAGAATAATAAAAATTTGATGTCTTTCATTTGTTGATGTTTTGGAGGGAAATTCCCTCCTCTCATAAATAAGGTAGTTGTAAAATCAGACTTAATGATGGTTCTAGGCACAAGACTAGGAAATATGGTCCTAAGATATTAAAAATCTGAACTCACTTGTGAGACCTATTAGAAATATATGAGGTTTAGGTGTTTAGAATTTAGGGCTCATGGTTCATGGTTCATGGTTCATGGTTCAGTTTTTAGGGTTTGGGACCTTTAGGATTTAACATTTATGGCTTAAGGTTTATGGTTTATGGTTTAGGGCTCATGGCTCAAGGTCTAGGGTTTAGGAGTTAGGGTGCATGGTTTAGGGTTTACAACTTAGGGTTTGGGGTTTGAAGTTACAGGTTTAATGTTTAGGGGTTAGAGCTCAGGAATATGGATTTAGGGTTTAGGGCTCAGGGCTCAGGGTTTAAGGTTTAGGGTTTAGGGATCAAGGATTAGGGTGTAGGGTTCAAGGCTTAAGGTTTAGGGTTTAGGGTTTAGGGTTTAGGGTTTAGGGATTATGGATTAGGGTTTAGGGTTCATGGTTCATTTTTATTGCATAAGGTTTGGGATTGGAGAGTTACTTGGTTTAAGGTGTAGGGGTTAGAGCTTGGGGCTCTGGATTTAGTGTTTAGGGTTTAGGGCTTAGGGCTCAGGGTTTAGGGTCTAGGGTCTAGGGTTTAGGGTTTATGTTTTATGGTTTAGGGTTTAGTGTTTAGGGTTTAGGATTTATTATTTTTGTTTTAGGGTTTAAGGTTTATAGTTTAGGGTTTAGGTCTCATGGTTGATGGTTAAGGGTTTAGGTCACAGAGTTTAGGGTTTAGGATTTAGGGCTTAGGGCTCAAGATTTAGGGTTTAGGATTTAGGTTTAGGGCTTTGGGTTTAGGTTTATGGGTTAGGTTTAGGGTTTAGGGTTTAACATTTAAGGCTCATGGTTCATGTTTTAAGGTTTAGGTTTTAGGGCTTAAGGCTCAAGGTTTAGGATATAGGGCTCATGTGTAAGGGTTGGATATTTAAGGATTAGGGCTTAGGATTTAGGGTTTAAGGTTTATGGTTTAGGTTTTAGGGTTTAGGGTTTATAGTTTAGGTTTAGGGGCTTAGGTTTAGGGTTTAGGGTTTTGATTGTATAATTTAAATGCTAAAATATTCAGGTTGAATGTTGAAATCCTTAAAATCACCTATGTGTTGACCAAATTATACTATTAAAAACTATCTCCTAAACCGTGACTAATGGAGTTGTGAGACTAGTTCCATAATATGTAGAGTGACCCTAATTTCTTATATTTACTAAAATAAATTTAAATTATTATAAGTATAAGTTTTTCATTTATTATTTCTTATGATTAAAAATTTACTTTTGTAAATAGAAGCTTGCTAAAATCATGTACAATTTTTATACCATACGTAACACATACGTGTTATATCACATAGGCGTTATAGTACGTAAGTGGTATAATGTGTACATGTTATAGTGCGTATGCATTATAGCACGTACGTGTTATAGTGTGTACGTATTATAATGCATACATGTTTTGCATTTTCACTTTTTCCAAGCCATGCCTCAAGGCTTGGGATCCGGTTTGGATCCCCAAGCCTGAGGTGTGGACCTATACAAACACAAAAAACAACATGTTTTTATAGGAAAATTTAAAAATGCCACTTCATTCATGATAAATTAACATAAAACAATCAATTCGTTTAAAAAAATTTATACCACGATGTAGAGTAAAGTTTCTTCTTTCTCAAAATATAATATTTCAAATTTCGACTAATATAAGGTTTCCATATTATTTATTTTCTAACTATGTCTTTTTATAGGTATTTTGTAAAGTTTAAATATGTCTATCTTTCATTGTGTATCTTTTTTTTTTGGTCATCTAAATTGAAAAAATATATACTAGCACAAACTAGGCCTAATTCTATACATATTCAAAAAAACAAAATTTAATTTTCTATATTTTTTGAGGTAGCTATGGGGGGCACGGTTGGAGCTCCATTATTTTTCAAAACATAAAATGTATGTACTAGAAAAATCATTAAAAAAAAAAATATTTGCTAAAAATCCCAAAAAAACTTATAGCACAAACTAGATGCTCCTAGCTATCTTTCTACCAAAGGGTTTTCAAAACTACTAAATGGTGCTCAAAAAATGGTGGGGGGCACAAAAGTCACTATGTTATTTTTTTAACAAAAATAGGAGCACTTGTTGGTATTTTAGTTATTTTACCCACTTAAAATTATCCATTTTCAATAAAAATTAGTAGCTTAGAAACTAGACTCAAAATTCTATGATTCATGTTTACACAACATCTTCCAATTTTGAGTGTAACTATTTCAAAAAACTCATACAAGTTGAATTTTTTTATTTTTCAGAAAAATGCGTCCACTTAAGACCCCCTTTTGGCCCCCCAACTTGGTGCACTTATCCAATGTCTTATTATTTTTAATGTGTCTAAGACAGAGATTCTTTATGAAAAATGAAATTTTCTATTGTTTCCCGATGGTATATGGACAAAATGTATAATAACCTTTTAATTGTTCAGATCGGGAGGGCTTGTTTATTCTCCTTTTAAGGATAACTAGCCTAACTTTTATCCAAATTCACGGCAAGGTTCACGGATAATTCCTTTAGGGGTATAAAAGGAATGACCAATGAGAACTATCATTACTAATTGATAAATTACAATCATGAAAATTATGGCTCATTGGCTCTATTGAGGAAATCATCATAGTAGATACTTTTGAATCTTATTGCCAAAGAGTAAAATATGATGGAAAAATGAGAGGAAAGGTTATAAATTTTTTAAAAATAAATATCTAGGTAATATTGTATTGGCGAGGAAGAACTCAAGGTCTTGGGCTATTGGTGAGTTACAAGTAGTTTGTAATCATTAACCCAAGTTTCATTCTCATTTAGTTCATTAGATGCTTTCAATAAGTGGTCATGGGTACACCTTGAGGTAGGGGTCGAACTTCTCCATATGGACCAAGTAGAACATAGTGGGGTGTTCTAAATGCAAATCACTCAGAGGACATTAAGGACCCAAGCCCACTCCCATATCCTAGTTAGAGAAATTGATCCTCCACCACTCTAGTTCATAGCTCTAGAATAATAAAAGCATTTACCATCTAAATTTTTTAACTGAAGGTATTGGGCTATTGGTGAGTTACAAGTAGTTTGTAATCATACCCCCAAGTTCCATTCACATTGATTTCATTGGATGCTTTCATTAAGTGGCCATGGGGACACCTAGAGGTAGGGTTCAAAATTTTCCATATGGAATAAGTGGATTATAGTGGGGCACTCCAAATGTGAATCACTTGATGGACATTAAGGACCAAATCCCACCCCATGTCCCACTTAGAGAAAGTACTCCTCCACCACTCAATTCATAGCTCTGGTATAATAAAAGTGTTTACAATCCAACTTTTTGAATTTAATGTCTTGGGCTATTGGTGAGTTACAAGTAGTTTTTAATCATCAACCCAAGTTCCATTCCCATTGAGTTCATTGGATGCTTTCAATAAGTGGCCATGGGAAGACCTTGAGGTAGGGTTCAAACTTCTCCATATGGACCAAGTGAGAACATAGCGGGGTGATCCAAATGTGGATCTCTCGGTGAACATTAAAAACCCAAACTCACCCCCATGTCACACTTAGAGAAAGTTCTCCTCCACCACTCCAGTTCATAGCTTTGGTATAATAAAAGCATTTACTATCCAAATTTTATCAAGTTTTTTTGTGAGGATGGCGAACTCCTATAAAATCGTTAAGAAGAAAGGATCCACAAATGCAAGTAGAGAGGATAGAAAGATGGAGGAGATAACAAGATATGGGGGTAGCAATATAGGAGGGTATAAATATCCCTTGGATGGTCTATCATTTTATGAGAATGGGAAAAATCCGTGCCCTAACCCTAAAAACGGCAAGGAGAGTTTTAATATGGTGATTGGGTGTGTTTTTAGAGGAGATGGTGAAGTGGACAAAGCTAGAAGAGATGCATAAGGTTGTGGGAGCTTCAAGTTGAGGGTGTATTTCAAATCTACCCTTGGTAAAAGAAAAGGTAATATGACAAACAATCGAGGCATATTTGGTGGATCTTGTTGAAGAAATCCCATCGTTGGTAGTCGATTTCTTGGAGGTAAAAGAATATTATCAAAACCTATTTTAGGATGCCATAATAGAACACTTTAATGACCTACAGCCTTCCTCTACAAGTTTATACCAATGAAATTTTCAAAACTAGACAAATAAGTGTGAAATCTTCCTTTGTTCCAGAGGTTTTTTTGTGGTTCATTTTAAGGAAGTGGAGGATTATCAGCGGTGCCTTTCAAAAATACCGTGGTTTTGGGGAAATGCTGGTTTATTTTTGACTCCTTGGTTCCCTAAATTTCATCCAAACACTCTTTCGATCTCCAAAACACCGGTTTGGGTGAGACTACCCAACATTCTTTTGCACCTTTGGTATGCACTGGAAGATATTAGAAATGTATTGGGAAGGTTTATTAAAGAATACCTAGATAGATCTCATGTGGGCCTATGTTCCTTCACTCGCATGTGTGTGGAAGTTGATTTGAGTAAAGGGCTTCCAGATCGAATTAATTTAAAATTCAGAAATTTTTAACATTCACAATCTTTGGATTACAAAAATACGGCGTTCTCTTGTAGAATCTGCAGAAATCCTAGTCATTTGCAAATGTCATGTCCTTTGAAAAAAAAATTAAGAGTGGCTCGATCTCAACCAGAGGTTGGGGTTATTTAGATCCGGATTTAGTGGATGTTGCAACTTTCAAGGAGGATCCCTACAATTTTAGTACGAGAATAAGGTTGAGGCAAGTGCGGAAAAATAAAAGATGGATACAGTCTAGGATTCTTAGAGGATTATGGTGGTTAGTGGAATGAAAAGGGGGCTTTCTCCCACCAAAATAGATTCGGATCAGAATCCCCGTCGGATAATCAAATAGCATCAACAAATCTAGGTGATCTTCCGCTCATAATTTTAGTAGTGAATGGTAAGTGGCAAGAGGTAAAGAACATGAAATATAAGAAAGGCCACATGGGTAACATTGAAGACTATTTCCCATCACAGGAGGGGAAATAACATGTTTTTGGTTTTGGGTTTAAGCTCTATTTTCGTAGGAGTGCTTTTTAATAATCAGGGGGTATAGGCCCTACTGAGTTTAGTAATTTTTTAGGGTTTTAGGCCCTACTTTGTAAAGGGAATGGGTCCCTTCAACCCTTTTTATCAATAAAAATAATTATATTGAGAATGAAATGAAGATAATATTATTCAAAAATCTAATTTTCATAATTCTCACTATAACTAGTTTTGTGTACTCTTGGGAGAAGAGAAAAAGTAAAAATAAAATTTGATTCCCAAGGAAGTGAATTAGCAAGAATAAAAATTGATGGTGAATTGGTTAAGGTTATTTCATTAAAAGATCGAATAATTATAGACAACCATGTGATTTCAATGGAACACATAATATTTTACCTATCAATGTACATATCCCTTCCATCTCTAATGAAAAATATCATCTATTTCATCAACTAATCCATTCAATGTAGAATGTGTGATCTCATATTTCTGTAATTCATCTAGTGATATAACTTCGATGCAATAACAAACCTACTTATAGTTTTCAGATCCAATCTATCAAATTGTATTATTATTGTGCTCTTACCTATTACTTATTCAAAAATATTAAGAGAGACGATAAAAAATACATGCAAAAAGTTAAAGACAAGAGGGAATCAGTTGTGGAAGGTTGTTCTGATTTTGTGACAATACTAGAAAATTTAAGAGCTTGTGTCTTACGTACACAATAACCGGTGTGCACAATTGTGATGATAATTTTTAGACCCCGAAATTGAATAACTCCCAAGGTAGAGAAAGAGTGCACACACGCAAGGCAAGTGTGTAGAAATGTACTCAAGGAAATGTACATGGGAGAAGAGGTTGGCACATGGAAGTAAAGCAAGGCTCAAGGACTTAGCCACATTTCTGAGGCGGTATCACAGAAAAACATGTGAAGGCCTCGAGTAGGCGTGATGAATGGATAAGGTTCCAACCTAGAGCCTTGGAGGTCAAGAAAATAATATTCCACATAGGGAATATTCTTAGGAGGATCATTACAGTTAGTGGAGGCCTTTGCAAGCTAGCATAAGCACTCAATCATGGAGGACCACACTTCCACTTGGCATGTGATCTGCTCATGGGTGAAACTATGGTAGTGAATCCATATTCTATTTAAAGGAGTGCTTGGGTCCAAAATAGGGAGGATTGAGAGGTAATGAAGTGTTGCAAGAATGTTGGCAAAGATGTTTAAGTATATATGTATGCACTTACATCCGAAACAAGGGATATAATGGGAAAAAATAGATATGATCTCTATTCATAGTAGTTATGTAGGGTTAGAATGATATTCCATGATGTATATGGTCTATGATGACCCTTTTAATGTAATATGGCTACTGTGAATGATTATAATCAATATATGAAGCTCTGTTCCAAATATATAGCTAACTCGTGATGTTTGAAAGATGCAGGAAATTGAGCATCTCCTTGAATATTAAGAAATGTGTTTTGCCACTCCTTTTGGCATGTTGTTGGGACACATTATTTGCAAAGAAGGCTTATTGGTAGACCCCAAAAATTTGTTTTTATAGTAGGATTTGAGGAGCCTACTAGACAAAGTGTGGTGTGTGGGTTCCTATGGAATAAAGGCTATTACATGAAATTCATCAAGGGATATGCCTAAATTTCCACACCCCTAGAAGAGTTATTGAAACATAAAAGTAAGTTTTATTAGGGAGAGGTGCAACAAGTGGCATTTGAAAAATTAAAGGAGAAGCTTACCACCATGCCCATTTTGTGCTTTCCCTCTTGGGATAGGTCCTTTCACGTACATGTTGATGCATCTGGTATTACGATTGGAGCGGTCTTAGAATAGCCTAGAGAGGGATTGTTTACGATCCCTTATGTTTTACTAATAGGAAGTTGACCTATACTACCACTTTGAGTGTAAGGCATTTTCAATGATCTACGCGCTACACAAATGTAGGTAGTATTTGTTGACAACACCTTTTATTTTCTACATGGACCACATGACATTAAAGTACTTAGTAAACAAGCCCATTTTGCAAGGGCATATATGTCGTTGGATACTATTGTTTCAAGATTTTGAGTTCACAGTTTTGGTGAAACTAGGGAAAATTAATTTGGGACCTGATCATTTTTCAAGGATTACTTTAGGTGAGGATGCATAGAGCATTGAGGATATGATGTCGATGCACATTTTTTTAGATTACAACGTGAGCCCTCTAACTAAGAATACATTGTTATTTTCCTACAAATGGGTATGGCACTAGAAGGAATGAAGGCATTAGAGAGGAAGTAGTTATCCATACATGTCACACCCTATATGTTAATTGGTGGAGCTAGTCCATGATGGGGTTTTGTGTAGGTGCATACTATAACATGAGCACACTGCAATCGTGGAAGAGGCTCATGGTGGAATTGCAGGAGGACACTATGTGGGGAATGTGACCACACGTAAGATGCTTTTAGCTAGTCTTTGGTGGGAGATAGTTTATAAGGATTGTATCAAGTATTTCAAGGCATGTGATCACTTTCAGTGCCTTGGAAAACCTGAGAAGAGAGATAATATACCATTAAGGCCTATTACCAATGCAGATCCATTCGAGAAATGGGAAGTTAACTTTGTAGGCCCTATTTTCCCATCCACGCGAATGAAGGGTTTGCGCTATATCATTACATGCATAGACTATCTTACACTGTGGGTAGAAGTGGCACCTATCAAGGATTGCATGGTGGTGACAATGGCTAGATTCTTATGGGATAATATAATCAGCAGGTATGGATGCCCATTGAGCTTAATAAGTGATAGGGGTACTCATTTCCTAAATGAGATAGTTAGAATCTTATTGGTAGAATTCATGGTGGCCCATCACAAGACTACCCCTTATCACCCACAAGATAATGGGATAGCGGAAACTTTTAATAAAAAAATTTAGTCACATGTTGACTAAGATTTGTGATGTTGGTAGACAAGACTGGGATGATAAATTTTTGTCATGTTATGGTCATATTAGAATACTTATAAAATATTGAAAAAGGCCACACATTTTTCAATTGGTGTTTTATGTGGAGGATGTGTTACCTATCAACTTCATGTTACCATCACTAAGTATTGTGCACACAAGACTGGTGAATAAGCACTTGAGGAAAGGATTAACAAGTTAATGCGGTTGGATTAAAGACATTAAATAACACGATGGAGTTAGAAAAAAAAAAGGCTAGGCATAAGGCATGGAATGATAGGAACATCAAAAATAAGAAGCTAGAAGTTGGGCAGATGGTTCTCTTGTATGATTCAAAGTTTCTACACCACCCAGAAAACTCAAGGTACATTTGTTGGGCCCATACATTATCACTTACATACTTGATTCAGGGCACTTTCAAATTAGAGGCACTTGATGGAACAAGGTTTCCCAATCACTCTAATGGGAGAAAGTTAAAGCCTTAATATAAATAATTCTTCTTTTGTTTGTAAATAAGGCAAGGTATTTCAAGTTAGCTTAGGATTTCCCTTAATGCAGTTTTTTTCTTTGTGGTTCCCTTCTTCATTGTTTTGTCTTGTCTTTTCATTTTGTTTTGGGCACATTTACATGTCGGTAACTAGTTAATTTTTAAATCTTTTTATGCGTAAAGGACCGGATATTTGTTTAGTGTGGGGTGGAAGGTTTTAAAGGAGATCCTTTATGAAGATTTTGTTGGTGTGTGTATTTTCCACATCATTAGGTGAGTCATCTCACTTAGGTGAGATCGTAGGTCCATGTGTCATTTAGGGGTCATTACGAGGTTCTCTTACGTGTCGGTGCATCAATGCATCATATGCATCATTGGGAGTTACACTTCTATTCGGGAATGTAACTCCCCTCTCTACTCAAGTTGTCATGATTGCAGCATTGGGGTTACTCAAAGACCTTCTATATGTACACGTCTTTTGATCTATGAGATAGAGGATTTTTTTATGGCTTAACCAGTTCCGCCCGTGTTTCAAATCTTTGCATGCACATTTTGTTGATGCTCGCTCCTAATATCTCTTCACGTTGTCGTTCACACGTCCGTTGATGTGCATGTTTTCCCTCGTGATCCTTGCTTGCACGTTTTAAACCCTCTTTCATGGTATCAGAGTGGATCTTGTGGATCCGTGCACTCGTTGGCATTTATGTGCGTGTTTTTTGGCTTCGACGTGATCTTCAAATTCTCATTGTGTGCATTGTAATGGAAATTCGACCGTGCTCTACTTGCACCGATTTTAGACGTTTATACTCTCTCCGGGGTTATTCATGTGTTCGAGGTGGTTGTTTAAGTTTCTAGTGTTTTTCGAGTTTAGTGTCCTTGACCACTTGATTATCTGGGTTTGCATGTGACTTGGAGGTGTTTTCACAAGGTTTGCATGTAGTTTTTGGAGTGAATTCAGCTTGCATTTTTAAGGGTTCTTATTTTGTATCGGGTTTGCATCCAATCTTCATCTACACGAGCTCCTCTGCAATGGGTTGGCCATTTTCCTTGTCTTGGCTCTTCATACTCATGCATTGGATTTCAACTTCTTTGCTCGAAGCCTACCACTACCCACTCAAAGCTCACTCTGCATGTTGTATGCTTTGGCCTTCATTCCACTTCGTGCTTGGCTCACTGCCTGTGGAGCTCGCCATGCCTTGGTTTCATTTGAGATTTATGTTCAGAGTTTGAGCACTCTTTGCACTCGTTGTTTTGGCATGAAATCTGGTCATGGTCCTTGTTGGTTGTTGGCATCATGATTCTCTATTGCTATTCGAGATCACCACTATTTTTTTCACTACCTTGACTGTGTTGGGACGTTGAAGCTATTTTTCTTTTGCACGTGCCCCTTGGAAAACATTTTTCTACGCACTGCATTAACCTTGGCACGTTTTTCATTCAAACTGCATTTTTTTTGCATTGAAAAAATGTTTTTTTGGCCTGCCTTTTGTTGGTTGCTTCAACCTGCAACTCCACCACTCCAGCCATTTCCTCCAATGATCCTGCAGACCTCCCATGTGCCTACAACACCTCCAGCACCTCCCTTGCACCATGTGGACACCAACAACATTTCAACCTCAGCCCTGTACTCCACACACAGCTCAAGAACGTGGCATTTCAGACCTGCAGCATTAGAAAACACCTTATCTCCAGACCATCTCCCACTTACTCATGGAAATTAAGCCCAGTTGTTCCACCCAACAAACCTACAGCACTACTCCACATGGGCTCTCTCTAGCTCCTCATGTCACCTTGAACACAACAGCGGTTACACCAAGCAACGTGGGACGTGGCATCTCCTTGTTTTCCACTCTTCCAATGTGGGCCCTCCTATCAACTTCTTTTTTAATGTTTTAGGGTGATTAAAAAAACATTTCATTCATGGCATTGTAAATTTTATAAGGCTGTATTTTGGCTTATTTAATACCCTCCTACGAGTGTCGAAGACGGAGGGCAAGGTCCGAGGTTGGCAGGAGGCTAATCCCCCCTCGTAGTCAAAACAAAACCCTACTAAAATTCCATGTCGTTTCCAATGAGCAGTCACACGATACCCTTTGCACTCATTTTGAGCACTTTTTTAATCAGTTTGCAACATTTATTGACTTTTTCCATTAGTTGTGGGAATTGTATTTATGCCATAACTTTTGACTCGCTGCTCATTTTTGAGTGCTTCCTTAGTCAAAGTTGCATGATTTCTTACACACTATGTGATGGCATTGTCAATTTTGTAAATGCACTACTTTATAAAGTGCCACATTTTGGGGGGTTGACTGTACTCTCGAGCTTTCACATGCATACACATTATCGACTAAGTCGATATCTTGATTTTATGCATCTTGCATTCCACATCATGGAGATTTCTCTTTCCAAACTTGAGCATCGTAGGATCACTTTATATTCTCCACCACTTCTCACCGGGAGAGGGAACTATTCAGCTTGGCATGCTTCCATGGAACGTTACTTCACCCACAAGGGTCTCTTACCCTTCTTGCTTGGGCCAGTTCCTACACCCGCTGATCATCATCATATGGAGGACTTTCTTGACACTTGTGACCATGTCTTTGGTCACATGATGATGCATGTCTCTAGATCTCTCTGGTTTCATGTGGCACACTCAGATCCACCTCACCATGTCTGGAGCATTCTTCAGTCCCTCTATGGAGACCCTTCACATACTACAACCTGATGTTGTTGCCTGTTGATTCAGTTGTCTCCTCTTCTTCATGTAATGATAGTACCACTGATACAAACTTGCTTGGTTCTACTTCTGATGACGAGGATTGTGCACCCAGTTTTGATGTCAAGAGCACTACATAGGACTCTTCTCCTCTTTCTCTCACTATTCTAGAGAGTGTTGACACTTCCCACATCTCATCAGATATCAAGCAGTCTTCTACTCAGTCTCACACCATCATTACACCAACCTCCTTTCCACTTCCAGTGTGTGAGGCCCATTCCACTCCTCTACCTTCATTGGATGACTCATACCTATCTGACATTGCTCTTCTATTTGTTGAGCCCCCTCATTGGGACAAGTATCTGCCTGACCTTAGTCGTCTTTTCGCAGAGTCTACTTGTGATGCTCTACAGGTCCCTCATCCATCTATAGGTGTTTCAGAGGAGTTCATCATCTCCATTGTTGGGAGTGCCCATTCTAGGACTCTTACCACTTCCACTTTTTCGAAGACCTTCATTGATCCACCCTTACTTGTGGATCCATTTTCTGTTGTGGGGATGTTTTTTTACCTTCACATCACATGCACATCCTTTCTGTAGGTGTTCACTCTTCACACTCGACAGTTCTACATGTGTGGAATTACCTTCGTTCCTTGGCACTCACTCGCTAGACCTATGTCACACTTCCGTGCACCAGACTTAGAGTTCTTTGTGTTCTGCCTTCGGTTTCCTTTGTGGAGTGGGTGGACTTCCAACATGTCATTTCTGTCCTTCCTAAGGGTAGGCACATAGTTCGTTGTAGGTGGCTCTTCTTTAGTCTAGAGGTAGAGGATCTCATCATCGACATTCTTCTGGGAGACCTCCTAGAGCTACAGAGTTCATATCTGTCCATGGCATCTTCTGCATTCCTCTTGTCTCCCTCTTCTTCTCTCTTCTTCTTCTTTCCAAGAGATTGCCTCTTTATACATGGGTACCTTTTTAGGATCGTCTAGAGTCTGGGACCCATATTTGGCATCTTTCTTAGATTAGAGAGTGTTTTGTTCTCTTGTGGTGGATGTTTTTCCCACTGGGTTTTCCTTCACTACTTGGGACCTTTTTCTTGTGCATGGGTACCTCATCAAGCTTTGTGTCGGGACCCATTTCTCATTTTTGACTTTCCGCCTCATCCTAAGTTACAATGAAGGGGGGGTGTTGGTGTGTGTATTTTCCACATCATTAGGTGAGTCATCTCACTTAGGTGAGATCATAGGTCCATGTGTCATTTAGGGGTCATTATGAGATTCTCTTACGCATCAATGCGCGCGAGTGCATCATATGCGTCATTGGGAGTTACACTTCTATTCTAGGAATGTAACTCCCCCTCTCTACTCAAGTTGTCATGATTGCAACACTGGGGGTTACTCAACACCTCCTATATGTACACGTCTTTTGATCTATGAGATAGAGGATTTTATTATGGCTTAACCAGTGTTCTTCCCATGTTTCGATGCTCGCTCCTCCCGAGATCTCTTCATGTTGTCGTTCACACATCCATTGATGTGCATGTCATCCTCTTGTGATCCTCGCATGGGTTTTAAACCCTCTTTCGATTCTAGTAAGGAGAAAGTGTCAAAAATGATGTGTTTTAGTGGCCCTAAGGAGAAGCGTGTGGGTTCAAGAGAGTGCACATAGTAGAAGTGATTATAGGTGGAGATTGGTGTAAAAACTTGATAAAATCCACGTATAAGGATAAAAGCATATAGCAATATGAGGTAGGTGATGATAAGGAATAGGTTTGATTGATGCAGTCTTGCACACTAGAAGATTGTGAGAGTTTCACGTAGGATTGGGCACAAAGGAAAAGCACTGGACAAAACACGCGAAAGAATGGCATTGGAAAAATATTAATTTAACGTGGTTGTACATTGGTAGGTGGCATGGTAATTTGTGTGGGAAATGTAAAAAATATAAATAGAAGGTCGGGGTGAGTTATTATTTTTACCTTGCACTTTTTGTTGAAGAGCTCTTGCAAACTAGGGAATCCTTGCGAAAATAAATTTGTTGAGATTTGTATGTGAAGTATAAAGATTTAGTAGATTTTTGAACCAAATTGGAAAGGTAGTACATGGATGTGAGAAGAGAAGTTTGTTTGGTGGATTCCCATGGGTTTTATGTTATCTTGTGGAAGGATATATTTCTAGGTTAGGGTTTACAGAGCTAGGGCATGGGTTTTGGAGGAATTTCGTACAGAGGAGTGAAGTTGAGGGTTTGAGCAAAGTTAAAGAAAGGGGGAAGGAAGAACTTACAAGGACCAAGAGAGGAAAATGAAACCAAGGGATCAAAAACTACACCTAAGAAGGGAAAGGGTAAGGGAAAACTAGCCGCATCAACTAGTTTCAATAAAGAGTGGTACGCATAGATGCAGTACCCTGATGGCATTATATTGGGTATGGAATGGGTGTCTCACATGTAAAAGATGGATGTAAGTGATTACAACCATAGGAAAACACCGCAAAGAAGGAAATCACATTGGATTTAGTTCACCCAATGGGAGAGAGGACATAGGATGATAAGCTTATTTATGATGAATTTGTGAAGACCACGTTGGAGAAGGTTGGACTCTTACAACTCTATGAGTTTCCATATTTTGGTAAACCCGATACATTGTACCAATGGTTAATGTCACACATGCATGAGGATTACTTTTACTTCACATGAAATAGAATGTGCTTGACTGCCTATTTGATTTCTAAGTATACTTGACTTATATGCACGAGAATCTCGTTAGATGATGATTTGGGTAACAAGGATCGAGAAACAAGGAAACAGCCGTAGAGTATGAGTATAAGAATGGTTTTCACTACTTTGATATTAGTAGTATCACCAAATTAGTTATGAGGATGGTTGCACACTTTCTAACCAAGTTGAATGGACAAGAGCACTGGATGCAAGTGGATAAGAGGTGGTTGAATATTTGTAGGAAGATTTCAGAGGGAACAATCTACAACCTCTTGGCCTTCATTGCTAGAAGATATCATAGATGTGGCACGTGATGGGGACAAGATCATGTATGGTAATTTCCTTCTTACCATTGTTTTTTCAAAGATTGGAGTGCTCGATGGGCCAAATAGCTATGTCTGGGAGTACCCTGATGAGGACCCTTCCCCATGAAGAGGTTTGAAGCATACACTTGTGACATAATGAATACTGCACATAAGATGTGCTTAGAGAAGTGGTACAAGAGAATGCATGATGTGTTTAGGGAAGAGTGGAGAATCCTTGAGTAGATGCCAACCCTAGTGTATGGTGAGGTTTATTTCATATTATACAAGACTTCTGCATAGGCATATTTACTTTGATAGATGGATCAAAAATCCCATGGTGTAAATTACCGTTTGCCTTTAGAGCACAATATTTTGAGATTATCGTTAATGATTCAAGGAGGTTAAGAAACTTAGTTTTGATCTGAGTGAGGTAGACCATGAGTACCATGTGCTACATAGAATTTTGGTATACCCTTAAAAACGTGTGTATGTGGAGAAGTATGTCTCCCATGACATACGTATTGTAAAATCTGTGACAATTCTTCTTACCGCAGAAAGACAAGTGGAAAGGGTGTATACACACCTAAGGCCCAAGTTTGAAAAATGTGCATACATTGAGGATGATGTATCCATCCTAAAGGATCCTTCCATGAAGAAAGGGATGAAGAGAGAGAGGGAAGAGACTATAACAAGTAGGGTGTCGGGCATACATATAGTTCAAACCGGTAAAGCAGTACAGTCGAGGCATTGGTCTAAGTACTTACACAAGGAGGAATTAATATCCTATTAAGGAGAAGTTACCTAAAAAGGATTTGACCCCTATTAAAGAGAAGTTATCAGAAAATAAGAGTCTCTGTGTTAAATGAGTTGCAGGTGAAGAAAAAGCAAAAGGTGGCACAGAGTTCAAACTCAAAAAATATTAAAAGCATAAAGGATGACGACTCTAGGGAGTAGAATGAAGAGTGTGAGGAAGATAAGATTACCCCCGTACATGATATACATGACTCTAAAGAGAATCAAATTGATTATGAGGAAGGCACTCATGATATGGCAGGAAGTGAAGAAGAAGTGGGGACAAATGCGTAGAAGACCCAATCCTTAGCCGAAGGATAATTGGAGGATACGGTGGAAAGGGAAGTGGTAGGAATCATTCAAAACTTGGTGGAACAAGAAGTGGAGCACATCATTGAGGATATATTTCAAAAAAAAAGGAAGACAAGAAGGATTATGGGAACATGGGCAGAGATCCCACTTATCAATAAGATTCTCGATGGCGAGACGCATTGAAGCAAGGGTGCGATAGCAGTGCAAGGACAAATGACTTATGTCAATGACCCTATCAAAGTCCTTTGCGCATGCTTCTAGAGCACAGTACCCAAAGATCAACTCTTTTTTTGTCATAATTTGATAGTGGTAGCTTGTACACACGCACCAAGAAGATGTTGTCATGGAATTTCGAGTCTCATGTTGATGAGCCCGAGTTCGAAGTTGGGAAGATGTAATAATAGAAATAGAGAACCCTAGTGAGGTGAATGTTATTGTGGATACTCAACGGTTAACTAATGAATAGATTTGTAACACACTCAATAAGGTGTCAGTGAAAGTAGAGGCTTGTTTATTTGGGAAGAATAAAAGAATCAAATCCCTTGAGGATGAAGTGGAGGAGAAGAATAAAGAGATAGGGAGATAAAAGGGAAGGATTTTGTAATTGCGTAACAAAATTCTCGAGTTAAGGGAAGAAAAGGAAAAAGTGTATGATACGTATAAGAAGGAAAAGACTATCTCAGACTCCATCATTCAAGCACGCCTTGATTTTTCCCCCCGAGCAAAAGTATGACTTAGATTTTCTCTACATGGAGGATGTGGCACACTTCCTCATTGGAGAAGCCACCACTTGTGTGGGATTTGGTAGAGGAATTTTTTTGGTGCAATAGAGGGATGAGGAGAAATCAAATATTGAGGAAACCATAATTCAGTACTCTGATCTCTTTTCCTCAATAAAAACTATGGTGCACATGGCCGAAGTTATCTATGAAAATTGTGGAGATAAGGACAGGGTGGCAGGTATATTGGTCACTACCCATGAGGTGGACCTAAAGGATTTCTAGTAGAATAAAAATAATATCAAGGTGGAACGGGACAAAATAATCACGGAGGTCAACAGAATTCTAAGGTGATCGAAGGCCTAAGGGTCTCAATTAAAAATAAAGTGAAATAATTGTATCCCCAGGTCACTCACAAGATGGAAGTGCTAAGCAAGCTTAGAAATCAGACGGAAAACATTGTTGATACGTTGAAGGCTAAGGGCAAGGAGTTTTCATTTGATGAATTTGGTGCATTAATAGGGGATCTATTTCAACAAGCTCAGAATAAGGTGGATACCTAGAGTAAGATTAAAACAGCTTGAATAAAGACTTCCCAATTCTTCTTCAATAATGATGGAATTATTTTATTCTTTGGCATAAGCCGGAAGCATGTTATTCTTTCCTCCCATTCTTTATTCTTTATATAAGATCAGGTTGTTTCCGAGGATGGAAAACAAGTTTAGTGTGGGGTGATGTTAGACCCTGAAATTGACTAAGTCCCAAAGTAGAGGAAGAACACACGTGTTTGTAAGGCAAGTGTGTAGAAAGGAGCTCAAGGATATGTGTGTGGGAGAAGAGGTTAGCATGTGGAAGTAAAGCAAGGCTCAAGGACTTAGCTGAATTTCTAAGGCGGTATCCCAAGAAAAACATGTGAAGGCCCAATTAGGCATGATGAATGGATAAGGTGCCAGCTTGGAGCCTTGAAGGTCAAGAAAATAATATTCCACGTAGGGAATATTCCTAGGAGGATCATTACAGTTAGTGAAGGCCTTTGTAAGCTGGCATAAGCACTTGATCATGGAGGACCACACTTCCACTTGGCATGTGATCTTCTCATGGGTGAAACTATGACTATGAATCTAGATTCTATTTAAAGGAGTGCTTGGGTCCAAAATAAGGGAGGATATAGAGGTAACGAATT
Organism: Taxus wallichiana var. yunnanensis; assembly: GCA_018340775.1. Lineage (NCBI taxonomy): Eukaryota > Viridiplantae > Streptophyta > Pinopsida > Cupressales > Taxaceae > Taxus > Taxus wallichiana. Next base: position 914,399,221 of record CM031234.1, on the reverse strand, counting down.
GCTGCAAAAATTTTGGCAAGGATGTTTAATCATATATATATATATATATATATATATATATATATATATATATATATATATATATGCGCTCGGGTCTAAAATAAGGGTCAGAATCGGAAAACATAGTTACGATCTTTTTTGAGTAGTTGTGTAGGGTGGAATGATATTCCATGATGTATATGGTCTATGATGACCCTTTTTGATGTAATATGGCTACTATGAATGATTATAATCAATATATGAAGCTCTGTTCCAAATATCTATGTTTATAGACCAAACCCTAGTGTTTTTTCATGTTGTTCATGGTTAGATCTGATTCTATTATGCCATTGTAATGTTTATGCTTATCTCATGATGCATTTGTGCTTAGAACTAGTTCCACTACCTCTATATTATATTACATGCATGTTTTTGTTCTACAAATTATTTTTCCATTAATGGCGGAACATTCTCACAAAACTCACATAAATAAAGGGCTTAACACCCACGCACACTCGGGTGAGTGCCTATCACTTGGGTGATATGCCGGTGCGCTTGGGGTTAAAATAGAGATTAGAGAATAGGTTTAAATGAGACTACAATGATGATGATGGGGAGAGAGAAGAAATCATCATGGATTGGATGGAGCAACTTTCGTAGTAATTTGTGACTACAGTGTTATTGGCCTATGAGGAAATACACATCCTTTTCTTTACAAGATATTATATGATTTTTGGTCTCATATGTTCACTTGACTTTCTTCCATAAATTCTCTAATAATAGTGTTTTACAGAGATAGTGTTACATTCCATGCTTTGGTTGATTTCAGATTTATCTCGTGGTTTTTATTTTTAAATCACATGGTTAAGAAATATTTTTCATTTTAAAAAAGATAGTTCAATTAAGACCACATTAAAAAATTATATTAGTTTAATTCCTTTGAACTGATACATATAATATTTATGTAGATAACAAACAAAGAGATGAAGACATTGTCTCTTCCAGAAACATAGAAACAAAGGAAACAATTTCATTATTAACATGTTGCAACACATTCACTTATTGTGCTAGATGTTGTTGACCATACCTCCAATGAATCTATACAAGGTGATTAGCATTTACTCATTTTATAAATTTATCACTGCAATTAGTTTTCAATTTTCATTGTTTACATATATTTAATAACACTTTAATTTTTTCAATGTTGATGCCAAATGGGGAGGTTGTTGGCATGTCATGCACAAATTCATATATAGAACCAGTATGTTACTCATGTGATTTATTTTTATATTTTTTTGATAATGTGTTCGCATACGAAGAATGATGGTTGTTAATCTCATCAAATACTATCCATCCAAACATAGTCGAGGCAATAATGGTTTAGCCTAGCGGTTATTAATATACATTTATATCTATGCAATATTATCCACCAAAGGTAGTACATTGTATAGAAGCAAGATGTATCATGAATTTATTTACCTCAACATGAAATTTATATTTTATTTATTCATGTTTTTGAAATAGAACGTGTATCAAAAAAACCCACATAGGGGGAATGCGAGGTAATCTAAGCCAAAATCTCAATCAGTAAGTGTTAACCTACTAAAATGTTGATTATTTTAATTGGTTAATATTAAATTGCGAAAAATTGAAAAAAATACTTTTGTGCAATTGGCCAAAAGGATTATTTAATTATTTTAGATTTGGAGGGTTTTCTATATGATAAAAACTAATCCCATAAGGATATGGCATTCAAGTTTGGTAAGGATAATATCAACTTGTGAGGTGGCCTCAAGAAAATTTTAAGTTACTATCAACAAAATGTGAAGTGGGATTTTGGTCTATCTATCTCTCTTCCACCAAAGTTGAAAAGATGATAAATAATTTTTTAAAATAGTAGTTGAATTGAAACCAGTTATTTTTAGGGAAAAGAACATTGCTCTATAGAAGATGAAATTGCAATAAAATATCTCCAAAATATTTGGAGTAGAGATGATATTGTTTTCGGCTCTACAAACACATTGTGTATTACAATAGGCACAAAGGGAAACCCTCTAGAAAATTTTATGGTGGGGAGGAAATCCAATGGAGAAAATTGTTTCAAATATATGTGGTTGATGACCGATTTGTACACAAACATATCATAGATATTGTCTCAAGGTTTGAGTGTTATAGAGGGCATCAAAAAATTGTAGCAAGTAAAAATATATAACTATTCATTATTTCAAAATGTTTTTTACAATGATATTCATTTGTACATTCATATGGTCACTCTTTATTTTATATGTTGATATTAAAAATTTAAAAGTTGGCAGTATTTATACCTTCACTATGTTTAAGTTGAGATTATAGTTTTATAAGTTGTTTGAGTGAATTATGCAAATAAGATTCTATCACAACAATATGTTGACCTATTTTTTATCACTTTTGGAAGCTTAAATTAATTTTTAGTTATTTTTATAGATCCAATTAGGAAGCCTCAGAAATTACTAGTTTTGGGAGTTGAAGGTTTGTTGTTTGGAATTTCTGGTATTGGTGACAAAATACCTCGTAATATGGTTCCATATTTTAGATCGGGGATACTAAATACTTTGAACGAGTATTTAGTTTTGAATTTATAAGAACTGCATCAAAAAATTTGACATTTCCTTATGGTCTTCATTTATGGATTCAAAAATTTGACATGTTCATCAAAAAAATTAGTTGGTTGCGAGATACCCACTTCAGTTCATTTGGGATGTCACCAATGTAAGCTCAAAACAAATACCAGTTAGCAGATAGTAGACATTTTTGGTAATGTCTATGGTGAAAACAATATACTTTTGATCAATGACATGAGATTCTTTTCATATGAATTCAAAGAAGAAATTACTCTCAAAACCCCAACATACTAGAGATTTGATGGAAACTATAAGATTGATTCATTGATTTCTATTGAATTATGTACATGGTTGAAACATGTAGGAGAACACAAGAACATGTGTAGATCATTGAAAACTTTCAAATGCACTATTGACATTTGAATTATATATTTTTCTTTCAAATCCAATAATGTATTGTGCATTTATATGGAATAAAATAACTACCTTAAAGTTCTTAAAGATTCGTAGTGCACAATCATTTTTTCGATTCTATTTTTGTAACAAAAAAGTTATTTCTAGTACAATGTGAAAAAGAAACACAACTTTTGTTTTTTTTTAAATTCACCACCCTCATTCATTTGATTGTTTTCCTTCATTTGAAGATAAGAACATATTGAACATGAAACTAATAATATTCTGGTATAAATGGCATTTTGGCACACACCATTCACAAGGTTGATTCGTCACATGAGATGTTAAGAACATTTGGTGGCATTGAGCTCAAAAACTATTATTGTTTAAGACCTAATGTCAAATAGTTCTTTCAATGTTGCATAAAACATTTAAAAATTGCTTTGTGGACATTGGCAAGAAATCCAAATGTTACCGACATGATGCTCTCTTTCCTACGATACATTAGCTTGGAGGTTGGAAGCTTCGAGTTTATAATCACACAAGAAGATTGTATTGTGACCAAATGTACCGATTATTAAGGTTTTAGGAATCCCAAAATATTAACACCATTTAGAGAAAGTGTAATGCATATTATAATTGTAAAAATACATTGTTTAACGATGACTCTAAAGAGAAAAACAAGTTCAATGATGTGGAGAACTACGTAATTGATAACACATTTAATAACTAATTGATAGATGAATTGTGGATTTTATTATAACTATTGAAGGATGTGGAAGAGGTATGTGATGTCATTAAATCAATAGCCCAATTATGATTATGTAATTTTTTACCCTAAGTTCTGCAAACTTAATTCTTTGCCAACCTAGGGTTTTATCAATCAACAAAAGACTTTATTCATAATCAAGCCATACATGGTAAAATCTTGATGAACATCCATTTTTATTGTGTCGACCTCCCTCACATGAGTTAAGGGACTACTTAATTGGGTTGAGCTTTCAGCTTCTCTCATTCATTTTCTCTATGTTGTTTTCCCCTTCCCTCTCATGGTGTCTACCTATGTTCCTTTCATCCTCTTGTGTGGAAAGAAGCCAGAAATGGATTTCCTCTCTCATGTGTCTTCCACTCGTTTATGTAACGTATTTCTTATAGACTCCACACATGTTTTTTATGTGATTAACAAATTCCTAGATGTGGATTATCTCCATAGAACTAAGAGAGCTCATGTCAACTCCAAGATTGCAGGTGTCTTCATGTTCAATTATCATTTGGTGTGTTCAAATAAAGAAGTGGTCATGGTAGTTACATCCCATTTAATTTACCCACATCATCATGTGGGTTTGGCCAATGTTCTAGTGGAAGTATAACTTCATATTTTCTTTACCGATTTTGGTCCTTCTCCATCTCCTCGGTTGGTTGAGCGCAAGATTTTTGATGGCCTCGGAACTAAAATTTTGGGCTCTCCTTCAAATTTTCAAGTCTGCTCAAAGAATATGTCACTCGATGGGGCATATGTCTCTATGGTTCCATCCATGGACCAAGTCATGCTTGTGGAACCTATCCCACCCCCTCTTGATCACGTGGTGTAGTTTAAGATCACATCTTGGTTCATCCTTCGTTTTTCTCATGAATACTTCAACACTTGGCTTTGCGGACCAATTAGAGGTGGAACCCTATGGCTTCTTTCTCATTCCCTCTCTATTTTTATGTCCTCATCTCTATGTTTTTACGTGCCTACTTGTTCATGTTACATTTTGGCCTTGTTGTTTACTGCTTTATGCACTAGTTTTTGGAGTTGTATGTAGCCCTTCATCGATATAATATTTCAATACTTGTAGGGTGGGGACCCATCAACCCTTTGGTTCATAACTCCGATCAAAAGCGTTTATCTATCGAAAAAATAAAAATTTGTAATTTTTCCCTAAATTTATTTGAGAACAACTTTCTGTATAATGTGTGTGACTATCTTAATAATGTTATTTTGTATAAAGTGTGTGAATATATTTAGTAATGTCATAATATAATAAAGGATTTAAATTATAATAGATGTGTTAATATATAAAAATGGTAAATAATATTTTTATTTTTGGTTAATTCTAATTTGATTAATGTTAATTTACCTATATAATATATATTGGCATTACCTAGTGACCATTAAGTTTTAAATCTCCTAGTTTAATTTTTAAGTCATAATATCCTCTCAACTTCAAAATGTATGATGCATAAATTGTTCACATTAGTTTAAGGAATTTAAGGAATTGAAAAATTCCCAACCACCTTAACAATCAATGTGTTCATAGGTATCGTGTAAAAAATCTTAATTTTCTATGATTTATTTTATGAATTTAGGATCCCATCGTGACGAATAGTTTTACAATGAAATTCAAATAATTCTTAAAATGATTTACCATAATTCTACCTTTAGAAAAGGAATTTTAATTTATTTCATATCTATATTTAAATAGGAAAACATATTTGGAATGGTTTTACGATTAATTTTAATTAATATCATATCCATAATTAAATATTTGGAGTAAGGTGGAGTCTCCCATCCACGAGGGCCTCATTCTTCTCCTGTTTTGCAATGGGAATCGCTCGGGATAAACAAATGCCCCCAATTGAAGAGGAGGAGGATATTACCCTAGCTGAGTGTCTATCCAAAATGAGGGAAGGAAATTTGGGTTCTAAGCAGATGGGTGATGGGAAGAATGGGGAAGGGATGGAAAATCAGGAATTCGGTCCATCGAAGGGGAAGGATAAAGTTACCTTGGAAGGAGAGCATGGTATTGATATGTGGAAGAACAAAGTTCAGTACTTGGAGATGGTTTTCCAGGTCCTGGAAGAGACTAACTCGGTGGTGAGAAAGGGCATGATTGATAGTATCAAAGCCACCAAGAAAATATTCTTGGCCCAGAAGAACATCCGTGGGGATATCAAGCAGTTGGATTCTCTGGTTCATGATTTGGGCATTCGTCTGGATGCTATGGAAAAAGAGAAGCGAAAAGGAGGTGGATCAGTTCTGATGAAGAGGAAGAGGAAGAGTCTAAGGAGGAGGAGGCATCTGAGGAGGACACTAGGGAGGACATCAAGGAAACCCCCCAGATGAATCTAAATTTAGATTCTAGCATGAAAGAGGAGACCAGGGAGGTTAATCCCTCTAAAAAAAGTAAATCTAACTAGTGGAACTTCTTCTAAACTGTCTATAGACTTTGGGGAAATTTTTCTATTTTTTCTTATTTAATGGCTTAGTTATATTTTACTCGTTGTTTCTTCTACCCCCTTATCTATTTTGGATTTAATTTTTTTTAACTCTGGGGTACTTTACCTTTTTGTTCAGCTTTGCTTCTATCATGATGTAATCTTTTGTACTCGGCCTCTGGGAGCCTATCCCTGCTTTTTACCCTATCTAATAAAAAAATATCCATAATTAAATATGAAAACATATATGGAATGGTTTTATAGTTAATTTGATATCTATATTTAAATATGAAAATATATCTAGAATGGTTTTACATTTAATTACATTCTCATAGTCTGGATCATCTCCATCTACTAGTTTCTTCAGAATATCTTCAATAATTCTCTAGTTACGTTGAGGTTCAATCACATCATAGTAAATGAACCTGGAAGTGTCTCACATATCTTGAATGTCACTAGCATAGCAGCTACTAAACCTTATAAAACAGAAACATGTTCATTTTATTATTTTATAGACCAATGTTGGATTCCCTAAAATCATTAAGAAAATTTTCCAAGATATTTATAGTTTAATCTTTTTAAAAATGAAAATTAATAAGAACCTTATTCCAAAGCATAAATTAAGCCCAGTGGCCACTAGCCCGTATAAAACAAAAACATATTATATTTATTATTTTACAAATCAATGTTGGATTCTCTATAATCATTAAAATATCTTCCCAAGATCTGCATAATTAATCTTAAAAACATTTTAAAATTGATAAGAAATTTATTCCCATGCAAAAATTAAGCCTAGGGGTCACTAACAAGTATGAAAGAAAACATGTTCATTTTATTGTTTTGCATACCAATGTCGGCTTCCATGAAATCATTAAAATATTTTCCCAAGATTTGCATAGCTTAATCTTAAATACATTTTAAAAATAATAAGAACCTTATTCCAAAGCATAAATTAAACCTAGCAATCGTTAGCTTACGTACATAACAAAAACACGTATTGTTTATTGTTTTACAGATTAATGTTGGATTCCCGACATCGTTAAATTATTTTTCCAAGATCTACATAGTTTAATTTTAATGAAATTTTAAAATTGATAAGAACCTTATTCCAAATCATAAATTAATCCTAGCAGATGCTAGCCAGTATAAAACTGATGCATGTTATGTTTATTATTTTCTAGATCAATGTTGGATTCCTTGAAATCATTAAATGATTTTCCCAACATTTGTATAGTTTAGGCTTAAATAAACTTTAAAACTGATAATAACCTTATTCCAAACAAAAAATTAAATCCTAGTGGTCATTATCCCGCATAAAAATGAAACATTTTATGTTTATTATTTTGCAAATCAATGTCAAATTCCTTGAAATCATTAAATGATTTTTCCTAGATTCATTAATTTAATTGGTAATCTGATATATTAGACTCCAAAAGGAGGTATAACGGGTTCCAATATTTTGATTTTTGAATTCCAATATATGTGATTTTAGAGTGTAGTAAATTCTAATATATGTGATTTTGGATTCCACTATATGTAATTTTGGAGTACTGATAGAAATTCGAATATTCAAAATTTTGGAATCAGAACTAGTAATATTGGATTCCAATATTACCTATATTTTTAGCTTCTCAGACTAGAATAAATTTATATTTAGTGAAATAAGCATTTATTACGTTATTTTTCACTAGAAAAATGGTTTTTCTTATATTGGCGGTGGGAAACGGTTGTGCAGGAACAACCATTTGAAGAGGTAAATGTGGGTTTTGGCCTTGTTATCTATCAATTTATTGATTTTTTCCATATCTTTTATTTAGATGTTGGATTTTTTTTTATAACCTTGATTGATATTTTGGCCGAATATTTTCCCTAGGGTAATTTATAGATGATTAATTTTGTTTCCTATTCACAAATACAATTTCATTAGACAAGTTTTTAACGAAGATTCTAAAATCGTCATCATCATGTTGTTTTTGGGAAGAATAAGAAGTGGAGGTGGCAGATGAAGCATTTAGATCGGGAATGGAAGAAAAATAAGGTTGGGTATTTTGAGGCAATTAAGAAAAAAAGGGCATAGGAAATCTATGGACTATTTTTCCGAGTTGAATTAAACAATTCTCAACTCTAATGGATATTAAATATGCATCAGGTATTTGTATAACACCCATAGTTTATATCATTATAGATATATTAGAATTCAAATCTCTCAAAAAATAAAGAAAATAAATTTGTGTGGTTAGTCTAAACAGAAATGGAATTTTGTCCCATGTTTTTCGAAATCGAAGTTAAAAATCCACCATGAGTTTAATGGGGGCTCTCTTGATGGCGGTTGGTTGTTCTAAAAGAGATATGTTGTCTAATTTTTTATCAAACTACTAGCAAAGAGTTGTTCCTAGTCCATCCCATGTGTTAATGGCAGAAGGCCTCAAACTTCTATATCATTGAAGTGTTTTTCCTTTAAGTGAAGAAGCAAGAAGCCTAACTACAACATCATCTTCAATGATAATATGAACTGAACATATGTTTACAACATCATGGATATGATCCGTAGGGGTTGTAAATTTTTCACCAATGACTAAACAAATACTTTTCAAAGCAGTCACTGGTATATCATTTTGGGCATTTAGATCCAAGAGACTACCACCATTAAAACTTACAAAGGGGAGATTTCTTTGATGTGCCATGAAAATAATGGGTCTTAAATTTCTAGGAGAGAAAAAGAGGGCTTGTTACACCAAAAATAGCACCCTTTGATTTGTCATGTGTGCATGCATGATCTATCAATTTTTTTGGGAAACATGGAATTATCTCTAGGTATGGGACCATGGCGAGATAATTCTCCAGAGAAGGTTAGTTCCTCTTCCTAATCTAATCACTAAAATACTCCTAATGAATGAAATGAAACTATATACTTCTATTCTATGATTCCAAGGGATCGGGGAAAGAGGAGAATTCATGAAAATGAATAAATCCTACACTAAGGGAGGTGATAGAACCAAGAGAAGGGTGATTGGGATACTCTCTAATGCATGAAAAGGTGAAGAATTAGAGATAAAGAGGGCATGTAGAAAACCATAGTTTATAAACACACATCCACAATATTATTTCCATTAAACACAGCCATTAAGAGTTTGTAAGAAACTATAAAATTCACAAAATACCTTTAAATGTAATGTAGAGGTCAAAAATGCAATGAAACACAAGCAAGGGTTGAAGAATAACCATAAAACTTGATTTTATTGCTTCATATGATGACATAGTTCATTATAATGAAGAAAATAGGCATGGATATCTTGAAAAATGGTTTAAAATGGAGGTTTTAGAGCTCAAATAGACCTATAATAACTTGTAGAGAAGGGAAAGAGAAGATAGAGAATGTTCAACGACTTTTAATGAGCTCTCCATTTTACATATATATAAGAAAGAAAAGAGAAGGAGATGGAAATCCCAAAATATGGGCTTCACCCACCAAAAAAGGCATTAAATGGATGTAAAACATCATGGGGACCCTTGCAAATCCATCCCTTCATTGTACCATTACTTGTTGGAGAATAAAATGCCCATGCTTCCATTAATGTCTCTATTACCGCCTATGCATTGCATTTTAAATATGGGAGATTTTTCTTGTATTTTCCCCACCAACCCCACCTATTTATAATAATTTGTCATTTCATCATGAGGGTCTCATAATTCTAAATCCAACGAGCCAAAAATTACTTGATTTAGTGGTTGGTGGGGTGAGTTATGTTCTATTGAGCTCAAAGAACCCTTTAGCTCATTGTTCATCTAACTGTGTAACTCGGGCTTCCTTCTTACCTCCCAACCCATTTTTTCTATCTTTGGACTCACCGAGCCATGTATAACTCCACCAATTCCCTTCGGCCTTCACTTTCAATCTTGAGTTTTTTGGTGAGCTCGTCACCTCCATCGCGTTCCTGAACTCCTTTTTCATATGCCTAACTTGACGAACGACTCGTCCACAACTCTCTGTAAGTAACTCCTTTCCCCTCCTTCATTGCGGTTATTTCGGTCATGCGGGAAACTCACACCCCATGTGGGCCCATTCCATTTGGGTCACTCATGCTTTTGATCACTGGCTCGACCACATCACACCCTCCGAACCCCTTATAAGTCCCACCACTTTGTATTTTGGCTCTCCGGCCTTTGTAGAGAACTAAACCCCCTGCCAACCTATGTACCACCGGGCCACTCATACTTGCATCAGCCAATATACCCACATGATTATCATATGCCATGCATTGTGAAAATTTGGGCTCATAGGAAACTCAAGCCCCATGGAAACCCGTGTTCCACTCGAGGCCCTCGGGCCCGTAATTCATTCATCACCCACATAACAAAGGGTCGAGCTCTCTAACTTCTCTATGGCTCGATGGCTAGCTTGGAAATCCCTTCATGACTTTTCTATGCCTCCCTACAACTCTAAAACACTTCTCTAAGATGTGTGGCTCCATATACCAGCTCTCGTCATATAGCTTAACTCGACGAGCTACCTCCTAACTCACCCGGTGGCTCGCCAAGCCAATTTGTAATCCTTATCCAATTTTCACATTATTTCTAATTTTTTCATATATTCTTGAATTTTTGTTTTTGTAGGGGAGAAGATGCATGAATACCCCGATAAATGATTCAATAACATACTATCTCATGAGCATGAAATTGGCCCATTTTCTAGTTTTCTCAATAAAGTCCCGAAGAAGCTTCCCTGTGTTTAGACTATCCCTATTGTTTATTTTTTCCAAGGGGGAAAAATGGATAACAATTTGGCAACTCAATGGGGCTACATACCTATAAGATGATGTGATTAATGTCCTTATTGTACCCATTGGGCATGGAGTCCTTTTTAATAACCCAAAACTGATCGAACCTTGAATCAAACACCTCTGACCACTTGAAACATTGTTTGGACTTGAAAATGATCTATTACTTGATTGAATTGACCACTCACATCACATTAAATATTCTAAGTAAGGTTTTATGTGAGTGTAAAATTTTTTTGAATCTTGAAATTCACCTTCCTTCCCCTACAAATATGAACTGAAACCTAGATATTTTACTTTTGAACCTACCGGAACACTCCCTAGAGCTGAATTTGACATGAAACTACTTGAGATTCTCATAATTCATAAGATTTTTTTAAAACATCTAATGAATGAGGAAAAATTATTTAAGGTTGATCTTCTACTCAAAACCAATGATAAATTCTCTAAATTTCCTTAAGTTTCCTTTGAGACTAACTTCTCCGATCAAAGAAGAATCACTAGAAGTCGGCAATGTAACTCGATTTGAAGAGACAAGGAAACGAGAAAACTTAAACTATCTCTAAATATGATTTTAGTTGCCCTTTATTTGAAACTTCTTAGAGATTGTAACTTTTCCATGATACTTTGATTCTCTTCCCATAACACATTCATCCATAATCATGTTGAAAGTTATGTAACAAGACCACCCCAAAGCAACAAAACCTATGCAAATCACTTAGGGAAAGGAAACCTATTCTACCAACAAAATAATGTGTTGAAAGCACTTGGAGGAATTAGAAACCTAAAATAATATGTACAAAGATGAGATTTTACTTTAATAACAATGCTTTAGGTATATTCCATTGATTGGAATCTATAGTTCTTCTCTGCCTAGCTTTGATAGTTGGAAAGCAATGTTATTCTTGCATCTCGAGATCATGTAGGGACCACTCCATATAGCATAAAATTTTGAATTTTTACTTGGTTTATATCCATGTATGCATCCCACTTTAGAACTAAATCTCCCTCTTGGAAGCTCTTAGCTTTGTCTTTCTTGTCAAAATACCTCTTGATCAAATCTTGATATTTTTCCATGGTTTACATTGCTTGGTCTCTCAGCTCCTCCAACTCCATGAGTTATGCATATCTAACTTCCATGGCTCCAAATTTAGATAACTCCAGCTGCTTGAGAAGCTCTAATGCTAGCAATTCAAGAGATATGGACAGCCTAACTTCTTTTCCATATACTAGCTTGTAGGGAGAGCTATCGGTTGGCCTATTTTTGTGATCTTATCAGCTGATAAGGATGATTTTAGTTTGGTGTGCCACGTCATCATATTCTCTTCCAAATTCCTTCTTATAATCCTAAAAATATTCTTGTTCGTGAATTCATCTTGTCCATTACCCTGAGGGTAATATTTAGAGGAAGTTCTTAGATATATCCCATTCTTAACATCCCATTCAGATATTTTGGTGCCAAGGAATGCTAGAGAATTTTGGAAATGATAGTAGATGGTACACCAAACTTGGTTACAATGCCTTCATAGAAATCCAGTATGCTTGACTCATTTTCTTCTTTGAGTGCCATTACTTCAAGTACACTTGGTGAAATATTCAAGTAGCTATGAGAATCCACTTGTGGTCTTGAGTTGAGTTTGGATTGATGACCCCAATGAAACCAAATCCCCACTTTGTATGAATGTTTGATCAACTTAGATTGGGTGGAGTGGAAGTTCTACCAAATTTTTCTTTGCCTTCAAAAATGCACATTTCTTGCACTTCTTTATCCATGCATAGTAATCATTTAATATTGAGGGACAATAGTAAAAAACCTTTATGATTCTTAGGGCTATTACTCATGGAGAAAATTGACCTCCAAGTTCCCCATCATGGAACTCATGCATCACTTTCTCAATTTGATCAGTTCTGATGCACCTTATTAAAACACCATTCACATCTTTCTTAAAATAAATTTCATCAATAAGAACATATCGAATTGATTAGAGCATGAAATACCTTATTTTGGCCTTATTTAATCCTTAAGGGAATTGACTTGTTTTAAGGAAGTGTACAAAATCTTAAGTCCATCAAGGAGTGGGTATAGCATCAGCTATTTTTTCTTGGTTGTCTTGGAGCACTAGAATAGCCCCTTCTTCATCCTTTGACTCTACATGCTGATTTGAAGCTAGCTACTCACACAAGCCTTTGCCTCTAACTAGTTTAGTTACCTTGATCTTTATATCATATTCCATTACATGGGTAATCTAACCAGTTAATTTCTTATTTAAATCATTGTTCAAGAGGAAATCTTTCACTCGACATGAGAAACTAGCAAGTGGATTTTGTTGTTTGAAACTAGATGTATGAATTTCTTTAAACTCCTTATGAAAACAAGGACATGCTTCTCAATGAATGAGTACCTCACCTCATAGTCCTCCAGGATCTTACTAAAGAATGTAGCAGGTTTCTCGAGACCCTTCCTTGTTCGGGCTGCACCAAGATTGTAGATATCATGTCTGAGCCACCAAAATCATAGAGAATTAAGTCTTTTGAGAAGTCTAGATTGATAAGATTAGGAGCTTGTGATATTGCTTTCTTAATAGCCTCAAAACTCTCTTTCCCCTTATATTTCAATTTAAATTCTATGCTCTTCTTCAACATTAGTGTGAGTTTCTTAACAAGATGAGAAAAATTGGGCACAAACCTTCTAAAAAATTTGATCCTCCCTAAGAAGATCTGAAGAGTTTTCTTATGACTTGGAAATGGCAATGCTATAATGGATTCAACTCTCTCTTGATCGATATGTATCCCTTTCTTAGATACAATTTGACTCAAGATCTTACCCTCATGAGCTAATAATATGCATTTCTTTGGATTCAAAAACACTCATAAGTTTTTACATCTCTTAAACACTTTCCTGAGGTGTGAGAGATGATCAGTTGCATTCTTGGAAAATACTATAATGTAATCAAGGTAAACAAGCACCATTTTTTAATCAGCCCCTTGAATGCCATGTCCATATCCTTTTGTAACATTTCTCTAGCATTGGATAAGCCAAATGGCATCTTCCTATAAGCATATGTACCCCATTTTGTGGTGAAGGTTGTCTTGAACTGATCTTCTCCTCTCACTATGATTTTGTTATATCTTGAGTAGCCATCTAGAAGTGAAAACCTCTCTGAACCAGCTAATACTTGTAAAATTTTCTCCATGGAGGGAAGTGGATAGTGATCCTTTAAGGAAGCTATATTTAAATTTCTAAAATCCACACACAATCTGATTTTCATGTTTCTTTTCTAGACGGGTACAAGGTTTGTAACCTAGGATGAGTGCTTGATAGGGAAAATGATGCTTGCCTCAATCAGCTTGTTTAATTCATTCTTCATTAGAGGTTCTATGTGAAGATTGATTGGACTTTTCTTATACCTGATAGGTTTAGCTTCTGGATCTAGTTCAATAGTATGTTGAGCTAAACTAGGATCAAATCCCCTTAGATCTTCATAACTCCATGAAAATATATCAGAAACTCTTGGAAAATTTTTATGAAATCAATTTTTTCTTGTTGAGTATTTACCTTGCCAATTTGGAGTAATTTTCCTTCTCCAACTAAAATGGGCTCTGAATCTTCACCTTTGATTAGGATGTTTGATTTATCCTTCCTAAACTTGGAATTTGAATTGAATATTGACTTTAGAGTCACTAGACCCTTAAGCATCTTGATTGTTTTTATCGGACCACTTTGTTCACATATTACATCTCCAACTTGTCCTAGTTTCTCAAAGATAACTTGGATTTTCTTGAAGTAATTTGATGATTTTTTGGTCACTCTTGAACACCTTCCAACTTGTGTTATTAACTAGGATATCTGGTATCACTACCACCTTGATATGAGGCTCATCTTTTTCCTTCTTGATATCTTTAGCAATATAAAACATCGCTCCAATTGCTACAATCTTATTTGTAGCCTCGTTCTTCTTCCTTGGTATGGATTTGATGTTGAATGCTTCAAAATATTCTATAATATCCCATACCATGTTCTTGTAGCTCTTGAGAATATCTTTCTTGGAAGAATGTTTTCCTCTAACTTGATTTACAACCAGCTCATTGTCCCTAAATTTCTGCAAGTTCTTGATATTTCTCTTCCTTTCCTAGTGTAGACCATGGATAAGTGCTTCATACTTTGTTGTGTTATTTGAAAAATTAAATTGAAATCTAAAAGTAGAGTAGGATTTGATACCTTTGGGAGACGCAATAATTACTCCTCCTCCTACACCTTGTCTGCTCCTTGAACAAAAGAACATTTTCCAGGCACTCCAATTTTCATCTTCATCATCTGGTTTGGTGACACTAAGAAGAGGTGTATTTTCTTCATGTAGGCAATAGATACCCAATTCAGAATCCTCCATTTCTTTATAAGGATCATAACCATGTCTCTTGTGTGCCCATTCATCAAGTTTCAAATCTGGAATACCTCCAGTTTTAGTATATGCTTCTTAAGTGCTTGGGAAATCTTCTTGATCAAATATTATGCAATTAGCATTGATTGGACTTGGCACCTAAGGATTAGTGTGGTATGTAGAAATTAACTCGAATCGATAGTGACCTTGGCTCCATATCTGGTCATGAAGAGTAAGTGGGACAAATCAACTGATAAGTACCCACCAATTTTAGCAGTGAAATCCCTAGATAAGCATAGGGCAAAGAGTGGAGGTAGGTCAATCATAGATATATCTTGAGGAACTATGACATTAGGACATGCATGTAGTGTGATATTTATTTTTTTATCATTCCAGCATTCCCTACTGTTATCCCATTTAATTGCACCACTCCTTTTGAGATAGATTCATACTTGAGGTATATCTGATATACTATCTGCTTTGGCATAACTGAACTACTTGTACCTAAGTTAATCATGCAGTTGTGTACTAGACTACCCTCAATGATCAAGGATACATATTAGGGTGTAGGCTTGATATTTCTATTTGATTGACCCTTATTTTGGTTCACTACATTAGTGAGTACTCTATCTTGATCTTTAGATGACTCATTTAAGATGGACAAGTTAACCATGACTGCTTGCAATAGGTCTCTCTATCCCAAAATTTCCAATGACTCCCACATAGATATACTCATGTTTGTTTTCTTCATTTGATCAATGATATTAAACAAAGTTGGAGTGTATTTTTTTTTTCCCTTTGTTAACCATTGATTTCTCTTGTACATGAGCTAACACAATATCTCTAGGTTGATTTTATGAATTTGGGATTGTGTTTGAGCTTCCAACTCCTAGATTGTGAGAGAAGGTTGAGAAGGAATTTCATTTGATAATTTCCCCTCTTCTATATCTCTTTTCTTGGATCTTGTGTTTTTGCTACACCCTGAGGAAGAGGTTGATTCATCCCACAGAAATCCTCTGCTTTTCAATTTAAGAGTGAAGATTCACTTTGAGGTGCCTCTTGAATGTTTGTTTTTTCTGATTTTCTTCTTCGTTTGTTTCCTAGGAAGTATAAGCACTTTGTACCATTAAATATTAATTCAGGGTACCATTGAAGCACACTTCTTGGTTATGTGGTTGGCCACAAGGAAAATATCATTCATAGTCTTGTACAAGATTGTTTTGAACAGGAACCAAATCTTTAGATTAAGAGGATACATTACGATTATAGGATTAGAATGGCCTAATAACGGGGAACTAAATTTGATTTTGATTTACATCTTGAGAGAGAGGTCTATTTGGCTTATATGGTGGTGTGCTTAGTTGGTATTCAGGTGATAGGGTCTAAATTTTGGGTTTTCTACCTCTTGATTGTTACTAGCCCATTCCCTATATTTTACAATTGTTTCATGACATCTTGGAGCTCAACTGAGGTGCTTGAAGAGGTATAAGCCTCACTAGAACTTTGATTTCTAGGAGTAGGGATAGGAGCTAACTCAAGTGTTTGGATAGAACTAGGATTTCCTATCTCTAGGTAAATAGGCATAGGTGGCATGGGGGCAAGTTTTCCAGCTTGAATTACATATTTTTCAACTCTAATGGCTAGTGTATAGGTTCTTCGAATAGTTGTACCTCCCATAGATTGCACCATAATATCAATATCATAATTGAGAGCTTTTATGAAGTAGAGAAATGCACATTCAACAATTAGCCGT
Organism: Taxus wallichiana var. yunnanensis; assembly: GCA_018340775.1. Taxonomy (NCBI): domain Eukaryota; kingdom Viridiplantae; phylum Streptophyta; class Pinopsida; order Cupressales; family Taxaceae; genus Taxus; species Taxus wallichiana. Next base: position 914,382,138 of record CM031234.1, on the reverse strand, counting down.
ACAAGAATTGGTATTCTTTCCCACGTTCTCTAAAACATGAAGTTGAAATATGCCATTTGTTCATCTGGAGCCCTTTTTATGGTGGTCAATTGCTCTAACAGAGATAGATTGTCTTCCCTCTCCCCAAACTGATCACAAATAGTTGAGTACTTTGTATTCCAATTTTGAATTGACCCTGTTGTCAGACTTTTAAACCATTATAAAGCCTTCCCTTTGAATAAGGAAGCTATAAGTTTCACAGCTACATCCATGTTAACAATTTCATGGATAACACAAATGTTTGCAATGTCCTAGATATGATCAGTTGGAGTTGTGTGATTTTCTCCCATAAAAATGGAATACTTTTCAAGGCTTCCACTGGAATAGGATTTTGTGCATTAAAGGTGAGTGGACTATTGCCTGTGAAGTTAAAAAATCTTGGATTTGGTTGTGGCACATGGCCATTATGATAGGTCTAAGGACCCTAATGCTTTACAAGAAGGGCTCTGCCAATTTGAGGTGTTGAAAGAGTTCTATTTGGTGGAGATGGTGATCTCTGAACTTTTCTTCCCCTTCTTCCTCTACCTAGTGATAGCTGTAGGTATTCAAATACTACTCTTTTCCTATACCATATTTGTATCTTTCTCATGAACTTGAATCATCGGTATTGTTGGAGCCAGTTTATTTTCTTATTGGAGTCACAAGATGTGTCTTTGCAGAGCCTCCAAAGGCTATAATTTTACCAAGGTACACATCCAAACTTGATAAAATGGAAATATTTGACCTTTTTTCTCCCACCAGAATGCCAAAATTGTTATCATGGAAAAATAGCACCCTCGATCTAAGCATGTGTGTGTGAATGAGCTATCAGTGTTTTTGGGAAACAAGGAATTATATCTAGGAGTGGGACCATGAATAAATATAATTCTCTAGAGAAGGTTGGTTCCTCTTCCTAATCTAAGCACTAAAATACTCTTAATGAAGGAAATGTGACTATCTACGCCTATTCTATGATCCCAAGGGACCAGAGAAAGAGGAAAATATATGAAAATGAAGAAATCCTACACTAAGGAGGTGATAGCACCAAGAGAAGGGTGATTGGGACACTCTAATAGATAAAAATGTGAAGAAATGGAGATAAAGAGGGTATGTAGAACACCACATTTATAAACACACATTCACAACACTATTTCCATTAAACACATCCATTTAGAGTTTACAAGAAACTATAAAATACAAAAATACCTTTAAATGCAATGTAGAGGTCAGATAATGCAATGAAACACAAGCAAGGATTGAAGGATAGCCATAGAACCATATTTTATTGCTTCATATGATGACATGGTTCATTCAATGAAGAAAAGATGCATGGATATCTTGAAAATACTCAAAATGGAGTTTTGGAGCTTAAATAAACCTACAATAACCTCTAGAGAATGGAATGAGAAGATAAAGAATGTTTAACCACTTTTAATGAGCTCTGCATTTTACATATATAGAAGAAAGTAAAGAGAGGAATAGATGGAAATCCTAAAATTTCAGCTTCACCCACCAATAAAATGCATTAAATGGCTTTAAAACATCATGGGGACCCTAGAAAATCCATCTCTTCATTATACCATTTCTTGTTGGAGAAGAAAATTCCAATGCTTCCATTAATATCTCCATTACCTTCTGGGCATTACATTTTAAATTTGGGATATTTTTCTTGTATTTTCCCCATTGACCCCACCTACTTCTAATAATTTATCATTTCATGATGAGGGGATAAGAATTATGAATCCAACAAGCCCAAAATTACTTGGTTTGGTTGTTAGTGAGGCGAGATATGTTATATCGAGCTCTGGAGAACCCTTTAGCTCATTGATTAGATTGTTGTGTAACTTGTGCTTCCTTTATAACTCATATCCTAATTTTCTATCTTCGAGCTCGTCAAGTTGTGTCTAAATCCACCTTTGACTCCCTTTGGCCTTCACTTTAAATCCTAATTTCATTGGTGAGCTCGTCGGATCCATCGTGTTCCCAAACTCCTTTGTCATTTGCCTAACTTGGAGAGAAAATCACCCAAAAATCCTTGCCCCTCCTTTGTTGTAATGATTTTGGTCCGTGGGAACTCATACCCCATGGGGACCCATTCCATTTGGGTTTCTCAGCCGCTTGATCATCGACTCGGCCGCATTGCACCCTTCAAACCCCTTATAACTCCTGTCACTTTGTATTGGGGATCTCCGGCCTCCCACCAACCCGTGTACCTCTTGGGATTCTAAAGGTGCATCGGCTGATATACCCACATGAATCTCACATTTTGTGCATGGTATAAATCTCACTTTCTATAATGAATCTATATAAGGTGATTGGAATTCACTTGTTTTATAAATTTATCACTATGATAAGTTTTCAATTTTCATTATTTAGATATTTAATAACACTTTAATTTTTTCAAAGTGTTGATGCCAAAAGGGGAGGTTTTGGCACGTCATGCACAAATTGTAGAGAGAACTGGTATGTTAGTCGTGTGCTTTATTTTTATATTTATTTGATATTATGTTTGTACGAATCATGATGATCATTAAGCTCATCAAATATTGTCCAACCAAACATAGTCCAGGAAGTAATGGATTATCCTATTAGTCATTAATATACATCTATAGCTATGCAATATTTTCCAACAAAAGGTAGTACATTATATAGAAGCAAGATGTATCACGAATTTATTTACCTCGACATGAAATTTATTTTGAATTGATTAATATTTTTGAAATAGAACATGTATCACAAAACCTGCAGGGGGAATGCGAGGGAATCAAGCCATAATCTCAATTAGTAAGTGTTAACCTATTAAAATTTTGATTATTTTAATTGGTTAATATTAAATTGTGGAAAATTGAGAAAAAGTTACTTCTATGTAGTTGGCCAAAAGGATTATTTAATTATTTTATGTTTGGAGAGGTTTTCTCTATGAGAAAACTAATCCCATAAGGAGGTGGCATTCAAGTTTGGTAAGGAGAATATATACTTGTGAAGTGTTCTCAAGGAATTTTTAAAGGTCTTATTAATAAAATGTGAAGTGGGATTTTGGTCTAGCTATCTCTCTTCCACCAAAGTTGAAAAGATGATAAAGGATTTGAAAAAAAATAGTATTTGAATTGAAACTAGTTATTTTTGGGGAAAAGAACATTGCTCTATAGAAGATGAAATTGTAGTAAAATATCTCCAAAATATTTGGAGTAGAGACGATATTTTTTCTGCTTAAAAACACATTGTGTGTATGATAGGCACAAAGAAAAAGCCTCCAAAAAAATTTTATGGTGGGGAGGAAAGCCAATGGAGAAATTTTTTCTAATATGTGTGGTTGATGGCCGATTTGTACACAAACACATCAAAGATATTGTTTCAAGGTTTGAGTGTTATAAGGGCATCAAAAAATTGCAATAAGAAAAACTATAAAACTATTAATTATTTCAAAATGTTTTTTACAATGATATTCATTTGTACATTCATATGGTCACTCTTTATTTTATATATTGATATTAAAAAATTTAAAGTTGGTAGTATTTATACCTTCATTTATGGATTCAACAATGGTGAAGTACATGTTCATCAAAAAATTTAATTAGATGCAAGATACCCACTTCAGGTTCATTTGGGATGTCACCAATTGAAGCTCAAAATAAATACCAGTTAGTAGATAGTAGACATTTTTGGTAATGCCTATGGTGAAAAAAATATACTTTTGATCGATGCCATGAGATTCTTTTCATAAGGATTCAAAGAAGAAATTACTCTCAAACCCCCAACATATTGGATATTTTATGGAAACTATAATATTGATTCATTAATTTATACTAAATTATATACATGATTGAAACATGTCAAAGAACACAAGAACATGTGTACATTGTTGAAAAACTTTCAAACGCACTATTTCCATTTGAATTATATATTTTTGTTCCAAATATAACAATGTATTGTGCATTTATATGGAATAAAATAACTACCTTAAAGTTCTTAAAGATTCGATGCGCAATCATTTTTTCAATTCTATTTTTGCAACAAAAATGTTATTTCTAGTACAATGTGAAAAAATAAATACAACTTTTGTTTTTGTCAAAATTCACCACCCTCATCCATTTTATTTTTTTCTTCATTTGCATATAAGAACATATCAAACATGAAACTGATAATATTCAATATAAATGGTGTTTTGGCACACACCATTCACAAGGTTGATTTGTCGCATGAGATGTTAAAAAAATTTGGTGACATTGAGCTCAAAAATAAATATTATTTTTAAGACCTAATGTCAAATAGTTCTTGCAACGTTGCATAAAACATTTCAAAATTTCTTTGTGGAAATCGGCAAGAAATTCAAATGTTAATGACATGATGCCTTCATTCCTACGATACATTGGCTTGGAGGTTGGAAGCTTTGAGTTTATATTTACACAAGAAGATTGCATCGTGACCAAATGTACTGATTATTGAGGTTATAGGAATCCCAACATATTTCTCAAAAATCTTAGCACCGTTTAGAGAAATTTTAATGCATATTACAATTGTAAAAATACAGTGCTTATAGATGAATCTAGAGAGAAAAACAAGTTCAATGATGTGGGGAACTACATAATTGCTAACACATTTAACAACTACTTGATAGATGAATTTTGGCCTATATTGCAACTATTGAAGGATGTGGAAGACGTCTATGATGTCATTAAATCAATAACCTAATTATAATTATGTAATTTTCCCCCGAGTTCTACAAACTTAATTTCCTTACCAACCTAGGGGTTTATCAATCGACGGAAGCCTTTATTCATAATCAAGCCAATACATGGTAAAAAATAATGAACATCTATCTTTATTGTGTCAAACTCCCTCACATGATTCGAGGGACTACTTAATTGGGTTGTGCTTCAGGATGCTTTCATTTTTTTCTCTATGTTGTTTTCACCTTCCCTCTCATGGCTTCTACCTATGCTCCTTTCATCATCCTACGTGAAAAGAATTCAAAAATGGATTTCCTCTCTCATGTGTCTTCCATTCTTCTATGTAATGTATTTTTCATAGACTCCAAACCTGTTCTAAATGTGATTTAGAAAGTCCTAGGCATGGATTATCTCCATAGAACTAGGAGAGCTGATTTCAACTCGATATTGCAAGTGTCTTCGTGTTCAATTTTATATTATTGTGTGCAAATAAGGAATTGGTCATGGTAGTAGTATCCCATTTAATTTACCCACATCATCATGTGGGTTTGGCCAAAGCTCTAGCAGAAGTATGCCTTCCTATTCTCTTTGCCAATTTCAGTCCTTCTCCATCTCCTATGTGGGTTGATGGCAAGATTTGTGACTCCTTAGAATGGAAAATTTGGGCCCTCCTTCAATTTTTCGAGTCTATTCAAAGCATCTATTGCTCTGATGGGGTGTATGTCTCCAATGTTCCATCCCTAGACCTATTCACACTCGTGGAACTCCGCCTTGTCCCCTCCCCGATTGCATGGTGCAGTTGAAGATTGTTGTTGGCTCATCCTTCACCTTTCTCAGTAATATTTCAACTCTTGGATTAGTGTACCAATTAGAGGTGGAACCCTATGGTTTCTTGGTCATTCTCTCTCTATTTTTGTGTCCTCATCTCTATATTTTTACGGCATGGTTGTTTAGGCTTGGTTGTTCATGTTACATTTTACCTTGTTATTTACGGTTTACGTACTAGTTTTTGGTTTTGTATGTATCCCTTCATCGATATAATCTTTCAATACTTGTAGGGTGGGGACCCATCAACCCTCCAGTTCATAGCTCGATTAAAAGTGTTTAACTATCTAAAAATAAAAAAATTGTAATTTGTCCCTAAATTTATTTGAGAACAACTTTTTGTATAATGTGTGTGACTATCTTAATAATGTTATTTTGTATAATGTGTGTGACTATATTTAGTAATGTTATAATATGATAAAGGATTTAAATGATAATAGATATGTTAATATATAAAAAAGGGTAAATAATATTTTTATTTTTGGTGAATTCTAATTTGATTAATGTTAATTTACCTAGATAAGCTACATTGGCATTACCTAGCGACCATTAAGTTTTAAATCTCTTACTTTATTTTTTTAAGTCATATAATCCTCTCAACTTCAAAATGTCGATGCACAAATTTTTCACATCGGTTTAAGGAATTTAAGGAATTGACAAATTTCTAACCACCTAAAAATCAAAAGTATGTTCATAGGTATAGTGTAAACAATTTTAATTTGCTATGATTTATTCTGTGAATTTGAGATCCCATCGTGACGAATAGTTTTACAATGAAACTCAAATAATTCTTATAATTATTTACTATAATTCTACCTTTAGAAAATGAATTTTAATTTATTTCATATTTATATTTAAATACGAAAACATATTTGGGATGGTTTTACAGTTAATTTTAATTAATATCATATCCATATTTAAATATGAAAATATATATGGAATGGTTTTATAGTTAATTTGATATCTATATTTAAATATGAAAATATATCTAGAATGGTTTTACATTTAATTACATTCTCATAGTCTGGATCATCGCCCTCTGCTAGTTTCTTCAAAATATCTTCAGTAATTCTCTGGTTACGTTGAGGTTCAATCACATCATATTAAATGAACCTGGAAGTGTCTCACATATCTTAAATGTCATTAGAATAATGGCTGCTATCCCGTATAAAATAGAAACATGTTGAGTTTATTGTTTTTGTAGTGCCCACTTCCCTTTGACACTTTTGATACCGATCTTGAGCATCATTGATTACATTATGGACATTATTATGGTTTTGATTTAGTATGATGTTAGATGTTGGACCATATATTATTGTTGATCTTGATTTAGTTATGATGCATGATGAATATTAGAGACACTTCATATGTGGATGATGATGTATTATTTGACATAGATATATTTTGAATGTTGTTCGGACATGTGATATTTAGATATTGTGAGTAGACCTAGAATATGGAAATTATATGATGATGATATAGTTGTTGATATGAATTATAAGTGATAATGTTGATTACCTTGATATTGTTGTGATTCATATGTATAGATTATTTTTGATTATATTTATATCATGTTGGATGTTCTGATATGGCCACAAGGCCGAAGGAGGTATTTGTGTTTTGCAAGTTAAACTATCACAACAAACATCGGGGGATTAGAGAACAACCACATTGGAAGTCTAGATGAATTCAACAAGGTCACCATGGCAACATGTTTTGTGTGTGTGTGTTGTTTTTGTTAGGGATTCCCATGGGGGGATTACCTTTGAATGTGACCAAGGGGTTATGTGTATTTTATTAATGTGGTTCCTTTTTATTATTATTGCATGTGTTTATTTTTTGATGCATTTACCCCTTTCATTATTCTTTTAATTGTGGAGAATTAATGTGAGTAATCATATTGTTAAAATAAATAAATCAATCAAATTTGGGATATAAGAAAGTAATTATAGAAGTTGTTGGCTCTTGTATTAAATATGGTAAGTGATGTGTAAGTATGTGTAAGAGTTGTGTAAGTCAGATTTTGGAGTATGAAACACTCCACCTCCTTGGAAATTCGAATTTGTCCTTGGAGGCTGATTTTGGAGGCTTGTGGGACAAGTAAAACTTGTCCCATACCTCTTAATTTTATTTACCAACCATACCTATGGTTGGAGGGTTGATTTTAGACCTTTTAATGCATTTTTATAAGTCAAGTTGCATGTTTTAATTGCACTTTCTTCATGTTTTAAATTTGTAGTCCTTATGGGGTGTGGGCTTGGTTGGAGTGTGTAAGTAATTTTTCATATTTTCACCCACCTATTTATTATGCTTGGGGGAATGAAGTTGACTTTTGGTGTTGGAGTTGAGGATGTGTGATGTGGCATCCTACATGGATCCACCTCATCCTCTTCTCTTCCCTCTTCCTTAAATTCAAATTTGCTTGGCTTGTTGTGGGTTACTTGGTTACTGGATTTCACTTTGTGGCATACTTCATTTGGGGGCAAATTTTCCTTGGATGTTTGGAGCTCTTGTTGATTTTGGAGGAGATTGGAGAGCATTTCATACTTGGGCATTTCTGATTTTGGGACTATATTTTGGCATTGAAAGCTTGTTGTTTTGGAACAAAATCTACCATGGAGAGGTAGGAGCTTAGCTCTTCATATATGATTTTATTTCTTTTTATGTTTGTGTGAATGGTGAATGTTTTGTGTGTTTGTTGGTTGGTTGGGTAGACTGCCTAGGAATGGTGTAGGAGAAGGCTATGGGGAATCATTGAGGGGGCATAAGGGAATGCCAGTGGCATCAGATTTATTGTGGAGGGAGTTTGGGATTGGGATCCACCATGGAAAATAAATAGCTTGCATTTCTTACTTTTGGGGGCATAAGGAAATTTGTGGGGGCATAAGGAGGGATTGTGGGGGGCATAAGGATATGTGAGATGATTTATATTGGCGTTTGTTACAGGTGGATACCCAATTCCCATTGGGAGGCATAAACAACTTCCCCCATAGTTCCTTGCTCCTTTGGCTTGCATGGTGAAGCCTGAGTTTTGTGTGATGTTTTTCATGTGGTTGTAAACTGTTGTTATGTTTTAATTTGTGTTTTATTGTGAAAAAAATTGTGTGTATGTTTTGTGGAAGCTTTGTTGTTGCCATGAGTTGAATCACACCTTCTATTACATTATGGTTGGGGCTCGGGGGACAATGAAGAAGGATGGCTTCTTTTGTTCATTGGATCTTTTGGTTGGGTGGAGATCGTTTCCTTTCCCTACTCTGTTGCAATCAAATTGGATGAATGAGAAGAATGCTTGTTGTTGTTATAGAGCGAGAGGAGAAAGATAGTTTGACAAGACCTTATGAAATGAAATCTCATTGTAACCTTCCCACTTTGAAGTGGATGAATTTGTAAATGTTTTTAAATGGAAAGATGTTGTATGGATTATGAAATTTGTAAAGTGAAATGAAAAATAGATAGACTCTGTTTTTACTTTGAAAGAATGTGAAAGATATATATATATATACTCTATTCTGTTCATTTGAAAGAAAGAAATTGAAATCTGTTATTTGCATTCAAGAAATTGAAGGATGTAAAGTCATATATTTGAAATCAATAAAATATTTCACTAACTTTATCAATTTACATTGTTGTATTGAAATTGATCATCAAATTGTGATTTGAAATCTCTGTTTGGAAAATTGAAATGAGGAATATGTATGAAGGAAATATATGTAACTCTGTTCTCTTGAAATATGTTAAAATTGGGAATCAGACCTTGCATTTTATCTCTCAAATGGTTTTATTAAATCACTTAAATGTATTAGACTAGAATAGAAATGAATTTCCATATTTGGAAGATGAAAAAATGATAAATGCAGACCCTCTAGAAATTGACCTCGATTTTGAATTTTAAACGGCAAATACTTCCTCGAAAATGCACAGTTTGAACCTACAAACAATAAATAACATTGAAACTTTAAAATATAACATGACATGATATAAATGAACTCAATTGGACTAAAACACTTAAGGAAAATCCTGTAGACAACTGCAAAATCAGGCCCAAAACCTTTCAGTCTTTTCTTTTGTCAAAAGTTGTAAAAAAATTCAAATTGAAATCAATCAAACAAAATTACCTTCCAAATGCATCCTAAGTTCTTCTTAGAATAATTCTCCATGTTTTTTAGCATGTTTAGTGAAGGAGAAGATCAAATTGAACAGATCTAACAAGTTAAAATTTACCAGTTTACTTTTAAAAAGTCTGCAGGCTATTTTCTTAAAATTGACCCCTTAAACTTTATCAAAATCTAAAATTAATGATTCCAGTGCAAAGAGGGCTTTGAGAGCTTTCCAGAAAGTCCTCATTTTCCCAAAACTAAGCTCTCTATCAAAAGTTATGGCCCTCTAAATTTTTCCTTCCTTGGCAGAAAATTTTGGAAAAATTTCTTAGCATGAGGCCCGCAAACTGAATTTTTCCCTTAAAACACTTAGGAAAATTTTTGGGAAAATTTTCAAACTTTTTTCCGCCAACTCGCATCCAATCACAGGTTGCCACATGGCACCATGAGGTGTTAGCAGATGGGTGGACTTCTTTTTTAACTTAGTGAATCCGAAAATTTTGGGAAAATTTTGCAAGTTTTCCCCGACGTCCCATCAGCCCGCGACCAATCAGGTGATGCCATGTGGCATCACGAGGCAACGGTGGAGGCGTGGCACCTTTTTCAAGCTTAGCGCTTTAAAAAAATTTCTTAGTTTCCTCCACCTCCCTATCAGCCCGCAGCCAACAGGGTGATGACATGTGGCATCATCTAGGATAGGTGGAGGTGCGCGGGAAGTTTTTCCCCTTGCATTTTCCAAACCCAAAAGGCTTAATGCCTTAAACCACTCTAACGGCCTGACTTCCCGCTAGAGCTTTCTCAAGTTGACATGTGTCCTCTTTGGGCCCATGGGCACGTGGAGGAAAATCTCACTTTTTCCCCGAAGAGGAAAAAAGTGCTAAAACTCTTCCCCACTCTGCCAACCCGCACAAGGGAAAATTTTCTCCCTAGGCCCGCAGGCTCGCCCTTGGAAAAATTTTCCTCCCAAGATCCGCCGACCCATAACTTGAGTTTTATGAGGAGTTAAGAGGAATTATTTATATCAATGGAAAGGTAAGGAAATTTCCTATCCAATGGGAGTAGTCTAGAAATTTTTGAATGTGCTAAGTGTGAGAAAAATCAAGTTGAAGCTTTAAGTCTGTTAGAGAGTGGGTATGGTGAGGAATTACCCTCTGAACCTTATTGAACCTTCTAACCCTTAATTTTGGACCTTGTGACCTCTAATAATTGTTAATAAAAGAAAAGTGTATTCTAGTGGATTAGAATTGTTCTAGAACTTGTGAGTGGTAGTTGTTGCCTTATAACCTGGTAGTAGAATCTTTTAAACAAAAAAAATTATTCCATAATTTTTCCTAACCAATCCTAGGTTGTTTCTTGGGTCTCAAGTGGCTTGTTTTAATGGGAATTACAGTTTCTGCAGACCAATTTTGGATTCCCTAAAATCATTAAGCAATTTTTCCAAGATCTTTATAGTTTAATCTTTAAAAAATTAAAAATTGATAAGAACCTTATTCCAAAGCATAAATTAAGCCCAACAACCGCTATCCCGTATAAAATAGAAACATGTTATATTTATTGTTTTACAAATCAATGTTGGATTTTCTATAATCATTAAAATATCTTCCTAAGATCTACATAATTTAATCTTAAAGACATTTTAAAACCGATAAGAAATTTATTCCCAAGAAAAAATTAAGCCTAGAGACCACGAGTGCGTATAAAAATAAACATGTTTGGTTTATTGTTTTACATACCAATGTCGAGATTCCATGAAATCATTAAAATATTTTCCCAAGATCTGCATAGTTTAATCTTAAAGACATTTTAAAACTGATAAGAACCTTATTCCAAAGCATAAATTAAGCCTAACGGTCGCTAGCTTGTATATAACAAAAACATGTACTACTTATTGGTTTGTAGATCAATGTTGGATTCCTTGACATCATTAAACAATTTTTCCAATATCTGCCTAGTTTAATTTTAATGACATTTTAAAATTTATAAGAACCTTATTCCAAAGCATAAATTAATCCTAGCGGATGCTAGCCCATATAAAACAAAAACATGTTATGTTTATTGTTTTGTAGATCAATGTTGGATTCCCTAAAATCATTAAACGATTTTTCCAACATTTGCATAGTTTAATCTTAAATAAATTTTAAAACTAATAAGAACCTTATTCCAAAGCAAAAATTAAAGCGTAGTTGTTGTTATCCTATACAAAACATAAAAATTTTATGTTTATTATTTTGCATATCAATGTCGATTCCTTGAAATCATTAAATGATTTTTCCTAGATTCATTAATTTAATCGGTAATCTGATATATTGGACTCGAAAGGAGGTATAATGGGTTCCAATATTTTGATTTTGAAATCAAATATATGTGATTTTGGAGTGCTAGTAAATTCTAATATATGTGATTTTGGAGTACAGTAAATTCCAATATTTAAAATTTTGGAATCAGAACTAGTAATATTGGATTCCAATATTACCTATATTTTTAACTACTCAATGGAAAAAGATTAGATTTAGTGAAATAAGCATTTATTACATTATTTATAAGCTGGAACAAGTGCTTAGCTTATATTGGTGGTGGGAAGCGGTTGTGCAAGAACAACCATTTAAAGAGGTGATTGTGGGTTTTAGCCTTGTTATCTATCAATTTGTTGATTTTTTCCATATCTTTGATTTTGATATTGGATTTTATGTTGATAACCTTGATTAAAATTTTTTCTGAAGATTTTCCTAGGGTAATTTATAGATGATTGATTTTTTTCCTCTTCACAAAGACAATTTGATTAGACAATTTCTTAACGAAGATTCTAAGATCGTCATCATCATGTTTTTTTGGAAGAATAGGAAGTGGAGGTGGCAGATGAAGCATTTGGCTCAAGAATGGAAGAAAAATAAGGTTGGGTATTTTGAGACAATTAAGGAAAAAAAGGGCATAGGAAATATAGGGGCTATTTTTCCAGGTTGAATTAAACAATTCTCAACCCTAATGAATATTACATATGCATCATGTAATTGTATATAACCCATAGTTTGTATCATTATAGCTATATTAGAATTCAAATCTCTCAAAAAATAAAGTAAAGAAATTTGTGTGGTTAATCTCAATAGAACTGGGATTTTGTTCGTTGTTTTCTAAAATCTAAAGTTAAAAATCCACCATGAGTTAAGTGGGGGCTCTCTTGATGGAAGTTAGTTATTCTAAAAGAGATATGTAGTCTAATTTATAATCAAACTACTAGGAAAGAGTTGTTCAAATTCCATCCCATGTGTGAATGGAAGCATGTCTCAAACTTCTATACCATTGAAGTGTTTTTCCTTTAAGTGAAGAAGTAAGAAGCCTAACTACAACATCATCTTCAATAATAAGATGAACTGAACATACATTTACAACATCATGGATATGATTTGTAGGGGTTGTAAGGTTTTCACCAATGAAGAAAGGAATACTTTTCAAAGCAAACACTAGTATATCATTTTGGGAATTTAGAGCCAAGGGACTACCACCATTAAAACTTACAAAGGGGAGATTTCTTTGATGTGCCATGAAAAGAATGGGCATTAAATTTCTAGGAGAGAAAAAGAAGGGCTTGTTATCACCGACAATAGAACCCTTTGATATTTCATGTGTGTGTGCATGATCTATCATTTTTTTGGGAAACATGGAATTATCTATAGGTGTGGGACCATGGCGAGATAATTCTCTAGAGAATGTTGGTTCCTCTTCCTAATCTAATCACTAAAATACTCCTAATGAATTAAATGCAACCATATACTTATATTATAAGATTCTAAGGGATTAGGGAAAGATAAAAATGCATGAAAATGAATAAATCCTACACGAAGGGAGGTGATAGCACAAGAGAAGGGTGACTAGGAAACTCTCGATAGATGAAAATGTGAAGAATTAGAGATAAAGAGGGTGTATAGAACACCATGGTTTATAAACACACATCCAAAATACTATTTCCATTAAACATAGCCATTTAGAGTTTGTAAGAAACTATAAAATTCACAAAATACCTTTAAATGTAATGTAGAGGTCAAAAATGTAATGAAATACAAGCAAGGGTTGAAGAATAACCATAAAACTTGATTTTATTACGCATATGATGGCACGATTCATTACAATGAAGAAAAGAGGTATGGATCTCTCTTGTAAAATGCTTTAAATGGAGGTTTTATAGCTCACAAAAACCTATAATAACTTGTAGAGAACGGAAGGAGAAGATATAGAATGTTCAACCACTTTTAATGAGCTCTCCATTTTGCATATATAGAAGAAATAAAAGAGAGGAGGAGATGGAAATCCTAACATATGGGCTTCACCCACCAAAAAAGGCATTAAATTGATGCAAAAAATCATGGGGACCCTTGCCAATCCATCCCTTCATTATACCATTGCTTCTTTGGAGAAGAAAATGCCCATGTTTCCATTAATGTCTCCATTACCGCCTAAGAATTGCAATTTAAATATGGGAGATTTTTCTTGTATTTTCCCCACCAAACCCACCTACTTATAATAATTTATCATTTCATGATGAGGGTCTCAGAATTCTTAATCCAACGAGCCCAAAATTACTCTATTTGGTGGTTATTCGGGTGAGTTATGTTCTTTTGAGCTCAAAGAACCCTTTATCTTGTTAGTCGGCTCACTTTGTAACTCGAGCTTCCTTCATATCTCAAATCCCACTTTTTCTATCTTTAGGCTTGCCAAGCCATGTCTAACTCCATCGAGTCCCTTCGGTCTTCACTTTCAATCCTGATTTCTTTGGTGATCTTGTCACCTTCATCGCATGCCCAAACTCATTTGTCATCTACCTAACTCGGCGAGTGACTAGCCCACAACTCCCCGTAGCTAACTCCTCGCCCCTCCTTCATTGCGGTGATTTTGGTCTTATGGGGAACTCATGCCTCATGGGGACCTATTCCATTTGGGTCACTTATTCCTACAATCACCGACTCGGCCACATTGCACATTACGAACCCCTTATAATTCCAACTTTTTGTACTACGGCTCTCTGGCATTTGTAGAGAACTAACCCCTTGCCAACTTATGTACCACTTGGGCTGCTCGGGCTCACATCAACCAATATACCTAAACGACTCTTATAAATCATGCATTATGAAAATTTTTGGCTTGTAAGGAACTCAATCCCCACGGGAACCCATTTTCCACCCTCATCCCTTGGCCCCATGCAACTCGTTTATTGTTTACACAACAAAGGTTTGAGCTCTCTAACTTATATGTGGTTCACCGGTTATTTCAACAAGCCCTCCATGACTTCATCATACCTCCCTATAACTCGAAAACATCTCTCCAAGATATGTGTTTCCCTACACCATCTCTTCATATATCTCGATTTGGTGAGCTACCTCTAGCTTTCCTTGGTGGCTCGCCAAGCTAGTTTTCAATCCTTGGCCAATTTTTATGTTCTTTCCAATTTTTTCATATATTCTTGATTTTTTTGGATTTTTTATAGAGGAGAAGATGCATGAAGACCCCAATAAATACTTCAATCATAAAGTACCTCATGAGCATGAAATTGTCCCATTTTTCTCGTTTTCTCATTAAAGTCCTAAAGAAGCTTCCCAGGTCTAGACTATCTCTGTTGTCTATTTTTGCCAGGAAAAAATGGATAACGAGAGGCCTACTAAGCAGTGTAGAAATAGTTTTGTTTGAATGTAAAAGAGATATATTAACTGATTTGTATGCTATTCTTATTATTATTCTTAGTTAGAGTTGAAATTACTCAAAATGTTTACTTGTAGACACATTTTGCCTTGTTTTTATTCTTCTCGTGAAAGAATGGGCTGGACTATCGAGAAAATAGAGATGTAAACTAGGGATTCATCAAATCTATATAAAGATGCCTCTAAAGGCTGGAATCTACTAATACACGCACCAATTTTAGTGGATATGGTTTGAATTTCATAAAAATCATCCCACCATGCATGCCAAAATTGTTGTAACTAAATTTTACACCTTCAAGTAAATAAGGAATTCAACATTTCAATAAAACAATGAGGTATCTTGAAGGCATGGGTTCAATCAAAACCTATCCTTAGATGAAAGGAATGGGTCCTATCACCCTAGTTCGATGCAACTACACTACCTAGATTCTACTCTAACTATAATCTTGTTTTTTCCAATAGTAACTATGTGCGTCGGCCAAGACTTCATCTAGACAACAATAGAATCTCACCTAAATTGCATGCAGCCACTAGGTCCCTCCTTTGTTATACTTATCAAGATGTTAGTGTGCATGTTTTTAACCACAACAATCACTCATACAAGTAGATACATCATAATGTAAAGAGATGGCAACGCATATAATAAGGAAATCATTCAAATATAATGATTAACAAGATCGAGTACCTATAAAACCATGTTAGATTACGAGAGATCTTTAAAATGCATACACAATTGTCCATCATAACCATAATTCATAACATAAAATGGAACTTGATTACAATACTACCCATTACAATAATGCACTAGACTATGTGTGCTCTCTACAAACCCCAAATAGTCTTACATGAAATTCATTCAAACCATGACTTTGTAAAAATATAATATTGATTCTAAAACTCTCTCTTATTATAATGGAAGACCAATCATGTATAGGGTGGGGACTTTCCATTCACTACCTACATTTACTCACCTAATAATAGGTGTGCATACAAAATAGCTTGCATGTTTTTTACTCTATGATAATAATATATTAATATAATTAAATAACATGCTTTAATCTGATTTAATCTACTTTAATCCTATTATTATATTTCTTCTATGTGTGATCTTTATCTCTCTCTACATTTTCTCTTCCAAGTATAGGTCTTTTGTGTGTGTTCCAAGCCATCCTGCCTTTTTTTTTTTAAACCTTGTTTAGATGCCACTCCATCTATGATTTTCTATTTTTATCCCTTTCTTAGAAAATTAACTAAGTCCCAGCTTTTGTCTAATTATGTGCAAACCTTCACACGCTGATCATTCTTGTATGTATGCACCCCTTTCACATGGTTCCTATCCCTACGCATGGCTAGTACTTATCCATTTTCTTTGCTCAACATCACCCCACACTAAATTCATTCTCATCCTTGGAAATTTTTCATCATACGTATATCTCCAATGAATGAATCAATCAAAGAATCTTGAGGAATAAAGAATTAGGAACAAAACATTTATGATCAAAGAATAAGAATTCTCAAAATCACATGTAGACAATCTCAGGCTTCAAGTAGCTGGAGGATCTTGGGGAACTCTTTTCTCAATGTATTCTCTAAGTTCACCCACTCTATAAGTTCCTCTATTTGCTTCACTAATGCAGCCTCAACAATATCGGATATCGATCAGTGCACCACTCATCAAATTTCCCCTTAATCTATTTTATGACTACATCCAACTTTGCGGTCACTCCTGCATGATATTCATTTGTTCTATGACAAAGATTTGGATTTCCTTGACTCATAATTCAAGTGTCTCCTTCATGGATTTTATTAGATATCTCTACTTTGATGTCTTCGCCATAAAAATTTTTCGTTAAGCTTATTACTTAGTGTCTTTTCTTGAATTACTTTGAGCTCTACCTCCTCCTTTATAACATGTGTTCTCAAAATTGGGTCATTTTTTGCCATCTATCGAATTCCAATTCATTTTTGCTATTTTCCTCCTTGACCTTGGCAATCAAAGCCTCATACTTTGCTATTTTTTCCTCCACTACCTCCTTATTCTTTTTCCTTTCCTCGACTAAATCTTCTGCAGACGGTCTGTGCCACTCTTTATATTGAGAAATAATATCCCAACCAAGTCTTTGAGATACTCCATCTCATCAATGTAATATGTTCTATCTTGGATCACCAATGTGGGGCATATACTTATAATCTACTTCACTAATCCTCCTACCTTGTCATAATCCTCCTTGGTCTGTTTCTTCTCTCCTTTCAAGTCCTAATTTAGCTATTTGATTTCATGTTCCTTGTCCTTTTTATCTTCTACCATGAGCCTCATTGTATCCCCCTTGTCCAAGAACCTACGCGTGACCTTAGTTATAAGATTATTCATTGTATGTAAGCCTCCTCTTTTTTAACCTTGTGGGGTTGATAATTTTGTATTCCTTCCTCATCTCCTTTGTTAGTGTCAACATAGAGAAGGACCTATTGCTTATCTCAAACTCTGACTCTTCTACATACATATGCATACTCCATGACAACATTTTCTTTGTGCATGAGATCCCTCGTCTCTCATCCAGTAGGTCCTAGCTAAATAATGTGTCCTTTCCCATAGTGCTCTAAAACCTAGCCCTCAATACCTTTGTTGGATCATCAATGTATGTCATGTGTGGTGAATATAGAGGTCATCACCTCTTTACTTCCTTTTCCTTGGTGTAAAAGGATTTTTTTGTGTCTCACCACCAACACCCTTATCCTCCTTGATAACATAAGTGTCATCACCTTCTTCCTTATTTTCCTCAAGGTCTTCCTCTTGTCTCTCTGTATATATTTTCTTCATGTATTGGTGATTTTTCTTTGTGCATTCTTTTATTCTACCCACCTTCATCTCCTTCCTCCATGTATTTCTCTGGGATAGACTCTATATGGACTGGTTATTCCATGACCCATTTATCCTTACACACGGGCTCCCCATGTTCTACTTCTTCAGATTTCTCTTCTTCCTCATCATCATAAATAGTTCAAGCTCTCTTACACCCCTTCTAAGTCCTCAATGGACTTACCTTTTCCGATTGAGAATATCTTACGCCCTTACTTTCCTTTCTTCTCTTATCTGCATATTTTTCCTTCTGTTGTGATCTAAGGCAGTTTCTTCCTCCTCTTTTTCTTCTTTTTATACTTCTTGTTGAGGTGGAGTGTGATCTCACTTCCTTTTGGGATCCTTTATCACACTCTTCCTTGTTTGAGGCATATGAGAGTCGCATACCTCAACTTCCTTCCCATATTTTTTTGGTCGTAAGATGACCAAAACCATGTATATCATACCTCCAACTATTACATTTATTATGGGATTAAGGCCCAAGGTATCAAGCTCCAAAGTCTCTAAGTATGTTGACCTAGAAGCATATCTAAATGTCTTATGTAGAGTGTGCCAATATGAGTTCAACTTCTCTATTTCAAACACCATCTTCAATGCATCCTTTATTTTGTTAACTATGCATTTTAAGTACTTAGTGGTGAATGCAAATGAAATATTTCACCATGGTCCCATCTCACCATTATCCATCATGAACCTATCAAGGATAAAGTGTTGCATAACTACAAACTTCACCTCTGTCCTACTTCTCCGGGAGCTCCCTTGGCACACGCCATTCATTCTCAAAGGTTATATACATCCTCTTATACCACTTAAATATAATCAGGCCTTATAAGGGTTGGTGATTGTGCCCTCGTATGTGAAGTCTACAAATTTTACCTTGGGGGACTTGTCTTCTACTAGATGAATCCAAATTTACTCTTTTATCCCATCTAGGATACCAAACTCCCAGAAGACTATCAATAATAAGATATAACCCCTGGTTATCTTATCTCCCCTCTTTTTCTACACCTTGAATTCTTCAATAATCCCATCTGCGCAATGAATTGTGTGATGTTATACTATATTTTGTGACATCTTGTGCATGATGTAAAGGAAATTCCTATTCACCTCTCTTCATCTCTCGAAGTACCCATCTTATAACTTACTAGACAAGATGTTACCCTAGTTGCAGAGTTTGGAATATTCTCAACACTCATGGCTTTATGTCCCCTATCATACTAGAGTTTGTGGCCAACTCCTC
Organism: Taxus wallichiana var. yunnanensis; assembly: GCA_018340775.1. NCBI lineage: Eukaryota > Viridiplantae > Streptophyta > Pinopsida > Cupressales > Taxaceae > Taxus > Taxus wallichiana. The sequence continues at coordinate 914,362,744 of CM031234.1, read as the reverse complement.
GATCTTCGTTTCATTGTGTAATTTTAGTTTCAGGTCTTCTTCAATTTCGCACAACCCTTTTACTTGTCTAATCGGGTAGGATGTGATCTTTATTCTTCATCCTATAAATTATAAGTAGTCTTCATGTACTCGTGATACCAGCCATTAGAAAAGGTTTATAGGCATTCAAAAGAAGGCTAATTCAAATAGTTGGAGGACCCCTACCTTCTCAAGACTCTTCCTTACCGAGTCATCCATCACCGCTTGGGCATTTTTGTCCTCGTAGGTAAATCTTACAACATGTCTTTGTTTAGTGTGGCCTCATGCCCTAGTGCCCTTTAATTATACTCGCTAATCTTTCATTTAGTCAGCTAAGAATTCCATTATTGTCCCATAATTACTTTCAAAGTGTTTCAACCAATTAGTACTACATTTTTGCGAACCAATTCTCGAGTAGTTCCTATGGATCCTTATTTTTCTTTCCCCTTCACTTTAGGTGATGATTTGGTTACTTTCTTCAAAGTGCCATTTTTTCTCCTAAATTTACACTTTGTAAGTTATAGCCTCGGTGTTTTTATTCCAAACTTACTTTTTATGCCCCGTGTTGTACGTCAAATCTCTAGTCTACTTTTGCATACCCTAATCATGTGCCCTAGTTTCTTAATCCTCAAGCTCTTGTAGCCTTAACTTTGTGATGCCCAAGCTTTTATGAACCCTATCCCCTCAACTTTGTAAACCCTAGCTCCACTCATCCTTCCTATACTTCCAATTCCTCTTGAAGGATCTCCCCAACTGAAGGATAGTGCACTCTACTTTGTTTCTCTCTACCACATAATTTCTTTCTTCACACTCTTCACTCTATCAATTAGTCACTAGGCTTCTCAATCACTCAAATTACTTCAAATACAAGGTATCAAATGAGCTTGAATTCCCCTATTTATATATTTGTCTTATTTACCATTCCATCGACTTACTTTTTGGCTTTAAAACACCTTTTTCCCGATTTTATGTTTTAAAACACCTTTTTCATCTTTAAAGGTATTTTTTATTTTCTTCATGTTTTATTCCACATGTGATAGTTGTAACCTTCGGTGCACCACTACTCTCTAGGTTTCATACATCCTTGTGTGTTGTTTCCTATGCCACAACTCATCTTCCTCTCGCGCTACGTACTAAGTGGCTCATTATTTTTTTTCCTCCCTCATGTTATATTATGTGGCCTTTTTCTCATGTGGTTTCTCACTCCAATAAATTCCTGATAAGTACCATCATTCCTAACACCTGCAACAATTCCCTTTTTCCTTCGCATACACCTCATTTTTATCCATCAAGAACTATTCTTCCATTTTCTTAATGCACACACCTCTAAATTAACTCTAATACAAATACTAGCATCACCATCTCTTTAGCGCACCATCACACCTATTATGTGTGGTCCTTTGTGTATCAACTCAATAGGTAATAATCAGATCTTGCACATGAACATGCTTATTACAAAAAACAAAACAAAAGCAAGAAAGGGAAATCTAATCTAAATAGCAAAAATACCTTATTACAAACATAAAATAAGTTTAAGTATCATAGGGCTTCAGCCTACTCCCATTGAAGTAAATGGAAAAAATGGTGTTATCTAAGGCACTTGAAATTGACATGCGTGTGATTCCAATATCTTGGTCACTATAAAGGGTACCAACCAATATAATTTCAAATGTCTGGATGGCACACAAACTTAGAGTTATACGAGAAGGACCGTATTTTCAATTACAAATGTATTTTTATTCATATACGTATCGTGTCAAGCCTTTTTCATTCCTTTTTGTCTTCTCGACTCTAACATGCAATGGCATGCCTCTCATCATCGATCCAAATTTTCAATACACTCATCAACTATATTTTCATCATCTAATCCACCTACACATGCAATATGCGGGGATGGTAGCATAAACTCCACATGTAAGACGGCCTCTCCGCACCAACCACCAACCGAAATGACCACTTGAGACCAAAGAAACAACCTAGGGTTAGCTAGAATATTAAGGGATAATTTTTTTATTTGAAGTGTCTACAACTAAATTGCAAGACATCAGTTTTCACTACTAGTTTCGGAAGAAACCTTTTTACTAATACAAAATTTTTCTTTATTAACTTATAACAAGTTTACAAGGTTCAAAATTTAGGGTTAGATGTTCTAGTTAGATTCAGGGAGTAATCTTACCCCATGCCTGCTCTCTAACAGGATCATAACTTCAACTATATTTTTCTCATATTCAACACTTTAAAAATTTCCCTAAACCATTCCCAATGGATAGGAAATTTTCTCACCTTTCCGGTGATATAAAGAAGTCCTCCTAACTCCTTGTAGAACTCAAGATATAAGCGGGTGGAGTTTGGGGATCAAATTTTCCCCAAGGGGGACACGTGTCAAGAGGAGGGGAGTGCACCTTGGGCGGGTTGGCGGGTCACGGGGTGACATTGGGAAATTTTCCCAATGTGGGCTCAAAGAAAAATGTGCTCCACTGTGCTCCCAGGGGACACGTGTGGGTCAGTCTGGCAAGGTGAAAAAGGGAAAGGGAAAGGGAAGGGGGGGGGCGGCGGACCATGGCGCTTAGCGCCTGAAGGAAAAAAAAGAAAGAAAGGATGCGTGGGTCCGCGCACCCACCAAAGGAGGGAACTCGAGGGAGAAGATATATTTGTGGGCCACGGGAGGATTTTAAGAATTTTCCCAAAGGCCCAAAAATGAAATTTCTCCCAAACCCCCGCCGCCACCCCAGGTGCCACGTGGCACGCTTTCATTGGCCGCGGGCTGGTAGGGTCAACATGGGAATTTTCCCAAAAATTTATAAAATCTAAGGGTTTTAAAAGAACCCACACCTCTGTTGTAGCCACAAGGGGACATGTGGTGCCCTCTGATTGGATGTGGGCCGGCGGAGGAAAAGTGAAAATTTTCCAAAAATTTTCAAAAAGTTTAAGGGTAAAATTTTTCCGCCTCCGCCTTAGCCCCTGGAGGACACATGGTAGCCTCTGATTGGCTGTAGGCTAGCGGAGGAAAAGTGAAAATTTTCCGAGCCCAAAATTTTGAAAATTTTCTAAGGGACAATTTTGATGGGAAATTTTTGGGTTGCGGGCCACCAGGGAAAATTTTCCCAAATTTTCCCGCCAAGGCACAAAAACTTCAAAGTGTCATAACTTGAGCTAGAAAGCTCGGTTTTGGGAAAACAAGGACTTTTCAAAAATCTCTCAAAGCCCTCTTTGCACAGGGAACATAAAATTTACTTTTTATGAAGTTTTAAGGGTAAATTTTGTAAAAAAATTATCTATAGGCCTTTATTTGGCAAACTGCAATTTCCAACTTATAATTTTGATAAATTTAGAACTCCTCCTTCACTCAACATGTCAAACAGACATGGAGGACTAGTCTAGGGAGGGTTTAGAGTGTTTTAGGGAAGTCAATTTATCCAATCTGTTCAAGGTTGCATTTTTCTGGCAATAGACGGAAAAATGATGTATGCAAGCTCGAATTGAAATTCATTAAGTTTTGGAGATTCATTCTTGATTGTTATAGTGAATTTGAGTTCCTTAGGTAGTACTAAGTCTAATTTTCAATGTTTCATCACTTATTGTTTAGTGTAAGTATGAACTATTCACTTTTATTAAAATGTGAGTTGTCAAGATGAAGTATATTACAGTGAACTGTTTCTTTAAATTGGAATCTCCATTTTGTCATTTAAATGTGCATGTGATTCCTAACTTAGTCAAATACATTGCTTATTAAATCATCCATCCAATTCTAAATGAAACTACATTTCTGATTTCAGTTTTAATATACATTTTGCAAGGAAAATAACATTGACTTTCATTCCATATGCATTCTTCTTTCAACATTCCAAACAAAGGTTTCTCATTGCAAGTAAAACTCAGACTTCCAATGGAGAAGATAGCATATGAATGAAGTAAAACACTTTTGAGAAAGGAATGCAATCCTTCATTGATCATCAATACAATTTTGTTACTTTCCTTTCTATTTGATTTCAAGCTATAGTACATACAATAACAACATTGTTTCTTATTCCTTTTCAAAATAGAGATATCATTCTTGGACAACAAAACAATTCTAGTATACAATCCAATTTTGAAACTACTTCAATCTTTTATTCATAATTCAATGACACTTTTACAACTTAACACTCTTCTAATTCGATTACAAAATACAAATTACAATGCTTATAATATCCTTTACATTTCTTTCCAAAAACATAAAACAAGTGTAATTCTTCTTTACATTCCTCAATGCAACTAAAACTTCCATTAACAATCCAATGCTTCACATTACAACATTTATACATTCATCCACTCAAAGTGGGAAAGGTTACATTGAATTACTCAAAGGGAAATGACTATCAAACTGTGAAATTCTTCTCCAAACAATAGCATGCTTATTTCTTCTTCTTTGCAACTTTGATCACAACAAGGAAGGGGAAAGGCAACACTCTCCACCCAACCAAGACATCCAATGAGAAAGGAGAAGCCATCCTTTCCTCATTGGCCCCCGAGCCCAACCATATTGAAATGGAGCATGAATATCAACACATGGCAACAAAGGCTTCTATCACATACAAGCAACATTCACATTGCATACAATCAATAAAATACATATTTCAAAACAAGACAATGAGTTCCCAACTGCATTTGAAACAATTCATACAACACATAGGCTTGATCAAGAAAGCCAACAAGATAAAGAACTATGGGGAACTCCTTATGCCTCCCAATTTGGAATTGGGCATCCACCAAAATGCATACCACCAATAAACATATCAACCCCATAAACCTTATATCTCCCAACCCCTCCTTATGCCCCCCATGTTTATCCCTTATGCCCCCAAGAGTAAGAAATGCAAGCAGTTTCTTTTCAAGGTGGATCCCAAACCAAAACTCCCTCCTAATAAAACAGTGCCATTGGCAATCCCTTATGCCCCCCCATATGAAATCCCCATAGCCTTCTCCTACACCATGCCCTAAGCATTCTACCCAACCAGCCAAGAATGCAAAACACAAACACCATTTAAACATGCATGCAAGAGAATGAAAAATAATTTAAAACATAACTCAAGATCCTACCTCTCATACTAAAGTTTGTTCCAAGCTCACAAGCTTTCCAAGATGCCAAATATGATCCAAAATCATCAAGGTTAAAGCAATAAAAAAATACTCCAAGATCTTCCTCAAACAAGCTCCAAAAGAAACAACACCAAAAATGCCCCCAAGAGGAAATGGACAAAGTTTCAACAACCATAAACAAGCAAGGAGTTTCACTTTTATAGGAGAGGGAAGAGAAGAGGATGATGTGGATCCATGTGGGATGCCACATCATTCTTCCTCAACCCCAAGAGGAAATTCAACATCCTTCACCAAATCACAATAAATAAAATGACAAAATCAACTTACATACTCCAAAAATGTCCATACTCCAAAAGGACCAAATTTAAAACATGTAAGGGAAGTGCAATTAAAACTTACATATTATCACTTCAAAATGCATTATAAATGCCTACATTTAACCTCCAAACCATAGGCATGGTTGGTGGATCATTTTAAGAGGTGTGGGACAAGTTTAACTTGTCCCACAAGCCTCCAAATTTGGCCTCCAAGGTCAAATTCGAATTTCATAAAAGATGGAGTGCTTGACCTTCCAAAATCTACCTTACAAGACTCTTACATATTTCTTACACATTCTTACATGTTAACTTACACACTCTTCCAACATTAATATTTAAAATCAACAACTTTATTAATTACATTCCACATCCCAATTTAATTTAAATAAAATTTAACTATATGATATCTCACATTAATCTACCACATTTAAATTAATTAAAAGAAGGAACACATTACAAATAAAATACATACAACAATAATTCAAAAAGGAACACATAAATAAAACACTTATCCCATGGTCACATATAATGGAAATCCCCCATGGGAAATCCTAACATAACTCAACACACACAAACAACAACACAGTTGCCATGGTGACCTTGTTGATTTCACCCGGAATTTCAATATGGTTAGTCTCGGTCCCCGACATTGTTGTGATTTTTAACCTACAAAATGTAAATACCTCCTTCGGCCTCGTGGCCATATCAGAACATCCAAAATGATATAAACAACATTTCAAGATCATCTAAACACATGAATCACAACAATATCAAGAATTCAACATTATCATTTTTAATTCATAAATCAACTATATCATCATCAAGAATCTACCATACTAGGTCTACTCCAAATATCAAGTGTCACAAGTCCAAATCAATATCCATAATATGTCCCTATCAAATAGTATATCATCAACCACATATAGAAAATGTCTCTAGTAACCATCATGCATAATAACTGAATCCAGATCAATAATAATCCATGATCTAACATCTAACCATCATACTAAAAAAAAACATAATAGTGTCCATAATATGATCAATAGTATCAAAATCAGTATCTAAAAGTGTCAAAGGGAAGTGGGCACTACATCCCCTCCCCTTAGACTCGACTTCCTCCTGGAAGTCACTGGAACAAATGTGGAAACTGCACTCGTAATACTTGTGGCATCCTCCCAAGTGGCTGCAGTCTCATCATATCTATCCCACTGCACCCATACCTGATCAATCTCTCTTACCTCGAAGGCCCAGGGTCCTGTGATCTATGATATGAGATGGGCTCCACCATCACCTGCCCCTGATCCTACACCTACAATGATGTCTAGTCCAACACATGAGAAGGATTTGTAATGTACCTCCTAAGGACAAAAACATGAAACACATCATGTACGTGAGACAAGTTAGGTGGCAATGCTAGATGGTAAGCCAAAGGGCCGATACGCTCAAGATCTCAAAGGACCAATGAATCTAGGAGCTAACTTAGAACCTTTTCCATAATGGATAGGGCTCTTATGTGGTCTAACATGAAGGAACACCTTCATGCCCACATCAAAGCTACGATCAATCCTATGTTGATCCGCATACTTCTTCTACTCCTGTCCTGTGCCTCCTGTCAATCTCTGCCTGATCAACACTACCTGCTGCTCCATGTCCTGCAAAAAGAGGCTGGTCAAGAGATACTCTGTCCTCTAACTTGTCCCAACTAAGGGGTGTCTACACTCTCTACCATATAATGCCTGAAAAGGAGCCATGCCTATAGAACTCTGAAAACTATTATTGTAGGCAAACTCCACTAAGTACAGGTACTCCTCCCACTTAGACTGCTGATCCATCACATACATCCTGAGCATATCCTCTAAAATCTGATTTACTCACTCGGTCTATCCATCTATCTCAGGGTGATATGTTGTGCTGAAGTTAATCCTCATCCCGAGGACATACTGCATGGTAGTCCAGAAATGTGAAGTGTACAAAGGATCACGGTCACAAATGATCTTCCACGAGGATCCCATGCAACCTAATGATCTCATCCAAATATACTCATGCCACTGCTCTAGCTGTATAAGTGGTCTTCACTAGAGAAAAGTGAGCCACTTTTTTCAATTTATCAATTGTGACCATAATGGCGTCATGGTGATATCTCGACATAGGTAGTCCAACAATGAAATCCATGGAAATGGTGTCCCACTTCCATTCGGTATGGCATGAGGATAAAGAAGACCTGCTGTTGGATGTTGATGCTGGCCTTAACCCTCGGAACTCTAAACACCGTGACACAAATTGAGCCATGTCTCGATGAAGTCCTCTCCAGTGGTATAACTATCTCAAGGTAGCGTGCATCTTCTTCACCCGGGATGGGCTGAATAGGGTGCATGATGTGCCTCTACCAAGATGTCTTGCCTCAAGCCTCCATCTCTGGGAACATATATCCTACCTCTATGCCTAAGAAGACCATCTACCTCTAAGGAAAAGCCATCAAACTTCCCCTTAAGGGGTCTCTGTGACTCGATCTCTACTCATACTGCCATGTAGAAGTTATCAAGAGGAAGCTACGTTGAAGAATCCTACTCCACAAATTTGTGCTCACTGAGGTGGCCATAGCCACATGTCTTCATCTCTTGAGAGAGCATCTACCACATTCTCTTTCCCTTCACATGCTCTATCTCCATGTCATACTCATAAAGCAACTCCATCCAATGCATCGTTGACGAGTGTTAAGATTGGGTTGTGTGAAGAGGTGGTGAAGACTCAAATGATATGTCTTGAGTGTGAATCTCCACCAAGAAGAAAATGCCTCCATCTAACCAAAGCATGCACAACCGCATAAGCTCAAGATCATGGGTAGGATAATTAATCTTGTGATCCTTGAGTTTACGAGACTCAAAAGCTACAACCCTACCATCCTGCATCAACACACCTCAAGCCCTGCTAAAGAAGCATCTATGTAAACAAAGAACTCACCCTGTGGATCCAGCACTGCAAGAATGGGTGTTGTAGTGAGGCACTCCTTCAGTGTCCTAAAGGCCTACTCACATCTATCTGACCAAACAAACTTCTTCCCTTTCCTCTGAAGGGAAGTGATAGGGTGCAATCTGAGAGAAGTCTTAAACAAATCTCTATGGTAGTAACCTACTAAACCCATGAATGAAGTTGCATGCACCTCGGTCACTGTAGTGGGTGCTGGCCAATCCATAATGGCTCTAATCTTGGAAGGATGACTGTGATACCTTCCCCATAAATGATATGACCCAAATACTACACCTCTATCGGAAGAAAGCACACTTCTCCAAGTTCTCGTAAAGTTGCTACTCATGAAGCACTGGAGAACCTATCGAAGGTGCCCCTCATGCTCCTCACGTGTACATGAGTATATCAAAATGTCATCTAGGAAGATGAGCATGAAGTGATCTAAAAGGTTTTGAATACCCCATTCATCAAACTCATAAACACTGCGGGGGCATTCGTCAAACCAAAAGGCACCACTATGAACTCATAGTGCCCATATCTCATGTGGAAGGTGGTCTTATGAATGTCCACCTCTGAAATCCTCAATTGATGGTAGCCCAACTTGAGATCAATCTTAGAGAACATTGTGGCTCCCTTCATCTGATCAAACAAGTCATCAATACGAGGAAGAGGATAATGATTCTTGATCGTCACTTTGTTCAACTGGCGGTAATCAATACACAACCGCAATGATCCATCCTTCTTCTTCATGAAAATCACGGTGCACCCCAAGGGGATACACTAGGATGGATAAGGCCCTTCTCCAAAAGGCCCTCAAGCTGTAACTTGAGCTCATAGAGCTCGGGGTGGTCATCCGATAAGGTGCCCGTGAGATAGGCTCTACTCTAGGAACTAGGTCTATATGAAAATCAATCTCACGTGGGGGTGGTAACCCCTGGTAGCTCCCCTAGAAATACATGGAAAACTCTCTCAAGATGGGATGATCATCTAGTGATGGTCCACTAGACCCATCCTCTGATTTTTCACTGACTGTAACAACATACATCTGACAACCCCATCACATGCACCGCTTAAGCTGCATAGGAAATGGTGTGAATAGAAATGGGTCTCCTGACCCCGAGATCACCGACTCAACTCCCAAATCATCTACACAAGCTATAGTCTTATGATAACAATCCATCTTGGCCCTATGTGTAGATAGCCAATCCATACCTAAGATAACTCCATAGGAGCCCAAAGGAAGGATACGGAGATCTGAGGTGGTGGTGAAAGGTCCCAAATCCACAACACACTCCTTAACTAAGGATTATACGGAGATCTTGGCTCCAAAAGCCATCTCGACATCCCAACTAAGACCTACCTAACTTGCCACTAACCTGCATTGCTCTACTAAAGATGGTGCAATGAAAGAATCAGAAGAACCAGAATCAAACAATACGGAGGTAGGAATACCACCAATGCTACCTGTGGTCTCAATGACTGTGCTCTAGTGCTCTTCCTGGCAGTTCTCAACCACTGCATAAATCATGTGGCTATGTCCCATGTCACCAACTATCGGCTCAAAACCGGTGCTTACCCCCTTGTTAGGGTTACGAGGACAATCTCTCCAAAATGTCCAGCTACTCCACATCCAAAGAAACCACTTGATCCTCTCCAAGGAACAACACCTCTAGTAGGTGCCCTAGAAGCCTATGGTGTGGATCTTGATGATCTGGTTGTGGTCTGTTGTGGCCTCTATTGGTGAGCTCCAGTTGACTGAGCTCTAGGTCCACCCTATGTCTGATGGGACCCCTAGGAGGAGGCCCCATGCTCGACCTCTCTGTGCATCAGCTCTCTGTGGAGGTCTATACGGTGGGTGGGACTTACTTGCTTGCTGCTTTGTGGCCTAAAGGATGACTATGTTGAATGTTGACCACCATGAGGAAGAGGTACTGAACCTCTCGATCTACCATCCTGCATTTGTTGAATGTGGCTCCTGACTCGGTCTCTAGCCTGTTGGGTTTTACCCCAGAGTCTCCTCTGTAATATAGGCCTTCTCAATGGCCTCTGCTAAATTTTGTGGATAGTGAATCCACACTGCACCTCTAATGTCCAAATTCAGGCCTTGGATGAATCTGTGAATCCACACTGCTCATCCTGCATATACTCTACATACTAAAGTAGATCTAGAAATCTACTCTCATACTCTACTACTGAAAGGGTAGCCTGTTAGAGGTCATGGAACTCGTCAATCCTCTCTTTGGATGAACCTCATGATAGGTACCTACTCTGAATCTCTCCTCAAATAGCTCCCAAGTCATTGTCTCTAAATCTACATGGAGCTTCTGCTCCTCTATCCTCCACCATACTCCTACTCCATCCCTCAGTAGATGGATCGCAACATGAGCTTTCGTGTTGCTAGAACAAGGACAAAGCTTGAAGCAACCGCTCAAGCTCACTAGCTAGGCCTCTACCTAAAATCCACCTGTATCACTTAAGTAATGTGAGGGCCTAAGCTTAGGATCTCCCTGATGTGATCCGTTGTTGTGGTCTGTCGGCCTCTAGGTCTCTCTGCATGCTCATCCCTAAGCCTAGGGCTCTGAGACCTCTCTCTATGCTCTGGAACTCTATCACCTTGTCTCCTAGGTGGTGAATCTCTGGTGACTCCACATGGGAGTTCTCTCCTCTATGCTCCTCGTTAAGTTGAGGGGGTTCGACCCTCGATAGAAGGAGCTCTATCATGACTAGTTGTCTGTCCTCCACCTAATCCTCCACGTAAAGTGGCATTAACATCTGAAGGGTCTATAGAATCTGAGGTAGAATGGACTGCTACACCCTGATCCGGTGGTGGTGGTGGTGGTGGTGGTGGTGAATCTGAGTCTCTGTGAAGGTTCCTCTCACTCCATTTGAGCCTCTGTACATAGACAAAGTGAGAGTTAGTTCATTTGCTAAGTTATACAACTTCCATGTTTACTAAAAACATACAAATTCTTGCTAAGTTGTTTTCTAGGTTTTCAGTGTGCTAGGTTTAAGTTTTCATGTCTCAAGTTTTCTAGTGTGCCCAATGGTCCAAGCCTTTGAACCACTACTCTGATACCAAGTTGTAGTGCCCATGTTTAAACAACCACTTGAGACCAAAGAAACAACCTAGGGTTAGCTAGAAAATTAAGGGGATAATTTTTTTATTTGAAGTGTCTACAACTAAATTGCAAGACATCAGTTTTCACTAATAGGTTTTGGAAAAAACTTGTTTACTAATACACAAGTTTCCTTTATTAACTTATAACAAGTTTACAAGGTTCAAAATTTAGGGTTAGATGTTCTAGTTAGATTCAGGGAGTAATCTTACCCCATGCCTGCTCTCTAACAAGATCAGAACTTCAACTAGATTTTTCTCATATTCAACACTTTCAAAATTTCCCTAAACCATTCCCAATGGATAGGAAATTTTCTCACCTTTTCGGTGATATAAAGAAGTCCTCCTAACTCCTTGTAGAACTCAAGATATGAGTGGGCGGAGTTTGGGGTCAAATTTTCCCAAGGGGGACACGTGTCAAGAGGAGGAGGAGTGCACCTTGGGTGGGTTGGCGGGTCGCGGGGTGACATTGGGAAATTTTCCCAATGTGGGCTCAAAGAAAAAAATGCACTCCACACCCCTGCGGGTCCCTAGGGGACACGTGGTCCCAGGGGACACGTGTCGAGTCTGGCACAAGGTGAAAAAGGGAAAGGGAAGGGCGGGGCGGGACTAATTTAGCGCTTAGTGCCCAAAGGGAAAAAAAGGAAAAAGAAAAGGATGCGTGGGTCGTGCGCGTGCCCACCGAAGAAGGAGGAAAAAGGGAGAAGGTGGAGTTGTGGGCCGTGGGAGGATTTTAGAATTTTTCCCAAAGGCCCAAAAATGAAATTTCTCCCAAACCCCCGCCGCCACCCCCAAGGTGCCACGTGGCACGCTTTCATTGGGTCCGCGGGCCGGGGTCAACATGGGAATTTTTCCCAAAAATTTATAAAAGCTAAGGGTTTTAAAAGAACCCACCACCTCCTGCCATAGCCACAAGGGGACACGTGGCACCCTCTGATTGGTTGTGGGCTGGTGGAGGAAAAGTGAAAATTTTCCAAAAATTTTCAAAAAGTTTAAGGGGTAAAATTTATCCATTGCCCTCGCCTCAGCCCTGGAGGACACGTGGCAGCCTCTGATTGGCTGCGGGCGGAGGAGGAAAAGTGAAAATTTTCTCGAGCCCAAAATTTTGAAAATTTTCTAAGGGCAATTTTGATGGGAAATTTTTGGGTTGCGGGCCTGAGGAAAATTTTCCCAAATTTTCCCTGCCAAGGCACAAAAACTTCAAAGTGTCATAACTTGAGCTAGAAAGCTTAGTTTTGGGAAAACAAGGACTTTTCAGAAATCTCTCAAAGCCCTCTTTGTACAAGAAACATAAAATTTACTTTTTGATGAAGTTTTAAGGGTAAATTTTGTAAAAAAAATGATCTGCAGGCCTTTATTTGGCAAACTGGCAATTTCCAACTTATAATTTTGATAAAATTAGAACTCCTCCTTCACTCAACATGTCAAATAGACATGGAGGATCAGTCTAGGGAGGGTTTAGAGTGTTTTAGGGAAGTCAATTTATCCAATCTGTTCAAGGTTGCATTTTTTCGGCAATAGACGGAAAAATGACTGTGCAAGCTCAAATTGAAATTCATTAAGTTTTGGAGATTCATTCTTGACTGTTATAGTGAATTTGAGTTCCTTAGGTAGTACTAAGTCTAATTTTCAATGTTTCATAACTTATTGTTTAGTGCAAGTATGAACTATTCATTTTTATTAAAATGTGAGTTGTCAGGATGAAGTATATTACAGTGAACTATTTCTTTAAATTGGAATCTCCATTTTGTCATTTAAATGTGCATATGATTCCTAACTTAGTCAAATACATTGCTTATTAAATCATCCATCCAATTCTAAATGAAACTACATTTCTGATTTCAGTTTTAATATACATTTTGCAAGGAAAATAACATTGACTTTCATTCCATATGCATTCTTCTTTCAACATTCCAAACAAGAGGTTTCTCATTGCAAGTAAAACTCAGACTTCCAATGGAGAAGATAGCATATGAACAAGGTAAAACACTTTTGAGAAAGGAATGCAATCCTTCATTGATCATCAATACAATTTTGTTACTTTCCTTTCTATTTGATTTCAAACTATAGTACATACAATAACAACATTGTTTCTTATTCCTTTTCAAAATAGAGATATCATTCTTGGACAAAAAACAATTCTAGTATACAATCCAATTTTGAAACTACTTCAATCTTTTATTCATAATTCAATGACACTTTTACAACTTAACACTCTTCCAATTCGATTACAAAATACAAATTACAATGCTTATAATATCCTTTACATTTCTTTCCAAAAACATAAAACAAGTGTAATTCTTCTTTACATTCCTCAATACAACTACAACTTCCATTAACAATGCAATGCTTCACATTACAACATTTATACATTCATCCACTCAAAGTGGGAAAGGTTACATTGAATTACTCAAAGGGAAATGACTATCAAACTATGAAATTCTTCTCCAAACAACAGCATGCTTATTTCTTCTTCTTTGCAACTTTGATCACAACAAGGAAGGGGAAAGGCAATGCTCTCCACCCAACCAAGACATCCAATGAGAAAGGAGAAGCCATCCTTTCCTCATTGGCCCCCGAGCCCCAACCATATTGAAATAAAGTATGAACATCAACACATGGCAACAAGGCTTCTTCACACATAAGCAACATTCTTCACATTGCATACAATCAATAAAATGCACATTCAAAACAAGACAGCAATTCCCAACTACATTTGAAATCATTCACACAACACATAGGCTTGATCAAGCAAGCCAACAAGAGCAAGAACTATGGGGAACTCCTTATGCCTCCCAATTTGGAATTGGGCATCCACCAAAATGCATACCACCAATAAACATATCAACCCCATAAACCTTATATCTCCCAACCCCTCCTTATGCCCCCAAGTTTATCCCTTATGCCCCCAAGAGTAAGAAATGCAAGCAGTTTCTTTTCCAAGGTGGATCCCAAACCAAAACTCCCTCCTCAATAAAATAGTGCCATTGGAAATCCCTTATGCCCCCATATGAAATCCCCATAGCCTTCTCCTACACCATGCCCTAAGCATTCTACCCAACCAGCCAAGAATGCAAACACAAACACCATTTAAACATGCATGCAAGAGAAGGAAAAACAATTAAAACACAGCTCAAGATCCTACCTCTCCATACTGGAAGTTTGTTCCAAGCTCACAAGCTTTCCAAGATGCCAAATACAGTCCAAAATCAGCAAGGTTCAAGCAAGCAAAAAGACTCCAAGCTCTTCCTCAAACAAGCTCCAAAAGAAACAACACCAAAAAATGCACCCCCAAGAGGAAATGGACAAAGTTTCAACAACCATAAACAAGCAAGGAGTTTCACTTTTATAGGAGAGGGAAGAGAAGAGGATGATGTGGATCCATGTGGGATGCCACATCATTCTTTCCTCAACCAAGAGGAAAGTCAACATCCTTCACCAAATCACAATAAATAAAAATGACAAAATCACTTACACTCCAAAAATGCCCATACTCCAAAAGGACCAAATTTAAAACATGTAAGGGAAGTGTAATTAAAACTTACATATTGTCACTTCAAAATGCATTATAAATGCCTACATTTAACCTCCAAACCATAGGCATGGTTGGTGGATCATTTTAAGAGGTGTGGGACAAGTTTAACTTGTCCCACAAGCCTCAAATTTGGCCTCAAGGTCAAATTCGAATTTCATAAAAGATGGAGTGCTTGACCTTCCAAAATCTGCCTTACAAGACTCTTACATATTTCTTACACATTCTTACATGTTAACTTACACACTCTTCCAACATTATTATTTAAACTCAACAACTTTATTAATTACATTCCACATCCCAATTTAATTTAAATAAAATTTAACTATATGATCTCTCACATTAATCTACCACATTTAAATTAATTAAAAGAAGGAACACATTACAAATAAAATACATACAACAATAATTCAAAAAGGAACACATAAATAAAACACTTATCCCATGGTCACATATAATGGAAATCCCCCATGGGAAATCCTAACATAACTCAACACACAAACACACAACACAGTTGCCATGGTGACCTTGTTGATTTCACTAGGAATTTAATATGGTTAGTCTCGGTCCCCGACATTGTTGTGATTTTTAACCTACAAAATGCAAATACCTCCTTTGGCCTTGTGGCCATATTAGAACATCCAAAATGATATAAACAACATTTCAAGATCATCTAAACACATGAATCACAACAATATCAAGAATTCAACATTATCATTTTTAATTCATAAATCAACTATATCATCATCAAGAATCTACCATACTAGGTCTACTCCAAATATCAAGTGTCACAAGTCCAAATCAATATCCATAATATGTCCCTATCAAATAGTATATCATCAACCACATATAGAAAATGTCTCTAGTAACCATCATGCATAATAACCAAATCCAGATCAATAATAATCCATGATCTAACATCTAACCATCATCATACTAAAAAAAACATATATAGTCTTCATCACATATCTTTGTCATCGTTTGTCCCAAGATCATAATATGATCAATAGTATCATAAAATCAGTGGTCTCATTAAAATCTTTTCCAATGTCTTTATTCCTTCTAGTGACAAGGTTGGTACACAAAAAATATTGCAATATCTTCCAAATCAATCTTGCAATCAATCTAAAAAAATTGGCATCAAAATAGTTTCTTCAATACTCTACATGTCCTCTCCATAATTGATCCTTGACAAGTGATCTAGTCCTAAGTTACTTTTTTCTAGCTTTACTACAACTGTAAAATCAAATTCCTAAAAATGATTATCAAGCACTATATGTGCCCTTGTAAAATAGATTTTTGACCAAGTACTTCAATGTCATATGATCTCGTACAGAGGATAAGTGGTGTGGCCAATAATTATTTGTTAAAACTTGTGAAGCACGTAGATCATATCTAATGCCTCACGCTTCGTGGTTGTCTAGTTATTCTCTTCTAGTTTCAAATTATTACTTGCAAAGTATATGGGATTATCCACATTACCCTCTCCTGGTTGTGCCAAGACTGTAGTAAAACTTTTCCCCAATTAATAAATCTAAGGTTAATGAAATACTTTACCATATAAAACCATCCTATTATATTTTAAACATAAACAATAGTTAAACGTGCTGAGGACTATGTGTTGCTCAATTAACTCCTAGATGATACCCGAGATTTAGCACCTCAAGCTATGGCCACATTATCAGGAGGAAATATATGATAAATAATCTTCTTTCCCTGGCCAAGAACCATCTTGGGTTATACTCAATGTACCATACTTAGGACACCCTAAAGTTTCCTCTCCAATTCCCACCACTTGCCTTCACTCATAATCACATAAAATTACGTGAGAACACATTTCCTTATGTCCCCATCAAATCCCCACTCCACATGTTTAAATAATTTTCCCTCGGGTGGTTTGGTAACCAACATACCATTTCAAAATAATTTACAATTATATACCCATAATGGGTTCATAATATAAGTTTTAATCCCTCCTAATAAAAGGAGTTAGAAAAACTCTTTTATTTCCCCTATTTTAAAGGGGTTCCTATGTACATATCTCCCACCCTATTTTAAAGGGTGTGTTCAAATATATATTTCTATTAGCATTCAATCCTTTACTTTTCTTTCCAAATTAAATAACATTCAATCTTTGTAAACTACCTCTAGAATGCATTAATTTATTTCATTTTGATTAATCGCCAACTTCTAGAACTTCAATGTTTTCTCAATGTGGGGATTTTTCACATAAGATTTCTCTTCTCGTAAATTAACTGCTAACCTCGGTAGATTAATATTTCTATTTTTAATTCTTTTATTTTTCTATTTAAATTAAATTATCAAAACCATGTAACAATTAGATTGACAATACATATGAAATCCATGAGGGGGAGTAGTTTGTTTTGGTTTACTTTTGTTTTTAATGGCATATTGTGACATTTTTATATTATGTGTTATTAGCAATGTAATACTTCTAATAAATCCTTGTATATGCCTAGATGTGCAATATTATCAAGATATTTTTCTTTATTTTGTTTTCTTCATTACATTTGTTCTCAAGGACAAAGGTTTTTTTGTCAATCATGCTCATGTAGGATTTGTGGATAATAGTCTCCATGGCACTTAGGTGGTGTAGACACCAAAATTAGGTCACACTCCCCTTAGTCCCTCGTCAAATAACCAGCTCAAACATACTCGCCTAACCATGGTCCCTTCCACCCCACATCACTGTTAATTTAATTAAATTAATATATATGTCCTCACAATATTTATTATCTAATTATCTTAATTTCTACCCCACCACCTCACCTAGCCACCTCACCCTAGACCTATTTTTGACATGTTTCCATAATTAACTAAGACTTCATCTTACTTGCCTTAATGAGCTAAGATTTGGTCTAACCCTAAAAGCACATGCCTAAGATTTCTCTAACCAAATTCCCACTCATTAGAAGGGAAGCTTCTGTTCTGATCCGTGGGAATAAAACCAATCCAGCCCAAGAAATTAAGGGGATCTTCCATTTTTAGTAAACCTAGGGAATCCCTCCTTAACCGACGCTTGATCACCCCTAAAGCTGACGCGTTGGTCAGCTCGGAACCATCATCGGTTACCATTTATTCACCTTAGTAACCTTGTTTTTGGGTTGGCACATTCTCAAAGATAAAGGATGATGAGAGAGCTGCAAGCAAGTAGAACCGAGTCTTTTCACGCACCCTGGACATCCATAGCTAGCACCAGGATAGATCCGAAGTGTTTTACACTCACAATAACATTATAGGAAGCATCACTATTGCACCAAGCTCCATTCCACCAACCGATCATCACCACCACCCAACCATTGGAACTAAAACATTGGTAAATGTTTTTATCATTAATCATTTCCTTTATTATTCTACTCATAGAGTTGTTATCATTTATGTTAGCATTCTTCTATTAACATTCCCATTCCTCCATAGCCTTCTTTTGAAAAACTCAAAAACCTTACCCACCCTTTTATCAAATCACCTATCCTGACCCTTCCACCTCTCTAAGTGTTCTCAGCATTCCCATAGACCTTGCCATCCCCTTCTTTAGCCCTATCTAACCTCACCCAGACTCTATAATAAGGTTTTCATTGAACTATTGTCACCCTATTTATCACGGCGACGTTAGTTACCCATAACCATCGTCGGTCTCCCTTAAACTGTCATCGATTATACCCAACCGACATTGGTCTCTATGTTTCATACCCTATGCCAATAACAAAACCAAAAACCTTTTACTAAATAACCTAAACAACCCAGAGTCTGACCCTAACCAATTCCAATACCCTGACACATACCAACCCTTTGGATATGACTATAGTGTAGCCTGTTATATTAGATTTGCTTATTGTGATTGAATGAGATACCTAAATCATATCAACTATAGTAGGAATTTGCTTATTTCTTGCATTAATTTGTTTTAAACAGTGGATTGACAGCCATCTAGGGAGTATCACACTTCCTAGATCTAGCATACGCTAGGTAGTCCACTATCATATATCATTTAACTATTCTTTTGTGGTCTTGTTTTCTATTTCAAGTAGTTCCTCCCAAGCCAAAAGGAAGCTCTCATAATCAGCATTGGATCAAGAAGTTAGAACACACACAATAACCATCAATCGATCAACAATAACAAGTATTCCTCCTCAGCCCTTACCCTTATCTGTTTCATCTCAATAAAGTAAAGAAAATGGTGAAACATTTTGGCACATCGGTGGGACCCATCAGGGGTTCTATTGCATTTTATTCATTTCTAGGTGAAATTTATGTGTTTTTTCCCTTTAAAAGGCTTACATAGTAATTTTCTTCCCTAGTAATCCTCTCTTCTTTCTAATTACTCTAAAAGAAACATTTCTCTTGGTGCATTTAAAAGGAATCATTCTTTGTTCTTGCTTTCTGCATTTAGTGAAAAAGCATACCCTCTCATATTCATCATTTTCTTTATCAAACATAATATTTTCTACTTGGGCTTAAAATTGGTTACATTACATTCTAAATTGGTGTATTTAGCTCACATTAAAATGAGGGCAACCTATATGCTAGAAGTAATGCCTAGCTGATGGTTGACACAAAGAATCGTAGAAAGCACATTCTCTCTCTCTCTCTCTCTCTCTCTCTCTCTCTCTCTCTCTCTCTCTCTCTCTCTCTCTCTCTCTCTTTGTGTCTTACCAAACTACACAAAATTGAAATATACACATCTTTCTTAAACAACATCTTACCAGGAACACTATTAGCAAACACACAATCGATAGGTAGGTACTCCCAACTTGTTGCTTCATTGAGTCATTACCTCAGAAGATGGCCCGCCCCCGCCATAACATACCTGAAACCTCTCCTTTTAGATATCCTTCTTTGTAGGAAGCCTTCCTCACCAAAAACTCTATTCTAAATTCATGAGTTCAGTCTTCTAAATAGCATAATCTCAACACATTAAAAATCACTTGTTAGGTACATGTTTTTAGTGTTTGATTGACATGTGTTTTGAGGTGTGAGGATATGCTTCTCCATTTTTCCATTATGTTGCCTTACACACTCCACAATCATAGTTGGAGTATTTTGACTTCTTCTGAGTGTGTCAGGACTTCATTGCATCATCTCTAGACCTCTGGGTTGATTATTTATCTCACTAAAATTCACAACAATCCATTTTTTTACATTTTCCAATTTTCACAATAACGGCATCGATTACCCTTGACCGCATCAGTTTTTCTTAATCGACATCAGTTTTCTATTCTTTTAGTTTAAATTGGCTAAAGAACCCTTATTTAATTTTTTTTTATCATAATACATGTGAGTATTTGTACTCTCTATGCTTTGATAAACAATCATCATATAACTTTTTCATCTGACCATCACCAATCTTTACCTCATTTGGTAAAATTGTTCATGTTGACTTGTTGCCTTTTGGTTAACCTACCCAAGGGAGACCTATTATCATCTTCTTCACTTTGTTATTAAGTTTTTCAAACTCCCTACACTCTCTATAGTCTCTTATAAAGTCTCATCACTATCTTCATACTTGACATTTATCAGTTTTTGCCCACTTTGGTCAAAATTGTTCTTTTCTCACAGTAACCAACCTTGGTTACCCCTGAACTAGCATCGGTCATCCTTAACTGGTGTTGGTTACCCTATACTGAATATCAATTGATATATTACCCAAATCCACCTATAGACACCTATTTTCTTCATTCTCACTACTCCATGTGTCATCTGTAGGATACAACATCACATGATATACATTCATTCACATGGTGTTGACTCACAATCAAGCTAACGCTCTTATATTTCACGTAAGTCGTCAACCACTCCCACCTAGTCCTTCACCACCCTATGTCCTGTCACCCATGGATCCAACCCTACCTACCACAATTTTCACAAGTGATGAGGAATTTTCATGACTCCTTGATTAGAATCTTGATGACTTATAATTCTACCTTTCCCACTCTTCCACCCAGGACTCCTCAAGTCAATTGATATATGGCATGCATGTATCCATCTCTCCTGACCTTATTCCCACTTCTACATCAGCCCCTACTAATGTGGTGTTACCTTCACCTACTTTACCCCTAGTAGTTTCACAACTAGGCCCTATACTTATTATGACTACTACATATGGGATATTAGTCACACTGTAGTATCTGTTGTCCTCTCATCAACCACCAGGACCATAACCCTATCCACCCCATTGTCTCATAAATACCCATTACAACACAACTTCCCATGGTTTGGTGACCCCTACTCCATTCCGAATATTTTCCTCTCCATCCCACAAACACTGCCCCCAATCGCTACTAGAGTCACTACGACCGTCCCACCTATATACACATACTATCAACAACCCCTATCTTGTCTGTCACCCATTCTAGATACATGCCCTCTATGTCGGTCCCCTATTCTCAACCTCCCTATTTGGCATCACCATACAATGGAATGCACCCACATCACAGGTTCAATACCATCCCCTTATGCCACAAGAGGTGCCCTTCCATCACAACCTACCAATGACCTCATCAAATTGATGATGGAAAGGATGTAGACACTGGAAGCATCGGTTTCGGGCTTGTGTAATTCTCTCACCTATGATGAAATCTGTAATGATCCCATTCATCCATCCATCCCTATTCTCCCATACCCTATACATTGGGAAATGCCAAAATTCAACCGTTTCAATAGTAAAGAAGACCCGCAGTAGCATTTGTGGTCTTTCAAACATGGGTGTTACTTGATCACCCATGATGACGTTTTACTCCTAGACCTTCCCAATGTCCCGACATGACCTGCATTGGGTATACGGTGGGACACCAAGACACTCCATCTACTTGTTTAATCAAGTAGCCCAAGCCTTCTTAGATCACTTCTCCATCAACATTTTTAAGAAGGTTACCATGACTAATCTTTATTCCACATGATGATTGACGATGAGTCTATCATTGAATTTTTCACTCATTGGTATAGCCTAATTAACTAGATCACATTTCAATTACCTCAAAATGAACTCATAGATTTGTTTACTCGAGGCTTGCATAAGACACATCTCACCAACCTGAAGGTGCAGACCTTTCGCACTTTTGATGAGGCATTCACCATGGCACGGAAATTGGAAATTTGTGTTATCGAAGAGAAGAAAATTTAACTTCGTAACAAGAACATAGCGTTCAAATCAAATGATGTTTCTTCATCTTGAAACCCCAAAACAACTATTCAAAATCCAAAGGATCTTCTAAGTTTGTAGTTCTCAAGGTTGGCCCCCCTCATCAATCAAACCCAACCAAACCTCCCTCTAATCTCTCTCTCATCCAAGCTTTCCAGTTCAGACGAGAACAACAAAAGTACACTATGATGGGAGAATTTTATTCTTCTATTTTGGAAAAGATTATTAAGGTTTTTGCCATTACCCTTCCACCTATAAAACCACATATTGGTTTTGACCCTGAGCAACCCATGCCCGCATGGTATAAGGAACATGACTTTTGCAACTATCATCATGTCAAAGGTCATAGCGACAATACTACACCTTTAAGAATATCGTCCAAGAAATGTTAGACAATGGAGATCTAGTCTTGGATAGACCGAATGCACTCGCTAACCAAAACTTAAAATATTCAAGAATCCATTTCCTAATCATGCCCCTTCTTCCAACCAAGTTGGTGACACTTCAAACAATGATAGCAATGTCTACTGAGGTCCATGCTATTTTCAATGACATACCAGTTGCTTCCCAATTGCCTCATGTTCCTTCCATAGATGAAATCCTAGCCCGAGCTACCCTACATGCACAAGAACCTATTTCATATACTCCCCACCCACAGAGGAACCCCTTCATTTTCTCCTTCACCCGTGGAAGATCCTATAATTAGCATGCCACCTTTGACCCCTCAAATTTTTGAGTAGTCATCAATGGAACCTCTCCTACTCATAAGAGATACATGTCCACAACCTACACCATCATAAGGAGAGTCAACCTCATCTGGACCATCCTCTCCTCTACCCATGGAGGATCCTATAGAAATACCATTACCTTTAGATGACCATTCACCATCAGACCTTCAAGATCTCATTGATCTTCTTTCGGCTCTCTTACCCACAGAGTCCGAGGCTAGCCATGTCCATGTTCCTCAAACACATATTACAGTAATTATTATTCGATCCACGTCGGCCCCACTTACAATAGTACCATTTTCATGCTTGGTTGATCACCTGGACTATGTTGATAGAGCCTTACTTTGGGGATGCCTTCTACTTCCTATTTCAACACAAATGCAGTTGTCACTCACCGACACCTCCACTATCTACCCAAAAGTGTTTCAAGAAACCAAAACAAACATAACCATGACTATTGCAACACCTTCCATGTCACCACCCATGGCCCAAATCACACCTCTGCCCATAACCCAACATACATCTACACCCAAACACCTACCCACACCTATATCATCTCCCTTACCTAAACCTATTACTACCTTAGGGGTCATACCGACAGCTAGCCTTACTCACCCACCCATCAAATTAGATTTAGCCACATCTTCTAAAACTAACACTAAACTTACCCTAGCCCCTAAAAAAGAAGACCCAACCTCGTAGGCCGATATACCAACCTCACCTACCACACCGTTATCAACTTCACCTCTTCGTCCATCCTAGGGCCTCACCCCTCAACCCTGGCCAAGTAATCATCTTCCACCGAGAAAACCAAGAGTGCAGCATCCCATCTCCACATCACGGACCTCTAATATACCCAAGAAATCCACACAAATTCCGCCCTCACCCTTAGCCTTCTTACCACCCATACCTCCACTACTGTCCATAAATTCTTCACTACCCATGACACTTTCTTCTCTTTCACTCACACCTTCTACCTAACCTCTACCGACCACCTCCAAGCACCTTGGTTACCCCCTGTGGGTAACCCATCCTCTTCCACCATATGATTTTTCCTCCACATCTCATACATCCATGTCACCGTTTCCCAAAAAGGGGCAACCTAAAGCTAAAAATTTGTTGCCCTTCCAATAAGGTAGTTAAACTAACCAAACCTTCTATCTCTAGCTCTTCTACCATACCATGCACGAGCATATGAAACCAAGAATATGAAACCAAGACCTAAGACCACTCACACACCAAAATAGTAAAAAATCATTCCCTCTCCTATAAAGCCTCTTCCTCCACAATCAGCCATACATGTACCCAAACCCACATTCACCTCCCATTGTGATCCACTAACGGGTCCTACGCCAAAATCTTAACCAATCTCCTCGAAACTTTTTCATCACATTACCACCTCTTAGAACTTACGACCCACTCAAACCCAAACCAAAAGGGTTTGAGAAAACAAAATTTTCACCTACCATCATGTGCTAGGACACGATGTAGAGAACTGTAAGGCTTTAAAACTTCCCTTGTCTAATTATGTCTTCCGAAGAAAATTTTGATGACGATGATCTTCTTGATGAGGACCCCATTTCACCTCCACCAATTTCCCCGGATCTCCTTCCATTACCTACTCAGCAACCAAAATCTCCACCCCCACAACCCTTTGATCCACCCCCAAGATTCAAGATTAACATGGTCTCGTATAAGAGAGTTGGCCAAACCACCACCCAAATGCCAATGTGCCTTACTCATTTCACAAGGATCATATCCCCATTAGGGTTTTTTCCCTCATGCCACTATACCTTCCATGACACACCCTCTTCATCCACTTCCCCTCAAATTAACATGGTTCACATTACCACCCATGCTTAGAAAGACAAGGGCAAGGAAAAGGCAACTAGCCCATCAACCAACCCTATACCCAACATACCATCCAACCCATGCCCAAAGTCACCATTTGAGGTCCTGCATATCCTATTTCTAATGGGGTCACACATCACACAATGCTAAAACAACTACACCAATCCCCCTCAAAATGTCCTTATATGACCTTGTCAAACCTCTAAGTCACATCATCAAGCCCTCATGGAGGTCCTTCAATCTATTGAAGGTTTTACCAAATGACCCCACGCCCGTAACCTCCATCATTAACCCCACCATGTATCCTCTCTCACTCGGTCATCACCTTCCTCTATGCCTCCACCTACTCACCAAGTAGCCACCCTCAGCCGGATGAAGAGATCACTCCCTTCCAGTCTGATGACCCCGACCCCACTCTTTTCATCTCCATCTTTATCGATAATATACACATAAAACGCATTATGATCGATGGTGGTGCTAGTATAAACATCATCTCCTCCCATGCATATGACCAAATGTGAATACCTGCCCATTACAAGCATGGTAACCGGTTATGATGCGCTCCTTCAATGAGGCCATGACCTCTACCCTAGGAATCATCATTATCCATGTTCCCGTAGGTCCTCTACTATCCGGAACTTTTCTATGTCCTAGAAGGGGATTTCTAGTATAATTTTTTGTTTGGCCAACCTTGGATCCATGCCATGGGTTGTGTCCCTTCAACTTTACACCATTGCCTCAAATTTGAACATGAGGGACATAATTACACCATCCCTACCAACCCATCACCTTTCAAGACCTGTAACATGTTATACCAACCCAATGATGTGCTTATACCAAGTCAAGGCATTTGCCACTATCCCTACTTCACCTTCACCTATAATCCCATCCACCAAAACTACCACTACCTCTTCTACATCTAACCTTGTTATCCCCACTGCAGCTGTAGCCTCTACCACTAACTCACTGTTTCCCCATCATCTAGCAAGCCATCCATCCCCGCTACCCACATACCGACTACTGATCCCTTAGAAGTTTTTTTCAATGCATAACTCTAGAGGAATACCACCTATACAATATCAACACCTTCCTCACCCTACAAGAGTATGGGAACCTGCGCCAACACCCCAGTTATGACATCCACATCGGTGATGTTTTTCCTTATGGCCCTCCCCACCTTCGCACTAATCTAATGTATGGGGGACTTGATATGGCCACCTATAAACCCGAACCTCCATCCCAAACCCACCATTTTAATCTAACCTACACTCCCTCACTAACCACCACTTCACTCACACTTTCCTCCACCGGTGCACATGGAAAGGATTTGGCTTTGGCATTTACAAACAGGGCCACCATACTATCATTTCTTGTACCTCTCGTAAACACAATGATCATAGTGGCATTGGTTTAACGCTCCACCTTCCAAAAAGGTTAGAGTCGACCTCATACAAGATGGAAAATCTTCTCCATCTCATTCACCCACATTAACATTTTCACCCACAGAATCCATAGGTCCTGAATTTATTCCTCCTAACTTTTTTTTTGTAAACACCATTTCCCTGGGGCCACTAACCTATCAACCCAATGGTGAAGCTCCCTCTTCTCTCCCATTCCTATATCCTGACATGATCGATGATGATACACTTTCTATTAATGTATTTCAATATCATGATGATGAGTCCATCCTCACCTACCTTGGTGCGGAAGACTCTTATATTCATCGATCGTTACCCTCTGAGACGTAAACCATGTTTAATGAATTGACCATCAAAATCAACATTAACACTCAGGATGACTTACACATTCTAAAGATCGGCCAATCCTTAGATGCTACTAAATAGGAAGCCTTCACCTCTTTCCTTCAAGACCATAGCAACGCATTTTCTTGGTCCTATGCCGATATGCCTAGTATTAACCCAAAAATCATGGTCCATAATATCGTAACCATTCTTGATGCCAAACCCATCAAACAAAAGCTATGCGGAAAATACATCCTTGCATTGCTCTTCTAGTCAAAGAAGAGCTTCAGCGCCTTCTCTCGGTTTCCTTCATTCTACCCATTGATTATCCCCAATGGATCTCTAACATCATTCCTATCACAAAGGTGACAGGGGGACTCTGCATTTGCATGGACTTCTATGACCTCAACCTCACTTGTCCCAAAGATAATTTCCCCTACCGGGCATTCGACCAACTAGTTGATCTCACTGTTGGCCATGAAATGTTATCACTCATGGATGGTTTCTTGGGCTACAATAAAATATTACTAGCTCCATAAGATCAACACAAGACTACTTTCATCACCCCTTGGGGAACTTTCTGCTATCGAGTCATGCCTTTTGGCCTCAAAAATGTTGGTGCTACATATCAGCAAGCCATGACTTACATCTTCCATGACATCATGCATCACATACTAGAATATTACGTAGATGATCTTCTAGCAAATATAAACATCAAACCAAACACTTGTCTATCCTTAAAGTCATCTTTGACCGTCTCATCAAGTATTGTGTGCGTCTTCAACCAAAGAAGTGCATCTTTGTGGTACTTTCGGAAAACTCCTAGGTTTCATCATTTCTTTGTGTGGCATAGAAGTCGATCCTGTTAAATTCAAGGATATTTTGGAAATGCCTCCACCCACTAATATCCATCAACTTTGAAGCCTACAAGGAAAATTACAATCCATTCATCATTTTATCTCATAGATTTTTCTGACCATTGTCAACCATTCCATCATCTTCTCAAGAAATATGTGTCCTTCAAATGGGATGACGAATGTCATAAAGCCTTTGAAGCCTTAAAACAATACCTCCTTCAACCACCAGTGCTCATTCCTCCTAAGGATGATCAGCCCTTTTACCTATATATTTCTACCACTGATCATTCTCTAGGTGTCATGCTTGCTCATCACGATGACCAACACCGAGAGCAAGCGGTTTATTACATAATTCATACCCTTATGGACTATGAAACTAGATATACCCATGCTGAAAAACTCTACTTAGCCTTAGTTTTCATCACCACCAAACTCTTCCATTACCTACTCAATCACAAAACCTTCGTCATCACTAATACTGACCCATTACACTATATGTATGCCAAACCCTATCAACATCAACATGCACACATTGGCTTATGCTTCTTTTCAACCTCGACCTCGAATTCATTCATCAAAAGTCCATCAAGGGCCAAGCTATCGCTGACCAACTAGCTGATGCACCTATTTCTAGGAATCATCCATCTAACTTTGATTTCCCAGATGAGTCTATAGCTACCCTTTCCTGGATGAACCCGCTTACCAAATGACACTCTTCTTCTTTGATGGTTCCAAGTGTCAGCATGGGGGTGGGGCTGGTGTTATCCTCATTCCTCTTGATGGTGAACCTATTCCTTTGTCTTTCAAACTCGATTTTGATTATATAAACAATATTGTTGAATACGAGGCACTGTATTAGGTCTCCAAGCTACCTATGCCTTAGATGTTACAATAATCAATATCTTTGGTGATTCTCAATTAGTCATAAACCAATTCAATGGTATATACTAGTGTCATAATGAGATACTTCAAAAGTATAAGCATCACATAGATATGCTTTTGACCACCTTTGACTGTTACACACTTCAAACCACCCCACATTCTACCAATAAATTTGTGGATACCATGGCCTGCTTGGCTTCTCAGATACATGCTTTGCTGACTCTAAAATATTTGTCACAATACAAAGGCTATAATCACCCTCTTATTTACCTCGTGAGGTCTACTCTATTGGAACCATTTCCCCTGACCCATGTGACCTTTGGTATAAGCAATATACAGACTATCTTTCCCTTTCCATTTTACCCATTGATCTCACTCATAATGGACAATGTGCCTTTCTTAAAAGTGTCTCCCATTATGTCATCATGGGTGGTCTTCTTTACAAGCGTGGATTTGAAAATTCTCTTATGATGCCTTATGAGTTCTGAAATTCCCTACACCATTAAGGAAGTCCATGATGGAATTTGTGGAGGTCACTTTAGTGGTTTAGTTGTCACAAAATGCATCCTTGCCTAGGCTATTATTGGCCAAACCTAAACCATGACTATTGTGATTATGTCAAATGTTGTGTGAAATTTTAACATGCTAATCTCCACCACACACCTAGTCATGCCTTACAGGTCACACGAGACCTTTGGCCTTTCTCTCAATGGGGTTTGGATCTTGTCGGTGAGATCAACCCCCATTCTTCACAATGCCACCAATGGATCATAACCGCTACCGAATATTACACTAAATGGGTAGAGGCCATTCCCCTCATTTCTAAAAAAGCTGAGAAAATATGTGAATTCATCAACCATCACATCATTTTTCATTTGGTGTTCCTCACCACCTCATCACTGATAATGAAAAAAATTCAAGAACAAAACCCTACACAAACTATGTGATGCTTTTGGCATCAACTCAGTTTCTCATCACCTTATTACCCACAAACCAATGGTCAAGCAAATCAACCAATAAAACATTGAACAAAATTCTTATGAAGGTAGTCAACGATACTAGGAAAGATTGGCATACACACATTCCTTTCGCCTTGTGGGCTTATCACACTAGTATTCACACTTTGAACTACCTGCCACCCTTTTCTCTAGTCTATGGTACCAAGGTTATCTTACCTCTCGAAGTCCAGATTCCATCTCTCGCATCTCACTACAAGACATGCTCAATGATGATGACTTTCGCCAAGATCGTTTGGCACAACTTGAGTTATTAGATGAACGTCATCTCAATGCTCTTGACCATCTCCAAATCTACCAAAAATGTATCAAACATGCCTATGAAAACATGTTCATGAATGAACCTTTCAAGTCGGTGACCTCATCTGAAAGAAAATCAACATGTAACCAAAGAGGAGACAAGTAAACGGGAAAATTTTTTCTCCTAATTGGCTTGGACCCTATATCGTTACCCATGCCTATGGATCAGAGTGCTTATCATTTGTCTTCACTCGAAGGTAAACCTGAACCTGAGCCCCTTAATGCCTTACATCTTGACCATTTTATTGTTGATATCAAGTCCTATATCACTTTTTTAGTTGATCGCTCATCCCTTGAGCATTTTCACCTTCCATATTACCCATTTTGAAGATCCACGACTAAACAAGAATCATGTGATTACCCGTCACCATTTTAGCCTTGTCTTCAATATGAGTACCACGGCTCTACTCATAGCATGATTCTCATGGATACTTTTCATCTTCTCCAGGATGGAATCCCATGGTCATTCATCACTCAAAACCACCCCCTTTCATAGTTAACTCTGTGTACTATGGTTTTTCATCCGAACAAGAGCCTACCCTTCCTCTATAGTCTTTTCCATGACTTAAACGTCAAAAAAAAAAGGGATACAACTCCTTGAGTCAAACTTCTAGAAAAAGATGACTCCCTCAAAAGGGACATCTCTTCACTCTAATTCCACCACTATAAATAGATTGCTCCTTAAAGGATAGTTATATCATAGTTATTTCACAAATTCAATAAAAATATCTAGAAGCTTCCCACATCGATCAGCTTCACGAAGACCTCAAGGAGATAATATACTCATCCCATATAGACTTCCCACATCGATCAGTCTATTAAAAACAAAAAAATGAAGAAAAATATGAAATTTTCATCATGGACTTGCCTATTCTTGATCTGGGTTTCTTTCCGAAAGACACGTTTATTGTACACTAAGTTACGCTAAACCACCTATTCTCACCTCCTTGCTTTTTAGCCTAATTCCCTGTTACTCAAGGGACTTGCATAAACGTGACATTTTGTGATTATGCAACTTTCTTCACCCTTAGAATGGTCCATTATGCAACACATTTTAGGGTCTTACATTCATAATCCCCTCTTAGGTATGGTTGACTCCTTAGGGTTCTTATCAATTAAGTGGCTCTTTTACCACCTCTTACCATTTTCCTTCCTCATTACTTATTGATTATCCTATACAAGACTAGATCATCGACACTTATATTTAAAATCACTCAACCATGCCTATGACCTACACTCAATCATGCCTATGACCTAAACTCAATCATTCCTATGACCTACATTCAACCATGCCTAACACCTATCAACCCATTCCTCTACTTCATCCTAATCTTCCCTAGCTTATGGGAGAACTACATCGGCCTAAGGTCCCTTTTGTGGAGACTATGTAGGCAAGCACTTCGAGGGCATGGGGCCCTTGGAGGTTAGCTCAACCACTCTCTACCCTAACCAATTCCCCTTTCCCTTTCCTTTTCCTATTCACATTCTACCCTAGTTAGTTTCCTTTCTATATCAATAACTAGAAATTAAACCAAACAAGCAACAATTTCTAAACATCTTTACCATCATAATTTACACATTCATTTCATCACATCTACCATTTCTTTACCATCATCATACATTTTCCTACAAATCATCTTAACATGATCCATACCATCACTAATTACACACATTAATGAATTAGAAATTCAATCAACCATAAAACCTGACTCAATCATGCCTACCGACTGACTCAATCATACCTAAACCAACCGACTCAATCATGCCTACCTAAAACGACTCGACTCTAAACCATGCCTAAATCATGCCTAAAACAAATGACTAATCATGCCTAAACCAAACCTAACTCCACCATGCCTAAATCAACCTAACTCAACCATGCCTAAATCAACCTAACTCAACCTCACTGCCATGCCTAAATCAACCTAACTCCACCATGCCTAAACCAACTTGAATCAATCATGCCTAAATCAACCTAACTCCACCATGCCTAAATAAACCTAACTCAACCATACCTAAATCAATAACTCCATGCCTAAATAACACTGACTCCATCATGCCTAATCCATTAGTTTCCAATATCCATCACATACACACATAAATACATAAATGAAAATCAATAACCCCATTCATGTTATAAGTACCATCAGCTATAAATCAAAAATTATATGTATACACATGTGTACATGGATATAGATAAATACTAGTCTCATGCAAACACTCTCATATACATCCTCACTATCTTTGCACGCAGAGGTCGGTATATGATCAAAAATAACAAAAACTCTCATATACATCCTCACTCTTGAAGCACGTAGGCCAATATATATCAAAAATAAAAACTATACAAAATAGGAGGTACATACTGACTATCAAACATCACCCTACTAGATATCCTCCATATCTGTCTCACTGTCTCCTCCTCCTCCACCACTATGGTGTGGCATCCTACTAACATCTCACCACCCACCATCGGTCCCGGGTAGGATCTCTACTGGTACCTCACCTAGGGCTGGCCTTGTGAACTGGTGGCCTCGCCCTAACCCTATCTCGAGGCTTGATGGCCCCCCTTGTGCTCTCCACATTGTGGGTGCGTGACTGGTCCTCTCACTCGAGGCCTGTTGTGCTCTATACTCTCCATAGGATAGGAAATATATCCCTATGGCCATCAGCTAATCTTGGTAATACCTCACCTCACCTAAGGCATCCCTCAACCTACCTATAGGTACTATCTATGGTGGTGTCCATTGGCCTCGGCCCCTATACCTATCTCTTCGGGACCTGTCCCCCGTTGGTACTATAAAGAGGGACCATGTCCTTGTGCATGTGCCTGTCTGAGGGACCTTGTCCCACCCCTACTGTATTTGAGCCGAAGGGCCTGCAACTTGTGCTATGTAGTGGCCAACTAGCCCCAACAAACCTATAATCTACACCTATAGGGAGGCCACTATACCCCATCCCCATC
Organism: Taxus wallichiana var. yunnanensis; assembly: GCA_018340775.1. Taxonomy (NCBI): domain Eukaryota; kingdom Viridiplantae; phylum Streptophyta; class Pinopsida; order Cupressales; family Taxaceae; genus Taxus; species Taxus wallichiana. The sequence continues at coordinate 914,330,216 of CM031234.1, read as the reverse complement.
TCCACCCTATGTGGGTACCTTTGTCCGCTGCTACCTAGGCCTGTAGAGTGGCCACATGTGCCTGCAAAATAGTAACTTGTGCCTCTAAACCTGTCAACTGACTCCCTGCACTATCCCCAACTATGTAATCAGGGTCACCACACCGCCCCTTGTAGGGTGTCCCTCTGCACTGTGATGGTGGCTAAATCTAGCTGCCCCGGCCTCGGTGGTACTACTTGTAAATGTGTAGCCCACCACTGTCTATACCTATCAGTAACCCCGACATCATCAATCTGCCAATCTACTACCTACCTGCTCCTCCCACCTTATCGGCACTATTGGCTATGGTAGAGGTAGAGGCCTCTCCACGTCATCCCTCCTATACTGTGGGAAGGGTGGGGGTATATCTGAAGTAGCCCAAATTTCCATCTAACCCTGTCAACAAGTATCATCTCGTGCTCTCCTGCACATCACCCCTCTATCCATCAAAGTAGTTATAGCTCTTATAGCTCCTCTTTGCCATTCACCCATATGATGAAAAACCACATAGGGCCTCCAAATAATGTCCACTAGAAAACCCTCTAGAAAACATGTAATAGGCTACATCATGTGTAGCCCTGGTAGCCCAAGCTCTCCAACAGTAGGTACCCATCGCCTGTAGCCTACTCAGACCAAGCCTACCTCAAATGCATCCGGATGGGGCATACCAACTAGACACACACATGATGTGCTTGTATGCCCAGCAAAGTGTAGTAGAAATATGCAACATAGATTGAACCTCTGTAGCCTCCCATAGGCCCATAACTCTCTATATAGTTACACCAAGAATGTTGGTGCCCATGCAAACTAGGTCCTATCCTCCATCATGTCATGAAGAACCCCCATCAATTCCCATGGGAATCTCCCACCCTCCGCATTTGGCAATGCAAAGCAACACACTGCCTCCATCAGCAAAACCACTAGCCTTATCTCCTCAAGATGGGCCCTATACATATCTCCATAGCTCATACTGGCGCTATGGAACCTCATCTCTGCCATCCCCTTACCAAACACGGTCAGCATCAACTCCTCAGATGCCTCTAAGGAGATCGAATATACTTGTGTCCCCACTATTAGTAACTGTAGGATCCTGTACACATCCTCCAAGGTGACTATGATCTCACCCATGTTGGCAGATGGAAGGTATTGGTCATTGAGTCCCATCTATCGATGAGGGTAACCATCAAACTTAGCTCTTGACTACTATGTTCTAGTAGTGTCGACCCCAATCAAGCCAACCTCTGTAACATGGTGCCAATCATCGGTTTTCGCACTCCCTCGAACCTCCACGAGTAGGGGTGGTACCCTATCTCACATCTGCAGCTGATCTCTTACTGCATCTAATAAACCATCACATTAATACACCTTGATCATACCCATAATCACCCTCGACACCTCACCTATACCTATTACTCTACCTCTTTTCCCCTCATAACTTACCCTCTCATACCATGTCCTATCTACCCACCCCAACCCTAACCAATTACCATTCCACCATACCTATTTAAACCTCTCACCCATGTTATTTTTCCATCCACAACACCTTCTTATACCATTACCTATCTCACCCACCCACACTACCTCCTTTTTTTCTAGTCCTCTCCAAATAATGATGAGCACTGATTTCAGTGAGACCGACCACAATCACATACAACTAGCATCGGTCACCTCACCTATGACTGTTGTCGGATCACACCAACCGACATCGGCCAACTTTGAATGATCGTTAGTCCATGTCGTGGAAACCAAATGTGACGCCCTAACCTATTTCCCCTTAAACCCACCATTTTACCCTCTCGACCCACCCATTCCTACCCAAATCCCCCTAAATTCATTCCCACTCATCATTCACCTAAATATACCCTTCTCCCTACCTATTTTACCCTTTTTTTCATCCCAAATTCAAATTTACCTTTTCCCCCCAAAACCTATTTGCCCTAACCCGATTTCTCTACCCAAATCTACATGCCAAACTCATAATGGGATTGAATCATACCTCTTCATGTTATCATCTCCGTGGTGGCACATCGGCCAGCCGCACATTGATGGTCCCCTAATCCCTCTCCTGCCTCTACCATCACCAACCAACCTCCTCACCTCCCTAACCAACCAAATCGATCAAACGGATCTAATGGACGCCGATTATCTCCTATCGATCACCAACTACGAGGATTCTAACTCAGCTCTCCATCTCACTCTATCACTTTTCACCTTTTCCTTTCTCCTTTGTCATTTTCTCCTATTTGGCACATTACAAATGATTCCAAAAAGTGGAAATTTCCTTTTTAAACCCCTCCCGACTTGACCGACATCATTTGTACCTAGACCGACATTGGTCATGTGCCCTAACAAACCATGGTGGTTTACCTAGACCATCATCGGTTAAGCATGACCAATGTTGATTACCTATTTTGGCCCCATATTCGCCCCTTGCACCTTATCTACTTTCCCACAACCTTTTTACCTAACCCGATGCCAAAATTGACACCCTCCCCTCATCCTTTGACCTCATCATTTATCACCCCACCTCACCATCAGTTGGGGCATATTTCTACCCCTCTCATGGCCTTACCTATGCCACACCTCCTTTTACCCACACCTGACCTCTTGTGCCATGACCTATATGCCTGGACCCGAAACATTGTTAGTGACCTTTGAACCATTGTACTCGTTATACCTTGTGACGCGGTTACCCATATTTTTTTAGCCTACTAACCTTACCTTTCCTATTGTCGTGTTATTTATCCTGACTAACCTTTGGTGTACTGGAACATACCTAAATGTTCCTGCACCTAACCTCTATTGTGTTTCCACACCATATCCTATACCTTGGATACTGGACTCACTTCAACCCTATTTGGATAGACCTATCGACCTTAGATGATGTATAGTTTGTAAGCTCTTCACCCTGGTACTGTGCCACAGTTTATATGTGTGTGTGCATTCGACTGTCACTACCTTTGACCCTGGCCCATTTTCCTATTTTCCTAATTTAACCTTTACCCCATTACCCATTTTTACCTCTCACCTACCCTCCCCACACCTACCTACCTAACCATTGATTATGTGGATATTCCCATGTCCTCACTTGTTGCATCTCATGATGATGGTACCTATTTTCTCAAAGCCTAATAGCCTTACCTTACCTATGGTTGTGACCCTTATCCAAACAAACCTTGACCTTTTGACCTTTTAGATGTACCGGAACCACACCTATGCATGTTTGCATCTTACCTCGTTGAGTGCCCGGACCATATCCTTTACCCTAGATACCGGACCTCAAAAACCCTTGTTTGGATGACCTTTACGACCCTAGCTAATGTACATTTGTTATGTTGAGAAACCCTGTTATCTCATGGCATTTCCCAACATGTGCATATGTCTGAATGCTCTACCTAATCACCCACCCCACCTCTTACAATCACCATACCCTCGACCATCACCTTCTTCGCACCTAACCCTATTTTCTCAAACCACCCACCTCCTCCTTTTATCAAACCACTCACTGCTTCCTTCTCTCACCTCATCGGTTCCTAGTTTGAGGGGGGTTACCTTCACCCACGCTTGGGACAACATCACCTTCACCCACACATGGGGCAACCACATCTTATTTTTTCAGTGTCGCTTACCAATACAAGCTACGTAACAAAAAGGGGAAAAATGTAGACACCAAAATTGGGTCACACTCCCTTGGTCCCTCGTCAAATAACCAACTCAAACATACTCACCTAACCATGGCCCCTTCCACCCCACATTACTATTAATTTAATTAATTAATTAATTATATATCCTCACAATATTTATTATCTAATTATCTTAATTTCTACCCCACCACCTCACCTAGCCACCTCACCCTAGACCTATTTTTGGCATGTTTCCATAATTAACTAAGACTGATCTTACTTGCCTTAATGAGCTAAGATTTGGTCTAACCCTAAAAGCACATGCCTAAGATTTCTCTAACCACATTCTTGCTCATTAGAAGGGAAGCTTCCATTCTGATCCATGTGGGAATAAAACCAATCCTAGCCCAAGAAATCAAGGGGATCTGCCATTTTTAGTAAACCTAGGGAATCCCACCTTAACCGACATCGGTCACCCCTAAACCAATGTCGGTCAGCCCGAAACCATCATCGGTTACCATTTATTCACCTTAGAAACCTTTTTTTGGGTTGGCACATTCTGAGAGCAAGAGGACAAGAAGAGAGAGCATGTAAGAAGAACTAGAGTCTTTTCACGCACCTAGACATCCATAGCCAGCACCAGATAGATCCAGAAGTGTTTTGCACTCATGGTAACATTTTGGGAAGCATCACTATTGCACCAAGCTCCATTCCACCAACTAATCATCACCACCACCCAACCATTAGACCTACAACATTGGTAAGTTTTTATCATTAATCATTTCCATTCTTATTCTGCTCATAGAGTTATTATCATTTATGTTATCATTCTTCTATTAACATTCCCATTCCTCCATAGCCTTCTTTCTGACAAACTCAAAAACCTCACCCACCCTTTTATCAGATCACCTATCCTGGCCCTTCCACCTCTAAGTGTTCTCAGCATTCCCATAGACCTCATCATCCCCTTCTTTAGCCCCATCTAACCTCACCCAAACTCTACAATAAGGTTTTCATTAAACTATTATCACCCTATTCTATCGATGTCGGTTACCCATAACCATCATTGGTCTCCCTTAAAATTGTCATTGGTTATACCCAACTGACATCGGTCTCTATGTTTCATACCCTATGCCAATAACAGAACCAAACAACCTTTTACCAAATAACCTAAACAACCCAGAACCTGACCCTGACTAGTTCCAGTACCCTGACACCTACCAACCCTTCGGATCTAACTATAGCGTAGCCTATTATATTAGATTTTCTTATTGTGATTGAATGAGATACCTAAATCATATCAACTATAGTAGGAATTTTCTTATTTCTCACATTAATTTGTTTTAAATAGTGGATTGACAGCCATCTAGGGAGTATCACACTTCCCGTATCTAGCATACACTAGGTAATCCATTGTCATATATCATTTAACTATTATTTTATGCTCTTGTTTTCTATTTCATGTAGTTCCTCCTAACCAAAAGGAAGCTCTCAAAATCAGCACTAGATCAAGAAAGGCAAAACGTGTGCAATAACCATCAACTGATCAACAATAATAGGTATTCCTCCTCATCCCTTACCCTTATCTATTTCATCTCAATAAAGTAAAGAAAATGGTGAAACAAGTGGGGCTTATGTGGAGTATTTTAAAGAGAGTAGTAGCTTGTCTTTACTTGTTCACCTTTTATTACCGAATGTGAGCCACAAAATATAGTTGTATACGAAAAATGTGCATCTTGATATTGTTGGTTCTTTAGTGTTCCTATATTATTCACATACATCTTAAATGGCCTATCATTTTCCTTGCATAATAATACAAGCACTTTATTTGAGATCTAGAGGCATTAACCATGTTAAAACCCAAGTTAAAGTTGTAAATTTAGCAGTAATTGGATAGTTACAATGAGTGCATAATTTAATAAATAGAATGTTACGGGAGAATCTGTGCTATAAACAGAGCTTTCACTAATACAAGTCCTAAATCAGTACCATTATGAGTTAAAGAAAATATTATTTTTAAAAAAATACAAAATAATGACTCAATTTTAATTGATTGTTTTAGATCACATGTTTAAATATTAGAGATTACATTTATTTAACAAGCTAATTAATTATAAAGAAGTTGATAAAGGAATGAGTAAAGTTCAAAGAGGACAAAGACAGATTATATTGAATAAGATTATATAAATATAATATTGACAATCTAATTTAAGTTAAGATATGGTAATTAGTTTATATATTGTAATTAAAGATTATAACAAGTAATTAAACAAGGCCAAACTATAACTTTACATGATGGTTAATTTCTAGGTTTTTATAGTATATAGTTTTTAAGGTAGCTTGATTATATATATATAGGTTTAGGTTATCGTTAGGTTATGAGTTATAGATTTTAAATAATTATTAATTAAAGGGGATTTGTATACATAGGTATAATTTAATTTTGAATTATATAGAAGCAATTTAGTTCAAAGAGGGTACCACAGAACATAGAATTTTATTTTGAATAACTAGTACACCGAGGAACATAGATAAACCTTGAGCCAATAGGAAAAATCAATTTTCTATTATCATGGAGTGTTGTCTCATGTAGATAACTTTAGGTAAATTGAATTTACTTGATCATTTCACTAGGTCTTTCACACAGTGAAGAAAAAAACAATTTAATAAATACAAATATAGTGGATCATTTAATTAAAAATAATTATCCACAGGTTTTCCAAGGATGTTAGGGCTCTGATACCAAAATGTGATGTGATTTTTTCCCAATTAAAAATCCTAATTTTAATCAAATAGTTTACATATTTTCATTATTTTTTCACATAGTAACAAAACAATTAAATAAATACAAATCTGATTCTAATTCATTAGAAAAATTAAAAATAAACATAATTATTCACAACATGTTCCAGGTCTTAGGCCTCGATACCAAAATGTAATAAAACTTTTCCTGATTAATAAATCTAATTTTAATGAAATACTTTACCATATAAAACCATCATATTGTATTTTAAACATAAACAATAGTTAAAGGTAGTGAGGACTATGTGTTGTTCAAGTAACTCCTGTGAAACACGAGATTCAACACCTCAAGCTATGGCCACATTATCAAGAGGAAATATGTAATAAATAATCTTCTTGCCCTAGCCAAGAACCATCTTGGGTTATACTCAACGTACCCCAGTTAGGACACCCTATAGTGTCCCTCTCCAATTCCTACCACTTTCCTTCACTCAGAATCACATAAAATTACTTGAGCACACATTTCTCTATGTCCCCATCAAATCCCCACACCACATGTTTAAATAAGTTTCCCTTGGGTGGTTTGGTAACCAACACACCCTTTCATAATAAAATATTTATAATTAATTATCCATAATGGGTTCATTATATAAGTTTTAATACCTCCTAATAAAAAGAGTTCAAGAAACTCTTTTAACTCTTTTATTCCCCCTATTTTAAAGGGTTCTATGTACATATCTCCCACCCTATTTTAAAAGGGGACTTATAATATATATTTATTTTAGTATTAAATCCTTTATTTTTCTTTTCAAATTAAATAAAATTCAATCTTTGTAAACTAACTTTAGGATACATTAATTAAATTCATTTTGATTAATCGCTAACTTCTATAACTTCATTTTTTTCTCAATGTGAGAAATTTTTCACATAACAAACACCGCACTAATAGCCAATCCATAAGCATCAACATGTACGTGAAAAGGTTTTTACGTGAAGGGAAGCATAAGATAGGTACGGTGGTGAGCTTCTCCTTTAAGGTATGAAATTCTCGATGTTGTGTGTCACCCCAATAAAAAAATTTCTTATCCTTGAGCAATTCCTTCAAGGGCACAAAAATTTTTGCATAACCCTTGATGAAATTCTTGTAATAACCAATATGCCCCAAGAAACCATGCACTTCACTTTGATTTCTAGGTTCTTCTAGTCCCAAAATCATAGCAATATTAGCATAGTCTACCAACAGACCTTCCTTACAAATGATGTGCCCAAGTGAAGTACCAAAGGGGGTGGAAAAAATACACTTCTTAATATTGAGAAAAATGTTTAACAATTTGCATCTCTCAAACATGAGCCTGAGATTATCACAGTGATATTTTACTAGCCCATAAATGGTCCAATAATCCAAATAAACCTACAAGAACTTATGAATGAATTCATAAAATGCATGCACAACTATGTGTGAGAACACCACAGCGCACTATTCAATTCAAAGGGCATAATAGTATATACAAAACTTCCCCATTCGGTGGTGAAGGTGGTCTTCTCCCAATCCTTGTGTACAATGTGCACTGGTAGTATCCAAAAAATCCATTTTTGAATGCATATATTTCATGTCTTGCAACTCCCTCAATGATCTCCTATGTAAATGGCATAGGAAAAGGATTTATTACATGTGAAGCATTGAGTTCCTTGTAGTTAACACAAATTCTTATCCAGCCATCTTTCTTGATGTTGATCACCATGGGGCTGACCCACTCAGGTTCCTCAATAGGTTCGATGATTCTAGAATTAAAATTTTTTTCAATCTATTCATTGACCTTCACGCACAGGTTTGGATTCATCCTATAAGGCCTCTTCCGAACCGGATGTGTGCCTTCTTTTAACTTAATCTCCATCTCTCCCAATGAGAGATGCACACCTTTCAACTCATGATAGCCTCTCGGGAAGAGGTTCTAGAAGTCACGTAAAATCTCAATGATATTTGTAACCTCTTTTTCTAACCAATAGTCTTCAATGATAGCATCCTTAGGTGCATCCTCAATCCAAATATTAACCTTCTTATTCTTCATAGTTACATGGTATGTGTGCTTCTGCTCATCTACATATTCCATCACCTCGCGTACACCCTCTATATGGCTAATATCTAGGTTCTCTACTTCTTCATCATTAATGAGGCATACCATATTTTATTTTTCCTTCTCTTTCTAGGTGCAACCAAATTATCCATATTTTATCTCCAATACATCTTCATGCACCTCGAGTATCACGTTATCCAAAAAAATTGAACCATAAGCTCTTCTTCTTTTATGTTATCTCCCAGCGTGATGCACTTCATAATATGTAATGTCTCATGGAGTAGTGGCTTAGTTGAAAAATAAACAAAAGTTTGTGTCATACCTTCAATCATGTCTTACAAACTTGCAGCCTCTTGTTTGAACTCATTATGCACATACCATGTCCACACACATCCACATGAGTAGAGTATAACTTGTGTACCCATAGAGATGGTGGTATATCCTCCTGGAATTACACCCATTATCTCTCATAAGTTTTGTGTGTACCAAAGCGGGATTCTAACCCTCATAACCATGTAAACCTTTTCAAAAGGCTACCCTTACCTCGCATCATCCCAATAGGTTATCCATGTTTGTTTCCCACCAACATGATTCCATTCATGTGTAAGGTATAAACCATCATATTCCATCTATCTCCCTCATTTTTCACTAGTCCATGTCACGTAAGAAAGAGTTAGTATTTTCCTCTCCGGTATACCTTGGTAACTAAGTGTTGCCCAAACATCTAAACATGCCCAGCCTAATCATCTGGTGAATCATCCCTTGACTTCCCATCGACCATTTCATACGTGTCCTAGCCCCATTATCATAAGAAACACTAGTATTTTCATTGAGTGATTGTGTGTCTTCCCACTTTGAATTATCTCTTCTTTAGATGGTTCCATGCTCTCAGGGTCACACATTGTATGTGCATAAATCCTATTGAGTTCTTCTTCACTCACAGGCTCAATGTAAGGAACATCCTTCACATCATCCATGGGTATGACAACACACTCCTCCTTGTTCTCAAAACTAATATATATTTTTTGAAGTGCAAATCTGCATTATTCACACAGCACCAAGGACACCCAAGTAATGTTAGGAAGTTATCTACCTCTACAAGTTCAAGTACCTCAAAATCACCTATGAACTTTTCACCTGAATCATGATAGAGGCATATTTCAATACACCAATGGGCATGGCCCTTGTTTTATTTTCCATGTACACCACATTCGAATATGGATGCAATTGTGGGCTTCCCATTTGATTATAGGAATTCAAATTTAGAACATTCACCTTTGCACTTGTGTCAATCAGAATATTACTCACCATCCAACCGTTAATCACTGCATCTAGTGTAGTATCTTTTTCATACTCGTGGTTTTGTGGTGGTAAATTGGCATGAAGGATTTTATTCTCATATTCAAATTCAGCACACGGTAACCTCTCGTGCATCCATTATCCTAGTAATGGGATGATGTTATCCTACCACACCATCTTGCATACCTCCTTTAAGTCATCTACATCCTTCTTTGGGAGCTCAATGTTCTTAGTGCATTCCTTTTCACACACTTATTCCTTTAGGCATTGTATTTCACCTTGTAATTCTTTGATGAATCTCGTAGTCTCTTGGTATACCTCCTTCTGATGAGTTACATCTGGGTACTTAACATGCATAATATCCTCCCTCTTGAAAAGATTTTTTTCTTTAAGAGGTTCACGCATGCATGTTGCTTCTACGTGTGTAATGAATAACAAAGGTTAGAGCTTCGGATCATCTATCTTTTAGCTTCCCACTACTAATTTTTCACATGTTGTGCCTTTATCATCTATTCACCATTTTCCTTCTTGTTTTTACACATATGTTCATAAAGATCAGGGAAATCTTCAACCTTATGTGGCTTCCCATAGTATGTGCACACAAATTTTGGGGGCAATCGTGTTGGTAGTGATTTGGGGACCCAGAGGTGTAACAAAACATGTGTGTGAACCTTCCTCTACCACCACATCCTCAGCTCCTATATCCACCTTGGAATACCCCATATCCATTGTTGCTCCCTTCATTAGGTTGGGCTTCCTACACCTGAGAGCTACTTGCCACAATGGTCTGTTGTAATCCAATCTCGTAAGCCTCATGAATGTGGTCAATCAAGCGGAAATCAGTTGTATTATGGGTATGTGCATCATAAACCTTATATTGCATGACATTCCTCATTGTTGCACACTGTAATAGGGGGGAATTCCAAACATCATGATTCTAGTGGAAAATTTCACAAGATTGTAATAGTGCATGCACATTTCTACATGGAAAACAATTCTTAGTATGTCCTTCTACCTCACAATCGATGCACCATAACCCACTATGTGTCTCATGTGTCGCATTGGTAGATATATTTTCCAACTACTTATCCATATCTGTTATTTTTTCCTCACTAAATTTTCTCACTCCATTTTTTGCACTCCCAACTTCTTCAGCATGCAAAGGTCCTTCCAAATCCTCATGCGTATCGGTTAATGTTTTATGTGATAAGGCCCTTTGAACCGAGTCAGCAATCCTCCAACAAATTATTTTGCATGTTATATCTAATGAATATCATAAGATAGCTTGGACAAAAGAGTTTTAAAATGTGCATCATACTCCCTCACACTTTCAGATAAACCATGTTTGATGTCCTTGAGCACGCTAATACTCTATTTCTCAAACTCAAGAATGTGAAATTCATCCAAAAAGGAAGTGCGCAACACATCATAATCCACCATAGTCTAGTGTGGATCATACTTTCTATACCAGCTATGTGTGTACCCTTGAAGTGTGGTGGAAAATTGACTTTCCTTTCTATCAAGGGTTGTTATGCCCTTATCTCTCCATAACAATTCATAATTTTTCACATGCTTAGCCACATCTTCCACACCTCTATACTCGGCTAGTGAAGAAACATCTCAAAGAAAACTTAGGTGTCTCTGTTTTTATGCCCTGTTAGGGTGGTGATGTTATGGTGGTGGCCCCTGCCCGAGGTGGGACCAAATCCTCCTCTCATATTTCCTCTATGCAGTGGTTTTGTTGAGCCTCTAGCCTCGTGACCTATGGTCCAATAGATGAAATTCCTTGTGTTCAATTTATTGTGTTGAGCTGGGCACCAACTGTTTGTGTTATAGCAACACCTATAGTATTTCTTACAATGTTCTACACACCAATGTTCTTTTCTGATGATGTGCCTAAGAAAAAACCTTTAAATGCACTTATTCCAAACATTAGCTTTGTTGCACTTCCATGTGCACGCCTTTGATATTTTCTCTTCCTCGATAGTAACTAAAATGTGTCTACCTATGTATCCTACCCAACGTGGAGATTCCACTTTCTCACCCAATCTATGATGCTCTTCTACAATTACCTTTGGATTTGGAAGACCTTACACAAGGGCTAGGAGGCTAGGTTTGGTTAGATGTGCACCCACAGATTCTCATTCTCTCCTCGGTCTCACTCTCATCTTATGTCATAAGGTCTCTCTACTACACTTTCCCGGTATCGGTAGGACATGATACTATTTTCCCTCACCTTCTATGAGGTCCTCATAACATCCACCAATCATCACTCCTCTTGACCTCAGCACCACATCCACCACCCTCTAACGTGCATCATTATACGTGAGCCATCTTTCCTCTCTCTCGTATTTCTTCCACCCAAACCGCCAACATCCTTCACAAACCTACTCATGCCCCTGTGTCTAGTGGTGTTTTAGCTTTCCATATGTAATCTCTCCATTCCCAATTCCAACATCAAGATATTGATAGCTAAAGGTATTGTAAGTAAATAATATCCTCTTGGCTCTCACAAGAACTAGAAATTTTCTTCCTTAGGGTAAGAGTATTTTGAAATTGTGTATTCCAAAGTATAGTTTACAAAGATACACCTTCCCACCAATAATCCACATCTTTAGTCCATATATCATCTTAATCAAAGAGTGTTTGATAGTCTTCCTGCATCCAAGATTTCTTTCCGGTGGACACCTCTATTCATTGTGTATTTTTTCAACCACTAGTACAACTCTCTGGAAAGAAGTTGAAGAATGTATCATCTAAGCAGTCATATAGATTATATTATATCCACTTTCATGTGTTAGAGTCAGTTCTAATGTTATATCTCTATACAAAAGCATCATGGTCTTCTTTTATCTAGCTTTCAACATTCTCCAAAGATATTCAACATACCATCTACATGCAACATCTCGGTAGACATAATGAAAAGAGGTCCTAGCAACGGAACAAAAATTAGTCTTGTTTTATCCAACAATAGCTATGCATGCTAGCACTTCATCTAGACAAATCTAGAATCTCACTTGAAACGCGTGCAGCCACCAGGTCCCTCCTTTGTTATGTTTGTCAAGATGTTAGCATGTATGTTTGTTAACCACAACAATCACTCATATAAATAGATACATCATAACATAAAGAGATGACAACACATATAATAAGGAAATCATTCAAAGATAATGATTAACAAGATCTGTATAGCAATCAAACCATGTTCAGACATAGATATCTTTGTAATCCATACATAATTATCCATCATAATCATAATTCATAACATAACATGGAACTTGATTATAATACTACTCATTACAACAATGCACTAGTCTAGACACCGAATCATGCACTTGGGTACATTTCTAGGTCCTAATCACATACTTGATTTCATATGATTTGTAGGAGAAAATTACTAATTCGCCACTTTGTCTTTTGCATTTTTGTTTGATTTTTGCTTTCCTTCTTGTTCTTACACACCACACTTCCTAGTATTTCTTTTGTTACTTCACCTTTTACGGCTTTGGACATCAGCATCCATCCAAGACGCCGAGTGCCAGAGGGGACTTTGGGTCCTTTCTAGCTTTTGGGAATCTTTATTTCTTAGTGGTCGGCATTTTAGTGGTTAATTACAAAAATAAAACAATGGAATCATATAAATACAATGTTATGAGATCAAATTAAAGGACCAAGCTCTAAGCATCTACTACCATCACCTAAGGTTACATCCAAAGGAATTCTAATAGCATAAAAGCATCCATTCAAGGGAAAGGGATTGCATTCTTTTGCATAGATTTCATAGGAGGAAAGTTCATTTTCCATGCACACATCTATTTAAATCTCCTACATCTAGCTATTACGCTAGCTATCACATGCATCTTTCACAAGATCCACATAGGGTACAATTCTAACATACACACGAGAACTACATGTAGCTTGAAATGTAGTGCAACACCTGGATAATAAGTTCACTCAATCGGGTGACCATCGAGGGTCATTCGACTACCCATTTACATATTTTCTTTTTGGGATTCGATATGTTTTGGGGTTTTATAGGTCATATATTTCATTACAGTTACTGAGAGACATCTGCGGGCATCTAGCTACATACTAGCGACAAGTTATGATGGACAAACAAAGCATCTAGCAACCCTATAAAAACCTATTTCGAGGTTTTACGTAGACCCAGTGCTTAGAAAGGGTGTCTAGCATCTAGGTTCCCTAGTAATGCTCCAGGCGCCTAGTTCATCCTTCTTCTACACTTCTGCAATTTTCTAAGTTTAGTTGCGACACTCTGTGTTCCAATTCCATCGAGTTTTATAGCTTCGCACACCTCCGGATTATTTGTGAATCAGCTAATTCATTTCTCCTCTTTCTTACACCTAGGTTTTTAATTCATACTACTTATTTCTTATATCATATTCTATATTTTATTGCTATATTATTGTGTTGTGACTCTAAAATATCCTATCTATGGTTTAACATAAAATTTAATTTTTGCTAAATCATTTTTTGAACGACTTTCAAATCCTCATTTTTATGCGCATCACCCATAGTAATTGGTTTGTATATTTTGAGCATCTAGAGCTTCCTCTCTCTACCCGTAGGGTTTCTAAATCAATGGTTAAAACTAAAAAATATTTTTGCCAGCTCTCAAAATTTTCCTCTTCATGAAATCAAAACATCCAATAGTGAAAAATCATTTGATGAGGATACCAATGTCAACCAAGAACAATTAGAAAATCTTACTAATTTTAGCCAAGATTTGCGTGGAAATCTTGCGCATCTTCTGCATATTATTCATTCTCTAATCACAACTAAAAACACTTGGGATTCCACATTAAACTCTTGGGATGTTTCTTTGGCACCTCCTATAGGTTCTTCATTGGCTTCCATGGCCTCCACTCAACCCTTACATGTTTTTTCCATTCTCGCTACCACCACTCCCATTATTCAATCCAATGTTACTCTTTGCACAACTTGGCTCCTCTTCTAACACCCATGATTTAAATTCTTTATATCAGGATCTAAAAAACTTAAATTTTTCAGCTTCAAATCGCTACTTCTCATACATCTCCATCTCTTGATTCCACTTTACTACTTCATGTTCCTTTTACACCCGTCATTTACTGCTTATTAACTTCCCCTTAATTTCATTACTCTTAAGCTATCCACCTTAAAATTCCATGGTGACCCTCAAGAGCATCTTCATGCATTTCATATAGCATACTCAGATTATGTGGATGATCACACTCTATTAGCAAATATCTTTCTCCATGAGTCTCGAGAATGTGTTATGCATTGGTTTTATGATCTACCTATTCATTGTGTAACATATTTTACACATATAACTAAAAAATTATTGCCCACTTCTCAATCAACATTGATTCAAATATATCATATGCTCAATTATCACAAATCAAGAAACAACCTAATGAGCACCTATCATATTATGTCTTACATTATAAGCACAACCTAATTAGGATGACTAATGTTCTTTCGACTAAGAATTAAAAGATCTATTTATTCAAAGTCTTCTACCACCTCTCTAAGAGACCATCATCTTTAATACCTCTCCTTGATTTGATCATATTTGCCACACTCTTAAGTTACGTGAAATAAAACTTATTACTATGGGAAAACTTAAGTATCAAGATTAGGCTACCTCATCTTCTAATAATTTTCCAAGAAAAGCTCCTTTCAAGCCATCCACTAAGGAAAATGAAGAAAAGGTTATTGTTAATGTTGTGTCTACTCTTGAGAAGCTTCAATGGCGATCTCCTAAGCGTACATTTACTAAATTTAATCTTGCTCCACATATTATATTTCTATAACTCATTGAGAAAAATATTATTACACTTCCTCCACTTACTCAGGATCCATCTCGCCCTAAGGTGCGGAACTATAACAAAAAATTCAGATGTGACTACCACCTATTGGACATTCTACTTATAGTTGTTTCAAATTGATACATCTAATTCAAGATCTAATTGACAATAATAAAATTGATCTTTTTGAGCCATCATCTTATCCACCAGTTAACAAAAATAAAAAGCTTAAAATATTCAATAATACTCTTCCAAATCATGAGAAGCAAGTTGAGGATTATTTGGCTAATCATGCATATCATGCAGTTCCCCCTCCATCATCGAGGCCTCTTGATTTTCTAGTTTCTCATGCTGATTCATATTCACCATTCATTGCATTTTCACATCACGATTATCATGATATGTTTTCCTTTAATCACTTGCACATATCTTCTTCTATTGGATTTGTCTCTATCAATAATACCATATTCGATCCATCATTTCATGTAATTGCATACTATGTTGCACTTCTTTTTGATATT
The DNA here is from genome assembly GCA_018340775.1 of Taxus wallichiana var. yunnanensis. Classification (NCBI taxonomy): domain Eukaryota; kingdom Viridiplantae; phylum Streptophyta; class Pinopsida; order Cupressales; family Taxaceae; genus Taxus; species Taxus wallichiana. The sequence goes on along the minus strand of CM031234.1, from coordinate 914,314,128 downwards.
GGTTATCCACACTCACATATTTCATATCCAGTTCCTAGATCTTATGTAAATGGCATGCTTACAGTTACAATCAGTCCTCTTACCATGCTTGTGCCTTTCCTTGTGGCACCTAGTGTCAAAAATTGTGACATGCTCTTAGGTCTTCCATGGTTCATGGCTGCTCAAGCAATCATTTCCATGCCTCACTTATATCTCAAATTCATTCATAACAATCAATTTTAATCTATTTGAGGTGTCCATCCATGCACACCATGGCCTCAGCCTCATCTTGAGGTGGCCATTGCATTCGTTAGAGCATCTAGGTCCCATGGACCTCTGAAATCTAAAGAAAAAATATTCTCCTATCTTTCCTATTTTTGTATGACACACTCATTTTCATATATTCGTTATTCCATCTCATCATTCTAGGTCCATTACTTGGACGACTCCTTCATCTAGGTATTCATCACCTCATAGGCCTCCTCAATATTGGTTCACATCACCTCATAGGCCTCCTCCATCTAGGTGTTCATCACCTCATAGGTCTTATTCATCTAGGTGTTCATCACCTCCTAGGTCTCCTTCATCTCGGTGTACACCACCTTGGTCTCCTTCTTCTAGATGCACATCACCTTCATGGTCTCCTTCATATAGGTGTTCACCACCTTGACTCCCATTACATGTACATCATTAGTCTCATTCACTGCCACCTTTAGAGCATGGTCATACATCTTTATCTCCTCATACATTAGGTGGAGGACCCTTGCCCTTCACTTTTATCGATAGTTTCCACATACTCACACACTCGGGGAGCATCACACTTATCCTTCCCCCCTTCTAGCATTCTCAAGTGTCTCTAATCACACACATTACTTCACATCTAGTGTTCCTTATACATCTTATGCAACTTTATACACCTCTTGTATCGTCACTCTTATGTTACGGTTCACACTTGACTATTGAGGGCATACTACACACATGAACCTTACACACTCCATATTTCACACTTTGTGCATTCACAATACATCTTTCTAGCATCCTCTTATTATGCATCATACTATCCTATTCTACAATCTCCACTTCATGATCAAATCTCTTTAACACACACGTCGTTCACATCACTACCCTATGACACACTCTAGTCTCATGGTTCATACTCGACTACTAAGAGTCTAAATCTAAATTTAACCTCACCACATTTACATCATTCTACATTCTACACTTTACATCAGTATTTATAGTGTCTCATTCACACCCTATCTATGTTTTACGTTTCACTTTCGATCTTTCTAGAGCCCCATCCAAGCGTTATAGCATCTTATTCTTGTGCATTATACTACATCACTCCACAATCTATGTTCTTCGCTTTAATGATCATTGTTTCTAGCATGTAATCGTTAAAACCATTTCTATATGATGCACTTTTGTTCTATGGTTCATTTTTACTCTTGAGGGTAATTTATAAATGAACTTCATTTCACTCATACATACACATTCACTAGGGGCACGCATGACTCCTATCACACTCACACTGCATACCATTCCATCACACTCATTAATAGCATGATGTATATCTTGGTCACACATTGTTCTTGCCTACTTATACTCACGTGTACACTTTGTTTACTATGTTAGACGGATACATTATATGTCATTATCTTTTTTATATACACATGCGCATTCACTTGCCTTCTAGTTGTGAAAGCAGACTTTACATGATTGTTACACACAACACGGATACTTGGCATTGTACCTCTTACCAATCCCATCAAGGCTCCTAGAGGCATCTACTTTTGTACACATTCCAGGGGTTATTGTTTCATTATTTATTACTTCCTACTTGTACTAGCACACTATTACATCAGATATACACACTTTGACATACTTTTTATCTTTCTAACATGATAACAGTGCTTCATGTGTAGCATTTTCTTTACAGGAACTATTTTCCACCAAGGTTGTATGTTACTTGGCTTATTATTGCTTGTCCTTTGTTCATTATTATATGCCATTATTTACAGGATTTTCCTTATGTCTTATATGATCCTTTGCTTGTTTACTTTTGGCCACTTCAGCCCCGATTGTCTTGTGACATTATGAGTGATGTCCCATGTTTTCAACCTGTTTTCATGGTCTACATTGTCTTCTTGTTTGTTATCTTACACATTGTTTATCGTGTTTGCACTAACACTTATTTCCTAGCCATTGTTTTCATGTGCCTTTGTTTCTACTAAGCACATTCCCTCCTACATACCAAAGTATCGGTTTAGAATCAGGTCCTCTTTTGGTTCACATTCTCCTAACAACGTCGCATGCACCCCAAATGAGGGAGGAATTCATTGGGTGAATCAGTCACTCTATACAGCAACACATAGTTCTGATGACAAACACAGAACAAAGCTCAGACATGGTCACAATACGGCCTAGATTCTAACTTGGGTCTTTGGTTCAGCACAAACATTAGGGCCCAAATACATACATGGGCACCTAGGTGCTTATGTCCCTTCCTAGGATCATATGACCAAGGGGAAGATACATGTTTGTCAGCAATTTACGGAGTAATTGGCACATTAAATGCACATTCCTCCGGCGATTAGGATGCATTTTATCTTCTTTTTCTATTTTCATGTTGGATCAAACTTGGGTAAGATATGATCACACCATTTGTAATGGTGTATAAATTTTGGGAAGTAGTCAAAGGATGGAGAATGAAACTAGACCTTTATCCCTACACTTCTTCTGCCATGGCATGAGATCACCCCAAAACTTGTACTTTGCATGAGATGACCTAAAAACTTGCTCTTCATCATTTTTTTATTTTATTTTTCTATATTTTTCACTCTTCATGGATTAGGTGCACATGTTCCTTTTTCAAATTTTTACATACTTTTCATACAGTTGGATCAAAAAATCTATACACATATTTGATTACTTCTTTTCTCTTCTTTTTCAGGTTTATCCTTAATACGCAACAAGAAGTAGCCTTACACCAACATCGAGCACAACGATAATAGGCACAACACAACACATCAATACGCTTCACACCTAGGGTCATTTCCACTTCCCCCCCTTCCTTTATCTTCCACGATTGATTCTTCACTCCACACTTTTTCTTGTCTCCTCAACATTCTTTCACCATTAATATACATGGTTATCAGGTACATATCTCTTATCTACTTTATGTTATCAAGATTTTTCTCAACAACATAAAGTGGGGGCAAATGTAGACACTAAATCACGCACTTTAGGTACATTTCTAGGTCATAATCATACTTGCATTCATATGATTCCTAAGGGATAAAAGTACTAATTGACCACTATCTTTGGCCTTTTTTTGTTTTCTTTTGGTTTCCTTCTTGGCCTTTCACACCACACTACCCAATCTGTATTTTGTTACTTCACCTTTTCGGCTTTGGACACTAGCTCCCATCCGGGACGTCATCACCAGTGCCCCCATCCCCTTTGGGTACCCCGACCTCTTTTTATCTTACTCACTTCTTTTGGGTCCTTTCTAGTTGGTATGCATCTATATTTCTTATTGGTTAGCCTTTTAGTGGTTAATTACGAAATTCAAACAAGGGAAGCATATAAATACAATGTTATGTGATAAAATTAAAGGACCAAGCTCTAAGGATCTACTACCATCACATAGGTTTCATCCAAAGGAATTATAAGAGCATTAAAACATTCATCTAGCATCCATTTAAGGGCAAGGGGCTGCATTCTTCGCATACACTCCATAGGAGGGGAAATTCATTTTTATCATGCACATGTCTATTTACATCTGCTACATCTAGTTATTGTTATCTATCAAGTACATATTACACAAGATCCACCTAGGCACGATTCTACACACACACACACACACAAACTACATGGAATCTAAAATGTAGTGCAACACACGAATCGTAAGTTCACTCAATTGAGTGACTATTGGGTTAAGTCCAACTCCCCATTTGCATCTTTTTTATTTTTGGGATTTCATGTGTTTTACGGTTTTCAGGTCATCTCTTTCATTGCATGTTAGGGGAGACATCTATGGGCATCCGACATACTAATGATAAGTGGTGAAGGACAGTGAACATCTAGCAACCTTATAAAAACTAGCTTCGAGGTTTTATGTAGACCCAGCGCGTGCGAGATAGGGTCTCGACACCTAGGCACCCGGTATTGCTCTAGGTGCCATGGTATAACCTTATTATATAATTATGCAACTTCTTGGGTTTGGTTGTGACACACCTTGTGTTCCAGTTCCATTAATTTTCTAGCTTTGCATACCTTCAGATTATTTGTGAATCAACTAAGTCATTTCTCCTCTTTCTTACACCTAGGGTTTCAATTCATATTTCTTATTGCTTATGTCACATCATGTATTTTATTGCTATATTATTGTGTTGTAACTCTAAAATATCATAGATAGGGTTTAACATAATAGTTCATTTTTATTAAATCAACTAGATCATGTGTGCTCTCTACAGACTCCCAAACAGATTGTACATGAAATTCATTCAAACCCTACACTTTGTAAAAAATATAATACCGATTCTAAAACTCTCTCTTATTACAATGAAAGACCACTCATGTATAAGGTAAGGACTTTCCTTCACCACCTACATGCACTCACCGATAATAGGTGTGTATAAAATATCTTGTATGTTTTTACTTTCTGCTAATAATAGATTAAGCTAAGTATACAACATGATTTAATCCGCTTTAATCATGTTATTATATTTCTTCCATGTGTGATCTTTATCTCTCTCTGTATGTGCTTTTCCAAATTATAGGTTCTTTTTGTTAATCCCAAGCAATAATTCCTTTATCTATTTTTAAACATTTCTTAGACGCCACTCCAACTCGATTTGATATTTTTAGCCCTTCTTGAAAAATCATCTAAGTCCCAGTTTCTTCCTACTTATGTGTGAACCTTCGCTCGTTGATCCTTCCTATATGTGCGTGCCCCTTGCATGTGGTTTCTAACCCCGCATATGGCTAGTACTTATCCATTTTCTCCACTCAACACTAACACTATATAATTCCTAAACTAAGAGTCCAAGCAAACAAGGTTAGAGAGAGAAAACTGAAAATAAAAGTGGATGTGATGCACCAAATGGGAAAATGGATCAATTATGGATCTAAAAGACACATATGTGAAACTACGAATGGATCTTGGAGGAATGCACACAAATTTGAAGGAAATAAAATGGAAATTAATTAAGGTATGCAAGAGGACAGAGATGCTCACATTAAATGTAGAGCATTCAAAGAAACAAAGCCACACTTACATTAATATCAAATCTTGACCATTTATAGACACATAGCTAAGGCAAGAAGTCTACATGGGTGAGTTACAGAGGTCACAAGAAAGAGTTTTCAATCTTAAATGGAGAGCTCTAGATTTTCATAAATCAAACTTGTATTATCTCATTTGCATTTACATTTATAAAATTTGAGAGAGGGGGAGACAAGGTCGATCACTTTCAATGATAAATAAAATAAACTAGCCACCACCACCAAAGACTAATCACAAGTCAGGTATGGGCACTTAACATCACTTTAATTACATGTCATCAAATTTCCGGTGCAGGAGGATGGTGTAATTAAAAATAAAATTTAGGTTGGTGGAGTAGTTGAGCGTCCGGTTCAAAATAGGCACAAATTTTTCATGCCTCATAGACTTTAGATGATTTTACTTTGATGCATGGTTTTATCCTTCATTAGTAACCTTTTATGCTCCATGTATTTGTTCTTGTGTATTCTTTGTATATCCCATGGATTTTTCAACTCTCCAGAATACTACGTGTTTTATGTTTGTGGAACACTAAGTTCTATGTTCTACAGCTTCCAATCTTAGCCGAATTCAAACTTGCTTTCTTTTTCCACGTTGTGTCTCACAAAGCACTTTTTCCTTGCATTGTGGCTTCTTCCGGGTGGAAAACATGCTTTGTTACATATAATTAACCAACTTTATGGAATTCCATATTTTCCAAGTCCACGTAACACTGTATCTCCAATCTGCAAAGCACTAACATTTCTCACATACCACAGAAGACTAGCCCTCTGACTTCTTTATTTCTTTGGTCTTCAATCCGGAGCCACCTAAGTCTGAAAGTTGGATGAGTTATCCAAAATAACATGGGGTCCTATTTTGGACAACAAGACCTATACAAATCCCAAATTAATTGACGAAACATGCAAATCACCTTCTAAACCAGTTAAGTGGTCTTTTTAACCTTGATTTACCTCTTGCTTGTTTATCTATATGTATGTGCATGCAAACCCTAATTTGTAAATTTGTATATGATGTATATGGTTTGATTATTAAATTATTATTTCACAATTATTCCTAAATTATTAATATCTCATTATTATTAGTTTTAGGTTTAAATAATTTGGTGAACACATTTATTGATTGAATCCTTAATCTTGTTTTTGGCTTAGGTTTCCTACCTAACTTCCTTATGCTTTCCATTTTTACTTGGTCCGTGATTCTTTTTCTAATCTTAGGTTTTATTTATATTTTTCTTTCATGGCTTATGTTACCCATTTTGTTCCATTATCTTTTTTTTAATGAGTTAACATTATCCCTCTAGTTGATGTCTTTATGTAAAGGAATGGGTTATGGTATTGATAATTTTACTACATAAGGTTGTGACATTTTTCCAAAGTGTGTGAAGAAGAGTTACCACTTATTTCCCATTTCATGACCCATATATATACCTATGAGGAAATCTTAAAATATGAATGCTCACCTAGTAGCATTTTTCTCCTTCATTAGAGGTCTCTCGATAACTCTTCTCCTATTGAGACATCCTCTACTTATGGTCAATCAATTACACCTAGTCTTGAGGATACACGTGAGGCATTTTCTAATGATACTCATATTAATTGTAATTATGATGATGATTCTAGTGACAATTATAGTGATAGTGGAAATGATGTTAAATCAAATGATGTTATCTCATTTATCTCTTGAAATGGAACATAATAATCTAAAGAGCATGAGATGTATTTCCTCTTATTCATGCTTACATGTCATGTTATTTCTCTTGAACTATTATATGTAACACCTAACATAGTAGAAATAATGAATTTTTGGCATCCTCCTTATAAATTTTTGGGGATAAATAAAGACATTGCAATCATTTCCATTCCCTTAGTTTCTCATCTACCATGATTGTCCAACATAAATCATAAATTGGTAAAATCGAAGTATATCGTGACTTTTCACCCATGCACAAAGATCTCCCTAAGTAAGTTTCATTAATTGGAAGGATATCCTCCATGTACTATCTATATACCTCATACCATTCTTCTCTCATAGGCATTAACATATCTCTCACGTATGATCATGTATCTCAAGAGGATTAACTTATTTCACATAATAACGATTATATTGGAAGTGTATATTGATAGGTTTGGTATATTTTTTGATAGTATATGGAAAGGACAACTTATTTTAGAGTTATAAGGCATCAATCCATATCCCATATTTTAGTTCAATTTCCACACAATGGAAAATGGTCCAAAAAAATTTCTGCATGATTCACAACTGCTAAGAGGAGATAATTATGCAAAATAGAAGGCCAAATCAAAGACATGTTTGGAGTTTGAAGACTTTTATTATGTTGTGAATGGCACATTTTCCCAAGATGCAAATGATGTTGACCTTTAGCAAAAGTGGGACAATGTGAATCAAAAATTCAAACTTATAATTATGTTTGGAGTCGCATATAAGGTACAACATCAAGTAAGGGATATTAATACCACTAAATAAATGTGGGAAAATCTCAACACTATTTTCGAGGTGAAAAATCATAATACCATTCTCCACTTACATATTTAATTGTATAGATTGAAGATGAAAACCTATGGAATTTTATAAGCATTTTGTGGATAATTGCAACATTGACGGCCTCATTATTATATCTTAAAGAAGAAGTTGTAGATAACTCTCTTGTACCAATTTCCTTGATAGGTATGTTTCCCTCATCCAGGATGTTTGTGACAACACTCAATCTCATGGAATAAAAACCAACTTTCTAAAAGTGGGTTAACTTGTTGCAATAAGAAGATTCCATGTAACGTAAAGTGGATAATGAAGGTGAACATTCACTTGCTTCTAAGTACAAATGGAATAACAACCAAAAGTTAAATAATAAGCAAGGTTACAACCAAATCCAGAATGCCCAATCATCTAAAAGAAAAGAAAAATGTTTTATTTGCAATAAGGGTCATGAAACTAAGAACTACCACTATAATGGGTTGATAAACAATTTAAAAGATTCAAAACACAATCAACAAAAAAAATCCAACAAAAAATAACTAGTCTTCTAAGCAACAATCACATGGAAAAAACAAAAATAATTGGAAGAAGTAGAAACATCATGGAAATGTCATAAATGAGGATGAAAACTTTGAAGAGGATAACTTATTCATTACAGAAATAGAGGAAGAAACATCCACACAATTTATATCTGGTATATAGACTTAGGCACAACTAGATACGTGATAGGGTAGAAATATTGGTTCTCCATAATTAATATCTCTCCCACCAAAACTTTATTTCATTGGGGGATGACACTTCCTACAAGGTTTAAGGTATCTGGAGATATAAGGTTTCCTCTTGACAATAAGCATTGCACACTCACCAAATTCATGTATGTAATTGGACTAACCAAGAATATTCTTTTAGTCGGCTAGTTGTTTGGATCACAATTTGAATTTTGAGTTTGAGTGCATAGGTGGCAAAAATTTAAGCCACTTCAGGGACAAAACAAACATTCTAAAATTATTGTGTGTGCATCCAACACCAATAAGATGTTTCAATTGTGCTCTCATCTTAGGTGAATATTATTAATATTTATATATGATTAAATACATTATTGTAATATGTGATTTTTCATAAACAACTCATTTAAATCATTTTAGTGAGTGATTTGTTTGTTTCTTAAACCAACTCAAAAGTTTAGGCTTAATTGAGAGTGTAGACACTAAAATTAGGTCACACTCCCCTTTGGTCCCTCAACAAATAAACACCTTCATCACATTCACCTAGCCATGGCCCCCTTCACCCCACTAATATTAATTTAATTAATTAAATTAAATTAATTTATTATCCTCACCATATTTATTATTTAAATATCTTAATTGGGATAATGTCCACATACACCTCACCTAGACACCTCATCAAGCCAACTCACCCTAAGACCTATTCTTAGTAGGTTGTCATAACTAACTGAGACTTACCCAAACCCTAAAAATCAATGCCTACATTCCCTCTAACCACATTCCCACATGCTTACAAGAATCTTCCAGTCTAATCCGTGAGTTAACGACACGAGATTCCAGAAAATCAAGAGGATCTCCCTAGTTTAGTAAAACCTAGGAAATCCCATCTTGACCATCACGGTTAAGCCAAAACCGCCGTCGGTCACCTTTTAACTCCCAAAACAACCTTATTTTGGAGGTTGGGAAAAAATTGACACATTCCTAAGAGATATCACATCTTTGGAGAATGAATTTCAGAGAGAACATGCATGCAAGGAAGGAGATCAAGCATTTTCTCTTGCACAAACGCGACAAAGACTCACACCAGAAGGATTTGATCCAACCAAGCAAAAAGGAATGCACATGCAACCCATGCAGAAGCTTTCCTATGATTGGTAATCCTCTGCATCCTTCAACCTCTTACTAGCACCTTCATTCCTCACTCACAAACATCCAGAACCAAGTTCCAAGTAAGTAGAACATTGTGCTCCTCTGGTTCATTGGTTTCATCATTATATTCTCATCCTTTGTTTCCCTAGCCACCCATTGACTTCCTTTAATACTCACCCCTCCATATACCCATCAAAACCTCACCAAATCCCATCCAACCCACCTAATACCTCATTCCGACCAACCAAATTCCTTTGTGCAATCACAAGGGAGATCAAAGCTCATCCTGTGGCATTCCCAATTTTCCACGATGTCGGCACCGATTTTCTTGGGAGAGGAGGATGATGGTCAAGTGGCATCCTTACAGGCATAGGTGGTAGGTTTTCATGGCTAGTTGGCCATAGCCCATGTACAAATTGGGGCCTTACGGGCCTAGATACGAGCACGAGGGTAGAGAGCACCACCACAGGCACCAGGACCGGGTCCTAATTCATAGGTAGGAGCGAGACAGGGTCCTACAGGATAGGTATAGGGGATGAGGCCTATGGGACCACCATAGACCATGCCTATATCCAAGTTACAAGATGCCTTAGGTGAGGCCAGATACTACCAGGACTAGCTGATGGCAGCTGGGATAGAATTTCTATCCTATGGAGAGTACCGGGCATAGTAGGCTTTGAGTGAGAGGACTAGATCCCGCACTCATAGTGTAGAGAGCAATGAGAGGACCATCAAGCTCGAGTCCGGATGGGGGAGAGGCCACCAGCTCATGGAGACCAGCTCTAGGTGAGGTGCTAGCAGGGATCTAGCCACCACCTCTGATGGGTGGGGAGATGTTAGCAGGTTAGTAGACAGTGGGTGAGGAGGTAGAGGGTACAGGTGATACAAATATGGAGGATATCCACCTAAATGCCCGATATATGGCTCACCTGATTTTGATGTATTGTAGTCATTTTTTTATATATATCTACTGCATGCCAAAGTTAGTGAGGATGTACGAGAGTTCTTGTATATTTTGAGCATATACCGCCCGCATGCCAGAAGAGATTTTGTATTGGTTGTTTATTTTTCATTGTATATGAGACCAACTGCATCCGATGACATTTTATGATTGAGTATCGGCTGCGTGTCAATTATTTATTTTTAGATAGACATGATGGGATATCCATGTATATTGTATTGAGATAGATATTTATTTATATGATGAGATACATGAGATTCCTTTTTTGTTGATGTTGTGATGAGATTGTTGATTTTTTGTTTTGATATGGCACGGAAACTAGGTGAGTTAGGCATGATGAGTCGAGTTTGGTTTAGCCATGGATTGAGTCAGGTCATAGGCATGGATTGAGTCAAGTCATAGGTATGGATTGAGTTAGATCTTAGGCATGGTGGAGTTAAGTTTTTAGGCATGGTGGAGTCGGTTTTTTAGGCATGGTTGAGTCGGGTTTGTTTTGGCATGCCCGGTGAGACCCATCTGGGGTTCCTTGCATTTTATTCATTCCGAGGAGAAGTTGTGTTTATTTCCTTTTTGAAAAGTATACACATTAATTTTCTTCCTTCGTAACCTACTTTTTCTTTCTATTTTCTCTAAAAGAAACCTTTCTTTTAGTTTTCTTAAAAAGAATCATTTCTTCTTGTTTTCTACATTTTAGTGAAAGAGCATCCCTCTTCCTATTCATCCATTGTGTCATTGAACTTCATATTTCAATTTGGGCTTAAAATAAATGCATTGCATTCTGATTTATCGCATTATCTCACATTAATTGAGGGCAACCTATACACCTGGAATTCATTCCCAATCGATGGTTAACAAACGAATCATAGAAAGCACATCTCTCTCTCTCTAAGTCTTACCACATTGCACAAATTCAAAACAAATACATATCCTTAAACAATATCTTTTAAGGAACGTTTGTCAATGATAGCACTAATATGAGGATTGGCAGGTACTCCCCACTTGCTACTCTGTCGAGTCATACTTCAGAGCGAGGCCCACCCCCACCATAACAAACCTGAAACCTCACCTTGTAGATCTCCTTTTTCGTAGGAAGCCATCCTCACCAAAAAAACTCTATTTTATAGTTCATGTGTCAGTCCTTAAATAGCTTAAGCTAAACAAACATAATATAAAAGGCACTCTTAGGATCACATTTTTCTTAGTGTTTTTACTTGGCTTGTGTTTTGAGGTGATAGGTCACGTTCTTCATTTTTCTTATCCATCCTTACACGCTCCTCATCATAGTTTGTGTATTCTGACTCCTTCTGAGAGTGCTCATAATTCTCATAATTCTGGGTTTGATTCCTCATCAGACTTTAATTCACAACCACTTTTCTTTCATCACTGTTTCAATTTCATAGTGACCGGTGTCAGTCTAGTGACCATCGTCAGTTACCCTCTCACCATCGTCAGTTATACCCAACCAACGTCGGTTTTAGGTCCTTTTTGTTAACCTACCCAAAAGGACATTTATTCATCTTCTTCAACTTTTCAGAGCCCCTATCACTACTATCATTCCCATTGGCCTTGTAAAACTCATCAGATTTGGCATACCTGTCAAATTTGACCTTATACCTTGTTTTTCACTCACTGTCCATTTCCCACAGTGACCGGAGTTGGTTTACCCTAACTGGCATCGGTTAGATTGTGTCACTTTCCAGCCATCATTTGGTACCTAATCCACTTTTTACTACCTGTTTCACCTGTTCCTGTTGTTTTTCTGTGTCATTTACAGAGAAGCGGCCCAACCTGATCAGTATAGGTTAACATGGTGCTGACACGAAGACAAGAAAGCACACTCGTATTCCACATCAATTTTCAACCACTCCCAACTAGTCCACCACCTTCCATTTTATTACCAGCCATGGATCCTATCCAACCTATCACTATCGCTACCAAAGATGAGGAGTTCACATGACTCCTTGACCAAAACCCTATCACCTTGCAGCTTTACCTTTCCCACTCGTCCACTTGATATGCTTCAGGTCAGTTGATATACGGCATGCCCGTATCTATCCTTCCAACTCTTGCTCCCACTCTTACATCAGCCCCATCTGGCTTTGTGCTGCCAGCATCTACCTTACCCCATTTGTTTCATAGCTAGGTCCTATTTCCCCTATGATTGCCACGCCGCCACCTCGTTGCACCCGCCACATCCACCATACCTTCGACAACCACCCAAAATGCAACCTCATCCACCCCTAATGTCTCACATATACCCATAGCTACACTACCACCTCCAGTATTGGTGACCCCTACCCCTTTTTAGAATGTGGTCCTTTCCATTCCACAATCGTTAGCCCCCATTGCCACTAGGGTTACCACAACCCTTCCACCTCCATATATGTACTATCAGCAGCCTCCCGTTTCATCTATTATTCACTCTAGGTACATACCCCCTATTTCACTACCTTCTTCTCAATCAACCTACACGGCAGCACCATATATCGGAATGTTACCCCGTTATATTCCCAAAACATTCTCATGCTACAAGAGGCACCCAATCATTGCAACCTACCAATGACCTAATCAAATTGATGATGGACAAGATGTAAATATTGGAGGCATCGGTTTCTAGCTCTTGTAATACTCTCACCTACGACGAAATTTACAACAAGCCCATCCACCCATATATTCTTATTCATCCATACCCCGTGCATTGGGAGATGCCTAAATTCAACCGCTTCAATAGCAAGGAAGACCCACAACAAAGCATTTGCGATCATTCAAACATGGGTGCTATGTTGGACCCCGGAATATTGGCCAACTATGAAGGTGCATAGGCGCGCATGTCCCAGTTATGAAAAGGCATGCAAGGTAAAAGCATGTGAGAGAAAGGTTTAGGGAAGCACATAGCACGAGCAACGTGTGAAAGGAGGCTCGGGACTTAGTCAATTTTAGCACCCAAGGTAGAACACGTGAAAAGTGAGATCGATTCACGAGTGGTTAAGATGTCGACCTAGCGATAGGCTAGCCCAGGAAAGAGCATACCCTAGATGGAATCTTCTAGAAGAACATCATGAGGTAAAGTGGAAAGCTTGGGCCTAGAGAAGCATGCTCGCATGAACCACATTTGACACTTGGCACTAGATCTGAGGATGCTGGAAGGTGAGTTGGTAGTGTAGGAGAATTATAAATACAAGTTCTGCGGAGTAAAATATATACAAGTATGAGGTATAGCAGGTTAGAGAGTGAGCGGAGCTCTGCGGAGTCTTGTGGGTGGATATTTGTGTTCAAGAAGGAATGTACTAAGCATGGAGTTGTAATTTTTCTTTTTCTGTTAGCTTAGTTACATACATCTAGTGATATGCATGACTGTGGTCTACTCTCTATGACACTCTGTAATGAATCAATGAATATAATGAGGTTACCTGTTATAAATAGACATGGATATCAATGGTTTTAATGCATATTTATCTCATATGATTTCTCTTTCCTTTCATGCTATGTATGAATGCTTGTATAGTTCTTTCTGTCATAATGCATGTTCTAGATTCTGTTAAAGTACTCAGTCTAAGGTGACTGCAAGGATCTAGAGGCCATTCTGAGCCCTTTGGTCCTTGTATGTTTCAACCTCCCTCATAAAAAATCTTACACTAATCATGAATGATGCTTCCCACTAAACAAACATAAAATAGAGACTCGATACCTACGTGTGCCTTGGGTGAGTGCTCAGCTTCTGCTAGGTGATAGGTCGGCGTGCATGGGGTTCCTTCCTTTTGTGATGGGAGTAAAAATGACTACATCTTGGTTTCATTACTGGGACCTCTTTTAGAAGTTGTAGTGGGATATAGCATACATCATGATTTGTGTAGTGAGGAATGAAAAAGTGGTTAACATTGGAAAATTTTGAATCGTGGTTCAAGATCACGAAGGATGAATTTGCTTAGAGATTCAACACTGGACCTAAGTTTAATGCACATAGATGGGTAGAAGAAAACCTCTACTATGATCTATACAAGACCTTCTTCTATTGTTTCCCAAAGTAGAACTATATGAATGGCTTTTAGCCTAGGCATCTAGATCAAGTTGGTGTTATGGATCACATGTATGGACCAAAGAAGACTACCAAAGGTTGGAGGATGCGAGATCTAACATGGACCCATATTATAGATCATTGGTGAAGAAGAGTACTGACTAGTTACACTGGAGTATGCCATTTCTATGTATTCTTGTCTAGAGGTTACTGAGTTTGAATTTATGCGAGAACCTAGAGGAACGTTTCTATGTGTTATTCCTCTAGCTATGAAGATATTAATGGTTACCATGATTTTAGAGGATTTTCCAATGGCCAGCTAAACCATTCTAAAATCTTGGGTAAGAGAGCTTGGGTGGAGGAAGATGGCGAGATATCACGACGTAAAAGGAGAGGGAAGAGAGACGGCTCATGTATAGTGAAGCGCGTGAAAGGGATATTGCTAGACAACGTAAGGTTGCTAGTGTGATGGATCTATGGAGATAGACGTTGTGGGAAGGTGTTGAGGTTCACGCGGAAGATGTGGAACCCGAGCGGTTTGTGCTACCTCAGCTTGGCAAGTGCATAATGGAGACCCCTTCAGCTTCTAGTGAGAGTTCGTCACATGGAGAAAGGAGAGTCATTTGTGCATGTTTGAACCCACCTAGTGACCGAGCCTTAACGCTTGGTTTTCTTGAACTAGGAAGAAGTGTTGTTGACCCAGTTGATATAGGTGGAAGAGATAGATCCGTGCCTAGGAGGTACAATTTTACAATCCCTTCTTCTATGGTTGCACATATTCTAGTATTTGGGAGAGTCTTTGGATAAGGAGCAAGTGTACAAGCTTCGGTCTCACATCAAGGAGTGGCACGGGACATAGTAGTGGGAGTGGAGCGCTATCATAGACCATCAAAGCACATAGTTTAGTGGGACCAAGGGGAACTTTTCATAGCTCCTACATGCCCTATTGGACCCAGTGGTTCTAGTGGATCTGGTGGCTCTAGAGGCACAAGACCCGATGGACCTGGTGGATCAGGTGGTGGAGGAAACATTGGAGGGAACCAAGGATTTGGCTCAGGAGGACAAGGACCCCAACCACCACCTCAAGTATTCTTTGAAATGTCTCTGCATTTACCAAATTACATGGGCATTGAGGATGTTGCAGAACATGTTCACAAGTGTGAATTGCTATGGCATGTGAAGGGTATCACAACCCTAGAATGGAAGGCTATTCAGTTTGCAACCACGTTGCAAGGGCGCACACATAACTGGTATAGGAAGTATGACCCTCATCAAATGGTGGTGGACTACACTACCTTAAAGAATGCATTCTTGGCAGAGTTCCACATTCCTAAGTTCGAGCAGAAGAGCATCAGCGCTTTGAAGGAGATTCAGCAAGGAATGGCAGAGAGTGTGCGGGAGTATGATACACACTGTAAAACTCTCTTGTCTAAATTGTCATATGATATCCATCCTTCTCAGCATGTACAGTGGTTTGTTGGAGGATTGATCACCCCTTTTAGAAGGGCCTTATCTCATAAAACTTTTACAGACCCGTGCAAAGCATTGGAAGCTGCCTTGCGCATCGAGGCTATTGGTAGTATTGATACTGGTGTTAGCCCGTTCTTGGAGGCTCAAATTACTGTTATGGCAAAGCAGTTGGAAAAATTATCTGCGAACATAGCCCAACAGACTCGTAGTGGTTTGTGGTGCACATATTGTGAAATAAAGGGACACATTAAGGATAATTTCCCCTGGAGGATGATACATTTTGATAGTGGATTGTGAAATTTATCATGGGGAACATGATGCAAGTAGATGTCCCTTTCTACGGCGTGTGTTCAAGAAGAATGTGTCTTTTTATTGTAAAATTTGTACCTCTACAACCCATATTACTAAGGACTATAGTCTCATTGATCAGATCCATAAGGCCATTGATCATGGGGTGTGCTAAACCAGCGTCGTCGTAGTTCCAAGGATAATGATCATGTTATGAGGAGCACGCAGAAGGAGGCATGCGTGGAAGAGGTTTTCGAGGAGGATTCCGTGGTCAAGGTAATCATAGAGGAGGAAGGAGTGAGTTCTGCATGGAACATGTTTTAACTGTGGATCTATAGAACATTACAAGCGTGAGTGCCTGGACCTGTTATAGTGTTCATGGTGTGGAAAGAAGCATAAGTATGAGGAGTGCCGGAATTATTTGAGCACGTGAATTAGAAGCACCAGGAAGGACAAGGGCACTGTAATGGTCAGTATTAAGAAGGTAGACATACAATGGATGCCCCAAGTAACATGGGATGAAGGTTTGGAGCCTATCTTAGTAACAACAAGGGTAGAAGCCACGCGCATGAGAGAGGTACCAAGACAAAAACCTTGGTTTCAAGAGAGGAGGTCATTCATGGAAAATATCCAAACCCTGCGCATCAAAAGGAGATATATCAGGACACCATGGATGTTATTTGAAGCTTACAAGGGGAGATCCAGTGTCTAAAGGATCAATCCAGGAGGGAGGAATAAGGAAGGAGAGTCAAGGTGCAAAAGGATGACCTGGATGAGGTCAAGGAGGTGTGTAAAATGCTAAGGCAAGAGAATATCATTCCCTTACTAGGATCCGGTTGAGAGAGAAGGTACCACGCATCGAGAAGAGCATGAGAGACAGGTCTTGCACGCAAACCTTCCCCCTCATAGCCTTGACTATGACAAGGAGATTACATTGAATGCAATTGTAGATGGATGGCTCCTCAAGCAATATCCTCATTGACACAGTGCATGGAGGTTAATGTTCTGACTTTGGATGCATGGCATCAGATGGGAAGACCTGCATTACAGCCATCTTCGAATGTGTTGTATATGGAAAACAAGACTAAGGCAATGCCCATTGGTGTCTTGAAGGATGCGGCTATTACTATCCATGGAGCCAAGTTTATTGGGGACTTTGAAGTCTTGGCACTTACCAAGGCGGACAATTTCCCAACACCGATTGGGTGTCCTGGTGTTACAAAAATATTGCAGAACTTCGGTTCAACAAAGGGTACATCAGCTTCGAGAACAAGCAGGAATGGGTCATTATACCCCTATTTGATGGGAAGTCGATACCCTATATTGAACCATTGGGAGAAGAAGTTCTGGACAACATTTATGTGTGCTCATTCAGAGACCCCGAGATAATACACCCCACTAACGGGGTTATCTAGTTTGAAGATGCTCTCCAATGAGTGATACCACTAGTCTAGCATGTGACAATTGGGTGCATGGAACTTATGAATTAATGGGATGGAAGTTGACGAGTGGTCGGTGACCAAAATAAGAAAGGCGTGCACGGTTAGGCACCTTGGAGGAAAACAACTACCCAAGTATTCGGCAAGCGATCCTTTCCTAAGATCTTTCGTAGGAGGTAGAAGCTCGGTGGAGGGAGATGTTAAGTTCTTTCTTGCTTGGCACAAAGAGCTTGGTGGTGGGCCACACACCAGAGAGCCTTTTAGAATGACGTGAGGTAAGAATTTCTCTCTGTTAGATTTTCTAGAGCAATGTACCCACCATCATCAACAAGTACAATGGGAAGGAGCCACCTCTTTCCATATCTAGGAGTGTGAACAGTGTAGAGAGAAGGCACAAAAGCTTTGCCACCATCCCTCTAGGTGCAAAAGTTGTATTCTACACTGTAGGGTTACACGTGCACATGGTACATTCATTTGGAGACACACCGCTGACAAGGAATTGGCAAGAGCTCGCGGCTGACCTTATTCAAACCTTTGAATATCGGAGTACCAAGCCATCGGTTGATAAGGCCTTGTAGGGTATCAAGTACCTTACCATGGGGGATAGTGCCAGGATGGAAGATAGGCTATTGGAATTACTAGGGGAACCAGGATTGGAGGCGCGCTTTGAAGAAGAAGAGGAAGCTAGAAGAGTTACAGCTTGAGCACATGTGTTTGGAAAAAGAGAAGGGAAAGTTGGTGTATGTGATTGATGGAGAGGAATCAGAAAGCTTAGATGTTAGCCATTCTATAGGGACATGTGAGGTAGTGGACAGTGCAGATGCTCGCGTGCGTGCCTACCATGAGCCTTTAAAGACAAATAAAGTTAACATCGATTCAGAAGAAGAACCTAAGGAAGCTATTATTGGGGATTACTAGACAGAGAAGGAAGTATCGAAGATCATTGATCTCATTACGTAAATTTGAGGATTTATTCCTACATGGGTATCATGAGCTCAAAGGCATTCACCATTCCTTGGGGGAGATGAAGATAAAATTGAAGGATGGTGTGTGCTCGGTTAGGAAAAGGCCCTACCGGATGAATCCCAACTTGCGTGTGAAGGTCAAGGAGGAGATAGACAAAATGATAGCTTCTGGGATCATTGAGGTAATGGAAGAATCAGAGTGGATAAGTCGATGGTAATCAGCATCAAGAAGGATGGGTGGATTAGAATTTGTGTGGATTATAGGGAATTGAACACATTTTGTGTCATTGATCCATTTCCGACCCCCTTCACTGAAGAAATTTTGGAAGGATTCGTTGGGTGCAAAATCTATTCCTTTATGGATGGATTTTAGGGTACCACCAAGTCCGGATTGCAAAGGAAGACTAGGAGAAGACAACTTTCTCCACCAAGTGGGGAATTTTTACATATACGGTCATGCCCTTTGGGTTGAAGAATACGCTTGCTGTATTTTCGTGCATAGTGGTGTAAGCATTCCAAGACTTCATCCATAAGTTTCTTCAGGTCTATTTGGATGATTGGATAATATATGGTCTGGTTAAAGACCATTGTGACAATTTGAGGTTAATGTTTGAGAGGTGTAGGCAGTTGAGGATATCCCTCAACATTAAGAAATGTGTGTTTGCTACACCCTTTGGGACTTTATTGGGGCATATCATATGTAAGGAGGGCTTGCTAGTAGATCCTGCTAAGGTTGCAATTATTGTGGGGTTAAGGGAGCCTACTAGCCAAAGCGTAGTGCGTGGATTCCTTGGGCATGCGGGCTATTATAGAAAATTCATTAAGGGATATGCCAAGATTGTTGTGTCGTTAGAGGAGCTACTTAGACATAAAAGTACCTTCTATTGGGGAGAGGCACAAAGAGGGCGTTTGATACATTAAAAGATAGGCTTATTACCGTGCCTATTTTACGGTTTCCCTCTTAGGACAATCCCTTTCATGTTCATGTAGATGCCTCAGGGACCACCATTGGAGCAGTGCTTGCATAGCCAAGTGAAGGGATTGTTGATCATCCTCTCTATTTTGTAAGTAGGAAGCTAACACCAGCAGAGTAGAATTATACCACAACCGAGCACGAGGCATTGTCAATGATCTACGCGCTCTTCAAGTTTAGACAGTATCTGTTGGCAACACCCTTTGTGTTCTACACCGACCACATGGCATTGAAGTATTTAGTGAACAAGCCTATTCTACAAGGGCGCATATGTCGATGGGTATTGTTGTTTCAAGAGTTTGAATTCACCATTGTAGTGAAGCTTGGAAAAATCAACTGTGGGCCTGATCATATATCAAGAATTGATTCAGGGGAGGATGTGTAAAGTATTGGGAAGCAATGCCAGACGTATAACTGTTTAGGTTGCAGCGTGCGCCCTCGGATTTGGAAGAGATTGCAATATTTTTAAAGGTGTGGCCTTTGGATGGAAGGAAGACATTGGAAAAAAGGTAGTTGGCCATATGCACTGTGTGCCCTACATGTTAATCAGTGGAGACTTAAACAAATTGGGATGTGATGAAGTTTTGCGCAGATGTGTCTTAGAGCATGAGCGTCCTAGCCATCATGGAGGAAGCACACGGGGGAAGTGCGGTGGGAATTATGTAGGTGATGCCATGGCATAAGATATTAATGGTAGGTTTGTGGTGGGAAACCTTGTACAAAGATTATAGAGATTATTGTAAAGCGTGTGACCATTGTCAGTGCATTGGCAAACCAGGAGGAGAGATGAGATGCCTTTGCACTCTATTTCAGGCGCAGAGCCTTTTGAAAAGTGGACGATAGACTATGTAGGATGTATTACACCAGTAGTGCATAGGATTGGGTCACTTTATGTCATCACTTGCATAGATTATCTCACAAGGTGGGCAGAGGCAGCCCCAACTAAAGATCGCTGGCAAATAATAGTAGCAAGGTTCGTATGGGAGAACATTATCACGAGGTATGGATGCCCTTTGAGTTTGACCAATGATAGGGGTAAACATTTCTTGAATGAGACCGTGAGGATCCTATTATCAGAATTCATGGTGGTGCATCACAAGACTACGCCCTATCACCCACAAGCAAATGGAACCGTGGAAGCATTCAATAAGATACTAAGTCACCAAAATTTGTGATGTCAGAAGACTTGATTGGGATGTATTATGGGCAGTATTAAGTCACCAAAGTATCGGCAATATTATGGGCTTACAGGACAGCGTATAAAATACTAAATAAAGCCACACCTTTTCAATTAGTGTTTAGCATGGAAGTTATTTTTCCGGTTGAATTTATGTTGCCTTCTCTGCGAATAGCACACGCAAGAGGGTTAGCCGATGAACAAGCATTGGAAGAACAAATTGATGAGTTAATCAAACTAGATGAGAGACGATCACTCACCCGATGGAGCCAAATAGTAGAAGAGGCAAAGAAAAAGTCTTGGCATGATCTCCATATTAGAAACAAGAAGTTTGAGGTTGGGCAAGATGGTGTTATTATATGATTCTAAGTTTCTGCGCCATCCTGGGAAGTTGAAAGTCCATTGGTTTGGTCCTTACAAAATCTCATACATCCTTGATTCGGGTGCGTGCCAGCTACAAGTGTTAGATGGGATGAAGTTTCCTGGACACTTCAATGGGAGTAGGCTAAAGCCCTACTATAAATAAGTCTTCTTGGTGTGTGTAAATAAGGAAGTTTTGCCAGATAGTTTAGAAGTTTCCTTTATGCATTTTCCCTTTCTTGTGTTTCCCTTTCACGTTGTTGTTTTGTTTTGAGCCTTGGGCGTTGGTAACCTTACTACTATTTTTGAGAATTTGTAAGTGCGCAGAGGACCGTGCATCGCTTTAAGTGTGGCGTGGAGAAAAGTGAAAAAGTGCGTAATTAAAGTACCAATAAGTTATGTTGAAAAGCCTTGTTAAGTAGTCGGGTTGAAAGAAGTATATAAAGAGGAAGATGGAAGAATGGTTGGTGCCAGGATAAAGCTACTTATAGATCCCATAGAGGAGAAAGCACATTTAAAGCAACACGAGGTAGGTGAGAGCAAGGATCAGGACAAAAGAAGTGCCTTCGGTGTGGGTTACGCGTGCACAAGAGTCTCCTATCAAGTTGGATTGGTTGCACGCCAGAAGGTTGGAAGAGTTTTTGCACAAGTTGGGCATGTAAGTGAAGGTGCTGAAGACAGGATTTGTTTGAAAAAGTTGCATTAAATGAACAAAGTATGGTGGTAGGTGAAGTAGCATTTAATGTTCAGAAAAGAGAAAAACTATAAGTAAAGGGTCGGGGCACTCTCATTTTTACTTTGTGAAATAGAAGAGTTTGAGATATAAGCGAGTTCCATAAACTAGGGCTTTTAGATTTGATCGAGTGAAGGAAGATCTGTGAGATTGAAGTAACTAGTTTGAGTTTACGAACTAGAAGGGGTTACACACGTGTGGAAAGAGTGAAGAGGTGTTGTCTTGTGAAGATTTTCATCCAGTTAGGGTTTGACAAACTAGGGCATGGGTTCAGAAGGATTGTATCACAAATTTAAGATCAGAGGATTGGAAGAAGTAAGATAGAGTAACAAAGAGAGAATAGGAGTGATAAAATTACCTCGACCATGGCACCCAAGAAAGGAAAGGGCAAAGAAAAGGCTAAATAACCAGAACCCATGGTAGACACAAATGAAGAATGGTATGTAGAGATGCAATACCCATATGGGGTGATGATGGGGAAGGAATGGGAATCCCACTTAAGAAGTATACCTGTTAGTGACTATAATCATTGCACAAACACAATAGAAAAATAAATGGCATTGGAATTAGTATGCCCCACCAACAAATGAACACCTGAGGGTTTTCCTATATACGATGATGACATTAAGGTTAAAATGGAGAAGGCAGGGTTGTTACAACTCTATGAGTTTCCTTATTTTGGAAAGCCAGAGTGCTTGTACAGTGGTTGATGTCACGGGTGCACGAAGACTACTTCCACTTTGCAGGGCGCAAGATGCATGTGACTCCCTAGCTGATTTCACAATTTACAGGCCTCATATGTGAGGGAGATAGCCTAGAAGATGACCTTGGCGATAAGGAGGCCATTCAAGAGACCATCACCGAGTATGCCTATAAGAAGGGGTCATGGTACTATGACATTTCAAACATCAAGGACCCCGTAATGAAAATGGCCACACATTTGGTGACTAAGCTGAATGGCCAGGAGAGGTGGACACAAGTCAACAAACCTTGGCTACATGTCTGTAAGAAGATTGCAGAGGGAACCATATACAACCTATCTACATACATCACGGAGGAAATTGTCAGTTACGCGAAGGAAGGGGACAGGATCCTCTTCGGAAACGTCTTTCTCACCATTGTATTCACAGAAATTGGGGTGTCTGACGCATTAGAAAAATTTGTATGGGAGTACCCCACCGAGGATCCTTCACCCGTGAAGAGGTTTGAAAAATATTCTTGCGATACAATGACAGCACCCCATAAGGCGAGGCTAGAAAAATGGTACACACACCTGAGGAACGTGTTTGGAGAAAAGTGGAGAATCCCTAAACAACTCCCAACGGCCACCGAAGGGGAAGCCAAATTCACGGTTTATCAACACTACTGCCTAGGTAGATTCAATTTGATAGATGAATCATGGAGCCCTTGGTGCAAGCTTCCCTTAATGTTCATTTCTTAGTACTTCCAAGCGAGAGTGAATAGATTTAAGGAGTCAAAGAAGTTAAGGCTAGAGCTGGGTAGTCTAGACCGGGAACATAGGGAGATGAGGAAGAAGTTGAATTACCCCGGTGGCAAGCACGCATACGTGGAAAAGTATGTGTTGCATGAGATTCAAATGACATGGCCGATGATGCTACGCATCAGTTGGAGGATCAACGACGTGCATGTACTTTCACATAAGGCTGAAGTTTGAGAAGGGTGCGTATCTAGAGAATGAAGTCTCCATACCTGAAGACCCCTTGGGAAGAAGAATCCAACATCCAAGAAAAGAGTGAGAGGAGAAGAAGAATCAAAAATTGTGCAAACCATTCAGAAAGTGAGCATGTCATCCACGAGTGCTAAACCAAGCACTTACATATAGAGAAAGAAGTCCCCAGTGAAGGAGAAGACACCAGAGGTAGAGGTGCCTAGGCAACCCATCTATAAGGAAGAGTCACCTGAGGAAGAAGATAAGGCCGAATCCCCTGATCAGGAACCACCTCTCAGGAAAAAACAGAGGGTGGATAAGGAAACTAACTCGGAGGTGACTGATAGCTTAGAAAAATACTTGGGAGAAAGAGAAGATGAGAGTGAGGGAGATGGCGGCAAGGAAGAAGAGGCAGGGAAAGACCATGAGCCACATGTCTTTAACGTCTACAACTCGAAGAGGAGAGTGGAGATGAGAAGCGGGATTTCGTATTCACGTGGCGCAAGGGCACATAGGATGATGAAAATCCCAAGGCATGGAGGATGAGGAGGTTCTTTAGGGAAAAGGAGGGAGCCATAATTTTTACAAAGGAACTATACCCCAAGATTACTAGAAGGATAGATAAACTCAAGGACCTAGGAAAAGAGATGGAGCAGATTGTGGACATTTTGGGAGCCGGGTGAAGTTGGCCTAGGTTTTGATGAAGTGAGCACCCTAGTGGGAGACCTCTGCGAGAAGGCACAGGGTGAGGTTGAAGTATGGAATAAGCTAGAGGCAGACCTTTGGAAATATTTTCCTAGCTTGTTGAATTGATGTCCCCCCATTCTTCATTCTTTCTCCAATTCTTTCATTCCTTATTCTTTTTGTAAAGTGTAAGACTATTCATTGGTTCCCTAGACAGCAGGCATCTTGGTCAAGTAAAATTTTTCTGAGGATGGAGAATAGGCGTAGTGTGGGGTGATGTTGGACCCCTGGAATATTGGCCAAGTATGAAGGCACATAGGTACGCAGGGTCCCAGTTATGAAAAGGCATGCAAGGAAAAAGCACGCAAGAGAAAGGTTTAGGGAAGCACATAACACGCGTGACATGTGAAAGGAGGCTTGGGACTTAGTCAATTTGAGCACCCAGGGCAGAACATGTGAAAAGTGTGATCGGTTGTGCGTGGATAAGATGTCATCCTGGCGATAGGCTAGCCTAGGAAAGAGCATGCCTGGATGGAATCTTCTAGAAGAACATCATGAGGTAAAGTGGAAAGCTCAGGCCTAGAGAAGCATGCTCGCATGGACCACATTTGACACTTGGCACCAGATCTGAGGATGCTGGAAGGTGAGTTGGCAGTGTAGGAGAATTATAAATACAAGTGCTGTGGAGTAAAATATATACAAGGTATAGCGGGTTAGAGAGTGAGCGGAGCTCTCTGAATTATCTGCAAGTGGATATTTGTGTTCGGGAAGGAATGGACTAAGCATGGAGTTTTAATCTTTCTTTTTTGTTAGCTTAGTTACATACGTATAGTGATATGCACGATTAATGGTCCTCTCTCTACATGACACTCTGTAATGAATCAATGAATATAATGAGGTTACCTGTTATAAATAGACATGGATATCAATGGTTTTAATGCATATTTCTCTCATATGAGTTCTATTTCCTTTCATGCTATGTATGAATTCTTATATAGTTATTTCTATCATAATGCATGTTCTGGATTCTATTAAAGTACTCAGTCTAAGGTGACTGCAAGGATCTAGAGGCCATTCTAAGCCCTTTGGTCCTTGTATGTTTCAACCTCCCTCATAAAAACTCTTACACTAATCATAAATGATGCTTCCCACTAAACTCACATAAAAGAGAGACTCGGTACCCGCACGTGCCTTGGGTGAGCACTTAGCTTCTGTTGGGTGATAGGTGGCACACATGGGGTTCCTTCCTTTTGTGATGGGAGTAAAAATGACTACATGCTACCTAATCATTCACAAAGATGCTTTGCTCTTAAAAACCTTTCCCATGTCTCTGACTGGACTTGCGTTAGATTGGTATAGTGGGTTACCTAGACACTCTATATTTTCATTTAATCAGGTATCCCAAGCCTTCTTGGATCACTTCTCCATCAATATCATCAAGAAGGTTACCATGACTGGCCTATACTCCACGCGTCAATATGAGGACGAATCTATCGCATATTTTTTTGCTCACTGGCATAGCCTGATCAATCAACTCACCTTCCAACTGCCACAAACAAAACTCATCGAGCTCTTCACACGGGCTTGTGCTAGACATATCTCACTGACCCTGTAGGTTTAGACTTTCCAAACATTTGATGAAGCATTCACCATGGCACGAAAGTTAGAGATTCGGGCCATCAAAGAGAATAAAATCCAATTACGCAGTAAAAATTCAGCATTCAAGTCGAATGATACCTCTTCTTCTTCCAAACCACGAAAAATTATTCAAAGGCCAAGGGCACTACTAACGCAATGGTACTCAAGGCTGGCCCAACTCATCCATCAAATTAGGCTACCCCTTCATCTAATCTCTCACCCATCTAGAATTTTCAATTCAGACGAGAACAACAGAAATACACCCCAATTGGGGAGCCTTACTCTTCTGTCTTAGAAAATCTTATCAAAGTTGGGGCCATCACCCTTCTACCTATAAAACCACACACTGGTTTTGACCCTACTTGCCCCATGCCCGCATGGTATAAATAACATGACTTCTATAACTATCATCGAGTAAAGGGTCATAGTGACGGTAATTACATCACCTTCAAAAACATTGTCCAAGAAATGCTCGATAAAGGTGAGTTAACCATGGATAATCCTAATGCACCTGCCAACCAAAACCTACACATCTTCAAGAAACCATTTCCTAATCATGCCCCTTTATCTGATCAAACCGGTGAGGCCTCAACTCATGATACCCATACCCGTGAGGTCCACGCTATTTTTAGTGATGCACCTATTGCTTCCCAGTTACCCCATATTTCATCCATAGAGGATATTCTAGCCCAAAATCCTCCTTCCACATCGGAACCAACCTCCCCTATTCCTTCACCCACAGAGGAACACCTTTCACCTCCTTCCTCACCTATGGAGGAGTCTTTCGCTAACATCAAGACCATTTCACCTTTGGCTTCTCCACCTAGGGAACCGACACCCACAGTACTTCTTTAATCCACGGAGGATACTTGTTTACCCCCTCCACCCACAAAAGAGCACCCATCATCCCCTCCACCTATAGAGGAGCACCTATCATCTCCTCCACCTATCATAGACCTAGTTGAGATACCTTTGCCTCTTGGTGAGCATTCTCCATCAGCTACCCAAGATCCTTGGACCTACTTTCGGCTCTCTTACCCATGGAAGCTGAAGCTAGCCAATTCCCCATCTCTAAGACACATTTTACAAGAATTGCATTAGGTCCTCATCAATTCCACCTACAGACGTGTCATTCTCACATTTGGTCGATCGCTTAGATTATGTGGATAGGGCCTTACTTTGGGGGTGCCTTTTGCTTCCTGTCTCAACACAGATGTAGATGTCACTTGTTGATACCTCCACTATCTACCCAAAAATATTTCGACCAATCGAAACGAACACAACCACCTCTATCACAACTCTTCCACGACACCCATCATAGCTCAACATACACCCTTACCCATAACCCAAACTACATCTAAACCCAAACCCACACCTACAACATCTTCCTCGACTAAACCTATTACCACCTTAGGGGTCACCCCAACCACCACCTTACTCATCCACCTATCAAACTGGATTTAGATACATCCTCCAAAGTCAACACCACACCTACTCTGGCACCCAAACTAGAAGAACCAAACCCATAGACCTCATACCCCGGGTGTGATGATCACACTGCACTGTCCCATCTATCTTAGGACCTCATCTTCCCAACATGGTTAAGAAACCTCCACCCGTCAATAAACCAAAAACACAACAGCCCATCCCTTCCTCATAAACCTCTAACTTACCCAAGCACCCGACACGACTTACACCCACACCTGTAGCATCTTTACCACCCATACCCCCAATACTCTCCACAACTTCTTCACTACCCACTACACTTCAGTCTCTGTCCCTCACACCCCCTACACGACCCACATCATCTACCTTCACAACACCTCCATTATTCCCTGGGTAACTCGCCCTCTTCCCCATCTGCTTTTCCTTCTAGATCTCGTGCACCCATATCACCTTTACCCAAGAAGGTGCAATCCAAAGACAAAACTCTGCTACCTCCCAATAAGGTAGTCAAAACAACCACACACCCTCCTGCCTGTTCATCTACCATACCCCTACCTAGACAAACACGACCGACACCCAAGACCATGCCAGCACCCAAAACCATAGCTCGACCTAATCCCCCTCCTACAAGGACTATTCCTCAACAATCAACCACACCTACACCCAAACCCACTTTCACTTCCCATTGAAACCCACTACAGCAGGTCCTATGCCAAAATCTTAGCCAACCTTCTTGAGACTTTTGTCATCACATTACCGCTACTCAGACCTTATGACCCCCTCAAACCCAAGCCAAGAGGGTTTGATGATACTAAAATTTACACCTACCATCATGTGCCAAAGCACGATGTGGAGAACTACAAGGCTTTAAAAACCATCCTTATCCTAGTTGTGTCCTCCTGAAGCCAACTTTGATGATGACGACCTTCTTGATGAGGACCCTACTTCACCGATACCCATTCCCACATTTCCCACTCAACAACCATGACCTCCACCCCCACAGCTCCTAGAGCCACCTCCAAGATTCAAAATTAACATGGTTCACATCAGAGAACTTGCCACACCATCACCTAAATGTCGTTGCGCTCAGCTCACTTCACAAGGCTTTTCTCCTCCAGTAGGTTTTTATCGTCATGTTGTTATACCACTCATCCTACACCTTCTCCATTTAACAACTCCCCTCAAATCAACATGATACACGTCACTACATGTGCTCAGAAGGATAAGGGCAAAGAAAAGGCAACTGACTCACCGACCAATCCTATACCTAACATACCATCTGCACCCATACCTAAAATCACTATCTATGGCCCCACATACCCTATTTCTAATGGAGTCACACATCACACCATGCTCAAACAATTACACCAATCTCCCTTGAAAATGTCCTTATATGACCTCATCCAAACCTCGGAATCCCATCATCAATCTCTCATGGAGGTTCTTAAATCTATTGAGGTTTTACCCAATGACCCTACACCGTAGCCTCCATTATCACACCCCATCATATAGCCTCTCTTACCAAATTACCACCTTCATCTTCACCCCACCCTACTCACCAAGTAACCTCCCTTAGCTTCTCAGAGGAAGAGATCACGCCACACCAAAATGATGACCTGGACCCACCCTCTTCATCTCTGTCCACATCGATGACATACGGGTACAACGTGTGATGATTGATGGGGGTGCTAGCATTAACATCATTTCATCCCATGTATTCACTCAAATGCACATACCTAAAAATTACATGCATAAACATCCTGTCATGTTGCGTTCATTCAATGATGTTATCACCTCTACATTAGGCACCGTCATCCTCCACATTCATGTGGGCCCCCACACTATTCTAGAATTATTTTATGTCTTGGAGGGGAATTCCAATATAACTTGTTGCTTGGCAAACCCTGGATTCGTGTCATGGGTTGTGTTCCTTCCACTTTGCATTGTTGTGTAAAGTTTGAGCATGAAGGACACACCTATACTATTCTAGCTGATCCTTCACCTTTTAAAACATGCAACATGCTTTACCGACCCAATGATGTGCTTATACCCATTAAGGCATCTACCTCCATGACCCCTACCACTTCACCTACACCTCTGCTTACCAGTACAGTCGCTACCTCAACCGCACATGCCTCCTCCATTCCTCTTGCTGCCACAACCTCCACGGCTGACCCTTCATCCTCCCAATCCATTAACTCCACCTCCGCATCGAACTCTGACACATCATCCATTCCAAATACTTCCATACCAACCATTGATCCCTTGGAAGGTGTCTTTCAACACCTCACTATGGGGGAGTACCGCCTATATAGTGTCAACACATTCCTTACTCCACAAGAGTATGGAAGTCATCACCAACACGCTTCGCTACGATCACCACATAGGAGAACGCCTCCTTTATGGTCCTCCTCATCTTCATACCAATCTCACCTATGGGGGACTTGATATTACCACTTACACACCCGAACCACCGTCACAAACCCGCCCATTTTCCGCTAACTTTCAGTCTCTCACCAATCACCGTTTCACCCACACCTTCCTGCACCGATGTGTGTGGAAGGGTTTTGGTTTTGGATTTTACGAGAAAGGCCACCATACTGTTATTCCATGTACCACCCGCAAACATAACGACCATAGTGGTATCGGCTTTCCTAAACCATGTACCAAACAGGCCCGCATTAAATCCATCAAGGACATCAACCCTTCTCCACCTTCTTCACCCGCTCCACCTTCATCACCACCTTTACCAATGGAGTTGATGGATCCAAAATCTATCCCTCCTAAAAAAAAAATCATAAACACCATTTCCTTGGGGCCTTTGACTCATCAACGCGAGGGTGAGACCCTTCCTCTCTTCCCTTCCTATATCCTGAAATGATCGATGATGATACACCTTCAATTAACGTCGTTCAATGTCAAGATGATGAATATATACTCACCTACCTTGGTGTAGAAGACTCATATATTCATCGGTCATTACCCTCTGAGATGCAAACCATGTTGAATGAATCGACTATCAAGATCAACATTCATACTCAAGACAACCCGCACATCCTAAAGATCGGTCAATCTTTAGATGTTACTGAACAGGAAGCCATCACTTCTTTTCTCAAAGATCATAACCACACTTTCGCTTGGTCTTACGCAGACATGCCTAGTATTGACCCCACCATAGTGGTCCACAATATCGTAACCATTCCCGATGTCAAACCCATCAAACAAAATCGAGGAAAATTCACCCTCGCATTTCCCTTCTCATCAAAGAAGAACTTCAGCGCCTTCTTTCTGTTTCCTTCATATTACCCATTGATTATCCTCATTGGATTTCTAACATTGTCCCTATCACTAAGGTGACAGGGGGACTCCGCATTTACATGGACTTCCGTGACCTCAACCTCGCCTGCCCAAAAGATGACTTTCCCTTACCCGGTATTGATCAACTGGTTGACCTTACCGCAGTCACGAGATGCTATCACTCATGGATGGCTTCTTGGGTTATAACCAAATCTTGCTTGCCCCAAAAGATCAACACAAGACCTCGTTCATCACCCCTTGGGGGACCTTTTGCTATCGAGTCATGCCTTTTGGCCTTAAAAACGCTGGTGCCACATATCAGCGGGCTATGACTTACATCTTCCATGACATCATGCATCGCATATTGGAAGATTATGTGGACAATCTCTTGGCCAAATCTAAGCACCGCTCCGAGCACCTTGCCGTCCTCAAAACCATTTTTGACCATCTCATTAAATATTATGTTCACCTCCAGCCTAAGAAGTGCATCTTCGTGGTCCTCTCAGGAAAACTCCTAGCCTTTATCATTTCCCTACTTGGTATAGAAGTTTATCCTGCTAAAGTCAAGGCCATTCTTGAAATTCCTCCGCCTACTAACCTTTAAAAACTTCGTATCTTGCAAGGTAAGTTGCAGTCTATTCACCATTTCATTTCACAATTATCTGATCGGTGCCAACCATTTCATCATTTGCTCAAGAAGGATGTCTCCTTTAAATGGGATGATTACTGCCACAAAGCTTTTGAGGCCCTAAAACAATACCTTCTCCAACCACCTGTACTCATTCCACCTAAAGACGATCAACCTTTTTACCTATATATCTCAACTACCGATCACTCCTTGGGAGCCATGCTCGCTCATCGCGATGAACAACACAGGGAGTAGGTGGTTTATTATATAAGTTGTACTCTTTTGGACTACAAAACCCAATACACCCATCTCAAAAACTTTTCTTAGCCTTAGTTTTCGTTGCCACCAAACTCCGCCATTACCTACTCAACCACAAAACCTATGTTGTGACCAATACAGACCCCTTACACTTCATGTATGCCAAACCTTATCAAAATCAGCGTGTCGAACGAAGGCTTATGTTTTTAGCTGACCTCGACCTCGAATTCATTCATCAAAAGTCCATCAAGGGTCAAGCCATCGCTGACTAATTCGCCGACACCCCTATTTCTGTGGAAAATTGGGAATGCCACAAGATGAGCTTTGGATCTCCTTTGTGATTGCACAAAGGACTTTGGTTGGTCGGAATGAGGTATTAGGTGGTTTGGGTGGGATTTGGTGAGGTTTTGATGGGTATATGGAGGGGTGAGTATTAAAGGAAGTCAATGGGTGGCTAGGGAAACAAAGGATGACAATATAATGATGAAACCAATGAACCAGAGGAGCACAACATTCTACTTACTTGGAACCTAGTTCTGGACGTCTGTGAGTGAGGAATGAAGGTGCTAGTAAGAGGTTGAAGGCTACAAAGGATTACCAATCGTAGGAAAGCTTCTGCATGGGCTGCATGTGCATTCCTTTTTGCTTGGTTGGATCAAATCCTTGCTGGGGTGAGTGTTGGATGTATGTGCAAGAGAAAATGCTTGATCTCCTTCCTTGCATGCGTGTTCTCTCTTAAATTCATTCTCCAAAGATGTGATATCTCTTAGGAATGTGTCAATATTTTTCCAACCTCCAAAATAAGGTTGTTTTGGAATGGTGGTTCCGGCTTAACCGGTGATGGTTAGGGGTAACTGGCGTCGGTCAAGGTGGGATTTCCTAGGTTTTATTAAACTAGTGAGATCCTCTTGATTTTCTGGAATCTCGTATCGTTGACTTGCGGATTAGATTGGAAGCTTCTTGTAAGCATGCAGGAATATTGTTAGAGGGAATGTAGGCATTTGTTCTTAGGGTTTGGGTAAGTCTCAGTTAGTTGTGGCAACCTACTAAGAATAGGTCTTAGGGTGAGTTGGTTTGATGAGGTGTCTAGGTGAGGTGTGTGTGGACATTATCCCAATTAAGATATTTAAATAATAAATATGGTGAGGATAATAAATTAATTAAATTAAATTAATATTAGTGGGGTGAAGGGGGCCATGGTTAGGTAAATGTGATGAAGGTGTTTATTTGTTGAGGGACCAAAGGGGAGTGTGACCTAATTTTAGTGTCTACAGAGAGTCTTTATGTAGATCCCTTGTTTGAAGGAGATAAAGTAATTGCATAAATACATACATACATACATACATACATACATATATATATATATATATATATATATATATATATATATATATATATATATTGAATAAGGTACTGAGAAATATAGAGTTTGTTATGTTAATAATCTACATGAATTTGAATCAATCTTTACATTTGGTATCGAGAAAGTAATTATGAGATATCTTTTTCAAACAATATTTAGATCCATGCACTTACATAGTCCATTTTAGTGATCGCATCTATTTAAAATCGGCTAGAGCATGTGGACATCTAAAACAATCTTTAGACCCATGCACATTGTCCGATGTTTTGATCCGTCATTCAAATTTGTAGATTTTTAGTCTTGTGTAAACCTTCACCAAATCCCTCAGTATTAAGATCTTCATCTTGATAACACCTAGCCTCCGTATTTCATCAAGATTCACTTTGGTCATACCACTTTGCATTGGTGCATTATCATTAATTTCATATTGACTACCTCCTAGGTTGGCATGTTTTGTTTCGATCGACTTGGGATCGAGACCCCAACCTCCCACACCAATTTTCTCACCTTGCATTGACACTATATTGGATAGTGAAATAGCATCGTTCATACTTTCATAAATATTGAATTACCTTAGATACCTCACCGACTCACCCATCTTGGTACATCCCCAAAAGTCAAAAATTCCATGTGAATTTGCAAAGTGAAAGGTGTGTCGTGTTAATTTTTATAGTAAAATTTAAGGTATTAAAGCACTTAATTCATTATAAAACATGTAGTTTGTATTATTGAATTAGTGTAGGATGAGTACATGTCTAAATAGTTTCTTTTTTAAAAATGGGGGCCTAATATTTAGTGATTCATATAGTTCCATGTCATGTTATTTGGTTAAGTGTCCCTTTTGAATATAGATTGTTGTCAATATTATTTGTACGGGTGCATTTTTGGAGTATCCGAGCGTTCATTGAGTTAAGTCTCTCTGGGAGTCAAAATAGACAAAGTTGAATCGAATTTTTAAAAAATGAAGGAAAATAATTCCATATCTAGAAAGTTTGAACTCAATTGATGCTAATCAATAAAGATTTGTGCCACCCAAGGACTAATGCGTTGGACTCGCCCTACAATAGTGCGCCTTTGGGTTGCGCACCAAGTCACCGGGTCCTTCCAAGGATTGGGGATAAAATGTGATACCTCTATTTTATATACATACATATGTGCATATAGATATATATACATATATATATATATATATATATATATGAGTTGTCATAAACAACTCATATAAATAAGTTTTGTGTGATTTGTTTAGTTGTTGAATCAACTCAAGAGAATAGGCTTGGTTGATAATCTTTAGTAGATCCCTTGTTTGAAGCAAAACATGTAATTTCCTATATTTTTGTATTCTTTGATATTGAATAAGGTACGAATAAATATAGAGTTTTTTCTATTAATAATATATGCAAAGCTTAACAAAGATTTACATTTTTTTATTATTGGTAAAAGGTTTTGGAGGGACCTTACCCAAGTTTATAGCAAAAGGCTCAACAACCAAGATAAGCAAAGTAAAATAGTGTGGTTTTTTTATCTGTGGGGTCCACACCCCAACCAAAAGAGGAAAAAGTAGTAAAAAGCAAAGGCAGGGGCCAACTGCCTATAAAGAGCCCGAAATAGCAAATTGACAAAAAATAGCAATACAACAACACAAAAACTGTTGCATCGAGAACAAGGAACCAACAACATTAACCAACAGACTTTGGTGAAAACTTTGTGACCACCCCGAAAGCTTGGTAGATTTTCAGGGTAATGGTAATGGTGGGATCCCAATATAAAGCTTTGAAATTTCTTGTAATCTTTCCATTCTTCCAAGCCATATTCGGGATGCCACTGGAGTCACAGATTTTCGAATGTGTACCGAATAAGGTCCATTATAGCACTATGCATAGCCAAGAAATTGTTGTATTTGTCCTCAAGAGTCTTAAACTTGGTTTCCAAAGCAAGAAATTTCATCTTTGAGGCCTACGTTGGGGTCTCGAGGCTTGCTCTTTAATAGTAGACTTAAGCAGGAAATCTACATTTTCTTCAAGGGTTTTAACCACATTAGCCTGCATGTTAAATTTATTTTCCAAACTAGTGCCAACATCAATATTGGGAAAACAAAGGGGGGGCTATCATCTACCACAATTTCTTCGCCCTTCATGCCAGAGCCCACAACTTCCTTACCTTTACTACTACTACAAAGAACCCTTTTTAGGGGTGGCTCTGAGACAAAGTCTCTGTACATTGGATTTTTAGACCAGATATGGGTTTGCTTAGGGAGGGGAGAAACCACAGCAGGGCATGGGTCATTGCCAACAACACTAGACAGGTACTGACTAATGAGATATATGACACCCTAATGGAGAGGGATAGTCCTCTTATGGCCCTAAACTTCAAGAATGGATTTTTCCATTGACTTTCAGAATGTAGTAGGAGAGGCTTACCTTCACCTTGTACCTAAAGTGGTTGAGCAGGACCAGATGATATTGTAGAATGGTGGAGAATCTCCCTTCTAAAGTGACATAGTGTACCATCATCTATGTCACCTCATCATATGACTATGGGATAGAAGAAACTAGAATGCCCTCCTTTTTTATGTCGAGCATTTCTCCATCATCCAAAAATAGCCTTTCTTCTGCTTCCTTATCCATTTTGTTCTGAAAAATTTATTCCCTTCCATGCTAAGACCGGTAATAAAAGAGATGAATTCCTCAGTGATTTGGAAGCTCTTATCTCCAAAGGAGACATTACGGTCTTTCCAATTCACCACGAATTGAATGGATATATACTGGTCATGCCCTTTTATGTGTTGGATGAAATCGGTGAAGCCCTCCATATTAATGGTCTCCCAAAGCTCAATTTTTTCCTACCATTGGGGATCAAATTTAGGTTCCACACGGCAAGGGGCACCACCCATTTTGAAAACCCTCTGAGAATTCACAAAATTGAATTGAAAGTTGTGAACAGTAGACTTCCCAGCAGCCCTTCGATAGCCTATATGTATCCCTGTGCTAAGGAAATAAAATCCACTTCTTTCTCCCTGAAAAATTTAGTGTGATCAATTTTGAGAACATGGAAGAATAAATTGGGCATGCCCGAAATGCCATTGAGATCTAGCTTTGGGATTGCACATGTGTTTGCCCCATCGGCTGAGGTGTACTAATGAGTGAATTTGTTTCATTTGAAATGATGTTTCTAACTTTGGTAGGAGTGTCATTGATATCATGCCACTCTTTGTAATCATTGCTACAAACTCCAATATTTGTAAGCAAATCCACATATTTGTTCCCTTCCCTGTACACATGCTTGAAAATGATGTTAAGACCATTGCATAAGTTATGAGCTTCATTAATGAAATCCTTGATGGTCCAACTAGGATTTAAGGATTTAGTGAGAATGTTGATAATATTCATTGAGTCACCTTCAATGATGATGTTTCCCATGTTGAGATTCTTAGAAATTTTGATTCCCTAGAGTGCAGCTAGAGCCTCAGAGTAGTGGTTAGTTTGCTTACCCATGGGACTAACATATGTTGTAATAAGATGACCCTTGTGATTTATGATCAAACCACCTCCTCCAGCTGGACCAGGGTTGCCTTTGGAGGCACCATCAAAATTCAGCTTATACCAGCCTTTAGAAGGGGGAATCCATTGTATAGTAGACTGTCAATGCTTTGGATGGGGGTAGTACACTGTTGTAGATCAATATTCCATGCCTTAAGATATCTGACCTCCTCTTGGGGATATGTGGCTTTTTGGAGGTTTAAATTTCAAGATATTTTCTTTCACAGCCATTGTGATTTCATTGAGGATAATTTTGATGCTCTTGTTAGTATCTCTGAAGATGATCGAGTTTCAGGATTTCTAGATTCTCCAGATGGTGTGAGGGAAAATAATTTTCACAACCTGCGAAGAAAAGCATGTTTAAAAGGAGGCTTCCATTGCAGCCAGGCTTGTGTGATATCTTCAGGAAAAGACCACTTAACTTCAAACCTTTTAAAGATGAGTTTCCAAAGAGAATTAGCAATTGGACAGTGGAGAAAAAGATGTTGGATTGTTTCATTATCCATCTTGCAGTGATAGCATCTGTTTAGCATGGTTGACCCTCTTTTGATAAGGTTGTCTATGGTGAGTATCCCTTTGTTGAGCACGTACAGAGGAACTGATTGATTTTGGGGTAAGCTCTTTGAACCAAATCTTGTCCCAAGGGAAGTTATTGATAGGCTCATTGGAAAACAGTTGATAGCCCAATCTCACCGTGTAGTTACCATCAAATGAAGAAACCCAGATTAAACTCATCTTGATTTTGGGTTTGACTAATGGGGATGAGGTTCAATGTGGTTTGAAGTTCCCAAGAAGCTCCTTGTTATTTGATGTGAATGCCTCAAGGTTTTTCCAATGCCATTTTCCCTCAGTGTTTTGAATGTAGTTGCAAACCTGTTGTCCCAATGTTGTAGTAAGGCTATCTTTTAGTTGCTCCCATTGTTCGTTGTTTGAAAGTGTGTTAAAATCAACCCAGTTGTCATGCCAAAAATTTAGTTTCTCACCCGTGCCTAGAGTAACCAAGCTTTAAATTAATTAGATTTAATGTCACATGATAATCAAACACTCATTACTAAGGACACCGCCTCGTAAATTTGTGGCACCCGAGATACGGGCACATCAATTTCAAGTTCTTAGTCCGAATTAGCTATAGAGAATGGTTAGAGGATTACCACAGTTGAAGAAGAACACGAGATATTTGCATTAGTTGTCTAGCTAGAAACAACATCAATCAACTTTTCCAAAGAATATGAATAGAGCCACAAGCAAGTTAGACTTGGTTCATATTGATCTTTACATAAACATGTCACAAACCTATACAAGTTATCAATACTTCCAACTCTTTATTGATGATTATTCCAAGAAAATTTGGATTTCATTCTTAAGACCAAAGATCGAGCTTTTCAAGCAATCAAAGAGTTTAAGGCTCTTGTTGAGAAATAATCTAGTCATCACATAAAGGTACTGGCTCGAGATCCGTGGGGGTTCACTAGTAATGCATTCACAACATACCGAAAGAGTTGGGAATTCTTCGTTAGATGACTCACCTTACTCTCCATAGCAAAATGGTGTTGCAGAACGGAAAAATAGCACAATGATGGAAATGGTGCAAAGTATGATTGATGATGCAAGCTTGAGTAATTACTGTTGTGCAGAAGTAGCCAAAACCGTAGTGTATATGATCAATATCTTAACAACACTTCCACTTGACAACATGACTTCACATGAAGCATGGTCAGGTAAGAAACCATTAATAGCTCATCTTTGAGTTTTCAAAAGCAAGGCCCATGTGTTGGTCCAAAGAAGAAAGGAACAAAGTTGGACGTGAAGTCTACACCATACATCCTCGTTGGATATAGAGAAGATTCAATGGGATGCATGTTGATTGATCCAAAACCAAAAAATCCTTCATTAGCAAGGATGTTCATTTTAACAAGATAGTTGCTTCAAGTCAACTATCCACAAACTCACACATAGAAACTTCAAAAGAAAAACTTGTGTTGATTGAAGAAAATGGTGACTATAACAATGGGAAATTTGGTAAAAATATACCACCCACTGCTCAACATATGCCAAGATGGTGTATAAATGTGATTATAGATGCCAAAATAGATGGAGTCACAAACGCATCTACATTTGGATCAAGAACACATAATGAATCATGTGAGGAGGTTAACATGGCATTTATGGGTCATGTTGTTGAATCTCATGAACCAACAAAGGTCCAAGAAGCCCTAGAGTCAGAGCCTTGGAAAAAAGCCATCAACGTTGAATACTAGGCTTTGATGAAAAAAAAAACATGATAACTAGTAGATTTTCCACCATGGAAGAAGCCAATTGGATGCAGATGGATCTTCAAAATCAAGTATACCGCATATGACATAATAGACAAACACAAGGCATGGCTCACAACTAAGGGTTGTATGCTCAAAAGGAAGGAATAAACTACGAGGATACATTTGCTCCCACCACCAAAATCAAGACAATCAGGATGATTTTTGCCCTAGTTGCTCAATTTGGTTGGGAAGTTCATCAAATGGACATCAAATTTGCCTTCCTCAATGGAGACTTGAATGAAGAAATCTACATGACTCAACCAAAAGGTTTTGTCGCACCGAATGAAAAAGAAAAGGTGTGTAGGCTCATGAAATCATTGTATGGACTCAAGAAGGCTCCTAAAGCATGGTATAATAAAATAAATAAGCATCTCATTCACATTGGATTCAACAAGGGGGAGAATTCAATCATAGTTGTCTATGTCGATGATCTAGTAATCACAAGCACTTCCTTGTAGGTAGTAGAAACAAAGAAAAATCTAAGACAGGCATTTGACCTAACAAATCTTGGGCTACTTCACTCTTGTCTTGGATAGGAAGTATGGAAGAAACATAATCATGTCTTTTTCATTCAAAGGAAATACACCAAGACATTGCTCGAGAGATTTCAGATGATGGATTGCAATCCCATTGCTACACCTATAGAAGCCATGCTTTGGTTGTCTCAAACATATATGTCACCTTTGGTAGATACAACTCTATATCGTCAACTAATTGAGAGTCTCATTTACCTAACCTACATTGGGCCATATATAAGTTATTCAGTAAGCTACCTATAAAGATTCATGCAAGTTCCAAAGTAAAGTCACTAGAAAGCAAAGAAATCCCATTCTAAGATACATAGGGGGGTATTGTGGACTTCGTCTTAGAGTACAAGAGGAACGATCATTTCTTCGTGGAAGGTTACATAGATTCAAATCATGTAGACAACATCGATGATAACAAAGTCACTCTTCAACTGAAGCATAATTTCACACTTCATGGTGGGTTGTCTATGAAGTGATATGGCTACGTCGCATTCTAAAAGATTTGGGAGTACCACAAAAGTATCCTATTGTCATACATTATGGCAATGATGGTGTGATTAAACTTGTTTGCAATCTTGTATTTCATTAGAAGACCAAGCACATTGAGGTGCAAGTACATTTCATATGCAAGCACATCTAAAAGCACCACATCCGGCTCCAATTTTGTTCGACAACAAAAGCACATGCATAAGACAAGTTCAAGGCATTCAGGGAACTCTATGTGTTAGTAAAGACAATGCAAAATTTCGTGGTGGTTGATATCTAGGTGATTAATTTATCATTTATTATTTTATTCATGTGATTAGTGCACCTCTCAAAGTGTTGTAACTAAGTATTAGTGTTAATTCTCCCTAGTTATTCTTTTGTTAGGCATTCAATTCACTATTGTGTATTGGTGATTAAGTTTAATTTACTATTGTAGTTCAATGTAGTTCACTTATCAACTCCTCCCGGGAGTATGATCATGACCAATTTCATGTTGTAAATAAATGTAACAAGATTGTTCAATGCCTAAAAACATTACAAGTGATTTCAATTAATTCAATGATCGGTTTTAAGTCTTATATATTGATTTCTAGTTTCTATTTTGTACAAACTAGAAGATTTTTATAATGTTTCTCAAACCTAATGCACATAGCCTTTTCTACTCTCAAACGATAGTGTCTTGCATCATATGGTTCAATGCAAGGACTTCTTTATTCTCCTTCAGAGACATGCCTCTTGGTCGCTCATTCACCTTTACACATGGAGACCCATCATACCTACTTTGCCAATCTCCCTTTGCTTATCCTCATCATCCTCTAAATATGCAATGCCATTTTTAAAACCCATTTCATGGTTTCCTTTTTCGTTGTTTATTCTTGATATGTACACACCACTCCACTACGAATCGGTTGTCTATAGTTTGCACCACTTCATCACTCTTATGCATTTTCTAAAAATTACTTCATATTCTTCCACTACCCGCCTTTCATAAGAAACACTTATAGTATCCTACACATATTCACCTCTTTGCCAATCTACCTTGCCCTTTTGATATGGGTCCACTTATTCCTTATCATGCATAATCACCGTATAGATATTACTTATCTCATTCTCAATGGCCCCACCCTCAACATGTAGTGATCCCAAAAGGTCATTAAGTCATCCAACAATATAATTACCCTCGACCATTGCTCTTAAAACTCATAATTCAACAATCTCAATGACATTTGATTGGTTATCATAACACCAACGATGCCCGCAACAACACTAGATAATTATTTTTCTCAAAATTTTCTTTTACTTTGAAATACATAGGAAATTTAACCCACATAACATTCAGCTCCGCATCTCACAAAATCCCAATAATTATAGTCTTTGTATTGTTCACCATGATCAATATACTAGTAGTACACTCCAATGCATGACTATCTTTTCCATGCATCTTGTGTCAAAATAGTTGTTACTACACGTGTATCTTGACATATTCGTCATACCTCAACCATATATGTCTCTAATAGTAGTCCTTATCATATCACATATAAAATCCCACAAAAGGATTGTTTTTTTGATAGCCGAGACATCGATTTATGAAGCACCCCTCATCTCTAGGCGAGACCCAACAACCTAGCACACCGAAACGCACTTTGGCAAGGTGAGTCCACCTCACTAATCCTCGGACGACAACGAACAAACATCCCAACGAACTTCATTGCATTTAAATCAAAATTTAACCCATGACCTAGTCACCAACACAACAACATACCGTTGGGACCAACCCTATAAGGACTACAAAAATATTGTTCTTATACTTCATCCATGACCCCATTTACATTCAAAAATTCATCCTCTATACATAATAGATGCTACATTTGGGAAGGAACACAACTCGCAACATACTCGGTTTGATAAGCCCAAATCTGAAGCAAGTTGAATATGACAAAGATACATCCCATGTCCGACTCCAACGTTGGATCAATGCATAAGATAAATTGTTCCAGGACCTATTGCCACCAATACTTATTTTAGTTATTTTAAGGGTCATCTCCAACTCTAATTTTTGTTTTTATATTTTTAAAGGCAATTGTGTTTAATCCTTCCCATTACCGTTGGTATTGGCTTCCATTTGATTATGTTGTGACATTTAATATTTTTATTTTTTTAATTTTATTTTAAGACATGCTTTAATTATCATGTTACCAGTGACATTAGTCCCCACTTGCTTATATTGTAAGTTTGTAACATTAAATGTTTTATATAATTCTTGCCATTACCATTAATATTAGTTCACATTGGATTATGGTGTGACATTATTTACCGAAGGTATTCAATCTCTTAACTGGACTGGTTGTCCCTATACAAGTGGGCTAATAAGTACAACATTTTTACGGCTCAATAATTAGGTGTAAATTGTTTAGTCCAGCCAAAGCGGCCTTGATGGAAGGCTCGTGTACTCTCAATACGGGAGGAGAGCAGAATGATCGGTAAACATGAAAACTAAATATCGATTTAAAAACAGCCTTCCAGGAATTGCATATCGAATTTGGGGTGGGGATTGTTGGATATTGGTTAATGCCTCAAACATGCAACAACCAAAATGGTAAAGATGTTGGCAAAAGCTGTGTGGAACAAGCAACATGACTAAATGCTGTAAAGTTATGATTGGAAACCTATCTTAATTTACCATGCAATCTCTCTTTATCATTTCATTCAGCAGCGAGTTTACAAAGGACTAAATGCTGTAAAGTGATGATTGGAAACCATGTCTAAACCGTTGTATAGAAGAATATCAAATACAAATAAAGAAAAGAAAATTTAAATTTATGGAAAAAGAAATATGGAGTCAATTAAGAAGTTTATGCATACGAAAGTGAATTAAGCTTTACACAAATCCAGACAATATATTTTATTTTTATTTTTATTTTTTCAGATATTTCAGGAGTTAGTGACCCAATGCCCTGACACACTTCGTGGCGCGCTAATGCAGGGCGAGTCCTCCCAACCAGCTGTATATATGCAAGGGTAACCGGTCCCCTTGGGCCTAGGGGATTAAAACCTAGGTGGGTATGGCGAACTCAGGCCCCACCCTTTTTAACAATATTGAATTCTGTAGATACGGGGTCTTGCATATTAAACAAACGAGCAAAACCACCAAAAAAACCACATCTCCAACTTTTTTCTCCATTTACTTATTATCCACAATTTTGCCATC
The DNA here is from genome assembly GCA_018340775.1 of Taxus wallichiana var. yunnanensis. NCBI lineage: Eukaryota > Viridiplantae > Streptophyta > Pinopsida > Cupressales > Taxaceae > Taxus > Taxus wallichiana. The sequence continues at coordinate 914,271,053 of CM031234.1, read as the reverse complement.
CTGCAAACAAGGAGCACACCTATTTCATTGTATCCCTTGTGCCAATCTTCTTCATTCTTTGCACTAATCATAACATTGTGGACAGAATTCATGGTCAACAAAACTATGGGAAAATTCTTGTGCTTTTATGAAGCACAAGCCACAAAATCACATCATTAAAGAATTTCATGCCATGCCATCAAATATGATTATTTTTGTTGGCCAGCATTCTTAGATTGAAGCACTACAAATTTAGGCCTGTACAATTATCTGAAGCTCAAAATGTTATTGCCATTGACCTGTATTCAAAAATTTAGGCCTGTACAATTATTCTTTGCACCAATCATAACATGGTGAACATAATTCATGGTCAACAAAACTATGGGAAAATTCTTGTGCTTTTTAAGCACAAGCCACAAAATCACATCATTAAAGAATTTCATGCCATGTCATCAAAGATGATTATTTTTGTTGGCCAGCATTCTTAGATTGAAGCACTACAAACTTAGGGCTGTACAATTATCTGAAGCTCAAAAATGTTATTTCCATTAACCTGTATTCTGTATTGATGGTAATCCGTGACTAATGCAGGTTTTTGAAAAAATCAAAAAGTAAAGTTCAAAAGATGAAACTTATGCTTAAGAAATTTGTATCTGTGCCATTAGTGATGCAAGCAGTGGGCAGGTATTGTACAGACCAAAATATACGAGTGAAAACAAGATGACAACACAAAATAATCCAACCAGAAAAATGCAAACCAAAATTTACATTTCCATGAAACAACTCATTCTGTGCAAAAAAACTTGATTACTTTTATGATATAGAATCTACCAAAGACCAGTTTTCAAAAGGCAAACAAATTAAGTCTCCACAATCAATCCAATTGGTGACAACAGAGTTTCACATGAGTTTACAATGTCTACATACTGCCTGTTTCGTCTTCAATCTCTTGGCAATTAATCAGCAGATCTTGAGCGGGAACCAGAAAGTGATCTTGAAGGTGAACGAGGAGAATTAGAATGTCGACGTCTTCGAGGTGCCACTGGAGATGTAGAATCTCTCTCACGTGACCGAGATTGAGATCTACAAATTTAAAACATGGCACCAAAAAGCCATGAGGCTTAAGAGTCAACTGAAAAACCTACATAAAATATTATGATCTCTAGATTTTTACCGGACTTAACTAGGAAAATAAACTTACACAGAATCATGATGCCCATTGCCAGCAGATCCCCTCCTTCCATCTCGAGAAGGTTGTGGAGAATAAGACCTCCGAACTGGAGAGTGACTCGGAGCTCTATCATGAGTGGTACTGGCTCTATGGTGTTTCTCACGAGGTGAAACAGAACGCTCGTGTCCTCTCCTTGGTACTGGAGAATATGACCTGCATATCCAGAAAAAAAACAATAGTTTACATCTAATCCCAAAAAATCCAACTCTCAAGAAATGCATCTGCCCCCTCACCTCGAATGGCGTCCACTACGGAGAGATGTGGAGCGATAACCAGGAGAACGTGTGCGTGATCGTGATCGAGAGCGAGCTACAAACAGCAGCAAGGTAAACTTTAATTTATAACATTTCAAAAATCACAAGACCCTTGAGAAGGAAAGATTTATAAGACACTCAACAAATACAAAAGGAACAGAGGCGGGAACAAAGAAAGCTCCAAATACATCCAACTTGTTTACTCATTAAAACTTAAAACCTATGTTGCACGGAAACGGAAACAGAAACGGAACACGGAAACGGCAATTTTCAAAAACCTTGGATACGAAACGTTACCGGAAATGTCCGTACAATATATTATTAAAATATATATATATGCATAATACTCATTTTATAATTGTAAATTTGTAGACCATAAGAGATAATTGATAAAGCACTCAAAATATTTTCTCTTCCTTCAAGCTGCTCCTTGATGTCTCTTTGCTCTTCACAATGCTAAATGTTAGTTTAGTGAAAACTGAATTTAGCAAGAGAGAAAATGAGAGTGTGATTTAGAATGGACCCAAGAGGTCATTATATAGCTTTTAGGAAGTGTCTTTAGCAAGTCTAGGTAGGTAGATTAGGGTTAGGTGTATTAAATGCTTTTATTTTTTTTTTTTTTTTAAGTTTTGATGCTTAAAACTTAGAAAAATCAGCGGAAACGTTTCCGGAAACGTCTGGCACGTTTCGTATGCGTTTCGCGTTTCGGAAACGTTTCCCCATGGATACGGGACCCTCAGGGACGTTTCGGTGCTTCTCAGCTTAAAACATGTTAGAGCCAAAAGTGACTGTAAACAGGAGCACCAAATGCAATTGGGTTTGAACAGAATGCCTAACAAATGCTTCCAAGTGTATCTTGATTATTTGAACATAGAAAATTTAAAAATGGAAAGATGAATACAATAGGAGAAACCAGGAATTACCAGAACTTTTACCAGCTGCTTCTTATCATGAGAGGCTTAAGAATTAGAGACAGGAAGAGACATCAATTGTTCTTTGATTATTCAATAATGTAAACTTGTATTAAATGTTCGCAATGCCATTCTTGAAACCAAGCTTGTCTTATACAGTTCTTTTCTTAGCGGCTGGTAAAAAGGTCTGGTAATTCTGTGTAAGTTTATTTTCCTAGTTAAATAAACTTGTATTAAATGTTTAGCACTAAAGATGGGCAATCTTTAAAAATCAGGATGTTGCCCTGTTTTAGCTTTTTGAAAACTTAAACCAAAGGAGCCTGATACTACAAATGTGAGTAATTGGAATATACAGCAAGATAAAAGTATGCGATACAGTTAACTAATTAAGGGAATACATCTTATAGGAAATACCATAGTAAGGCGATCGGTGGCGTCCATAGCCTCGTGGAGGTCTGTTTGACAATATAGTTTCACATTTACTTAAATCAGTGTGACATTTTCTATGAAGAGCAATACTTACAACAGACACTATTAAAAAATAACTGGAAGGAAAACAAACTTTAGAAATTATATAAATAATCAAAGCATACCTAGCTCTGCTTCTTACTCTCATTTCATCAGGTTTTTTTCTGTTTTCTTCAGCGAGTACAACAGTTATCTCACGTCCACCAATATACTGGCCATCCATATGATACTGGGCTTCTGCAGCATCCAAAGGATCCATAAACTGCACGAAACCAAAACCACGAGGCTCCCTGCAGTTTCAAGAGACTAACAAGATTTAGATAAGAATAGAACAAAAAAGCTTTGTACATGCACACAAACAAGCGCTTTCTTCCAGGCATACACAACAAAGCCCTGCAAGCAAAAGATGGGCACATAACAGCCAAATGGAATCACCTTTCATGCTCTCCATGTCCCAACTATACTGGTCTATACATACCAGGAAAATCTTGATAAGACTTCCAATGAAAGGGGCGAGCAGGTAACATAAAAGTATGTAGCAATCCAAGCTTAGTTGCTGACCTTTTACAGTCACTATGATCGCCACTTCAATACATGCATGAAACTTCAAATTCTTCAATTGACTTGACTTGAAATTGCATGAACCTCTGGGGCTCAACTTTGCTCCAAATTCTATCTTCTTATGTATACACCACTTCATTTCGCCCCACGATCTATCTTCAACTCATCATTAGTCAATTTGAAGTGAATTACCTTAGAAGTCTTCAAAATTAAGTCACTTCTTCCCTTGAAGACGAACTCTAGAGTGAACTATCTTAAAAGTCTTCAAACATCAGGCACTTCACCCCAGAAGATGAACTCTACAGTCTTCAAGAATCCAACATGTTAGGCAACAGTAATTTTTGACTCACTAAATGAGAGCTTGGACCAATGGCAACTTCAGATATGGATAACCCTGAGTGTCACTTCAAAAAACAATACTTTCTATTAAAGACAACTAAGAAAACATAGAAAAGACCCTTTTCTAAGGAAACACTCATTAAGATCCCAAACTATACGTCAACCCTCCATGATACTGGTGTCGGAAAAAAACTCCAAAAAGGGCTAAAGCATCTGATTAAGGATTATGGTAATGGCCGCAATAAAAAAGCAATAAAAGCAGAGGAGAGGATCAACACAACAAAAAATAAAATTAGATTCAAACCAGCAGAACAGGGTCAGGATCTGTTGTGAGATGATTGGAAGTCAACTAAAAGTAGTCTAATAAATCTTTAGCAGTCAACAATCATTTCAATAAAGATTACTCGATATAGTGAATGTGCCATAAAGATCCAAATAGATTAAAACCCCACACAAATCCAAGTGATATCTTACCCAGTGTAGTAGTCCTTTGGCAGATAAACATCCTTTAATGGCCCAAATCGCTCAAAAGGTATTCAAGTTCATCTGACCTGCAAGTAAGAACCAAAAATAATGAAACAAATAAAACCCTAACAAACATTCAAACATAAGACAAAAACAGTTTAAAGAACCTTACAGATAATCCATCCTTTAAAAATAAGTTCAGATAATACATCCTTTAAAAAAGTTCAGCCATGAAAAGAGGGAGCTCAACCAAATAACGACCAACAAACATAGCCACGTTAATTAGACATCACATATCCATGCAAAATTCAGTATTTGTCAAATGATTTAGAACATCAAAATAATAAGCACAAGGCGAATTCTGGATCATTCAGAACCAAACAAATACATACCTGCAGTCACGTGGAATATTGCGAACCAAAAGGCTTGTATTGGGCTCCCTTCGTCCACCGTATCCGCCATATCGCCCTCTGGGAGGGGATCTTCCTCTTCCCCCATATCCTCCGTGGGGGCTGAAACTTGCGCTGTGCCTCCTCATTCTATACCTACAAACAATATAATCAAACTAAGATCTTATATACAAGAGCTATCTAGGGTTTCAAGACTAATTAGTCATGGCACTAAACAAACCCTAAATTATAATGAACATGTTGTGTTTATCAGTCTCCATAGATCAACATCTACCTCAACTCTGCCTGAGGCAAAATAACCATGACACAAAAAAACCCTTCAAGAGAAGAAAAGATATTCCGAGTGCAGCCTACAACTACTTAACTTCCATTTCAAGAAGCACAAACCTTATTGTCTAATACGAACACTAAATAATACGATTTTATAAGCATAGTAACGAAAAGCCACTGCACCTAAAAAACCATGGAAACCCAAATATCAGAGAAACCCACTCAAGGGTTTTGCTTGCGGAAACAAAGAAAAACAATATTGGTTGTAAAACAATAGGTAGCGGCATTCGCAATCGATCATTCACTGCATAATACAAATAAAAGAACAAACCACAAAAAAATGTTGAAAGGAATAGCTTTCTTACCAATTGATTGAGAAAATGGGGCAAAACCAGTAGAGTTCGCGGTTAGGGAAAGAATACGAGCAGTTGTGAATGAAGAAGATTTTTCGTTGGGTATTTCAAAAATCGAGGATGGATCGAATGCCTTGCTTACAATGAGTAAAACTGGCTGTTTCAGACAATGGTCAGCGTCACTGGGTTAAATACCTACTTCAAAATTGCGAAGAGGTTTTCCTTGGGTGGTTTTCTCTTAATATTCGACTAAAAGGCCTCATAATATTTTAGACGTGGGAAAGTTTAGGTTGATTTTAAGTTGTGATTTTAAGTTGATTTTAAGTAGCTACTTATATTTACGTAGTCGACGTGTGATTTCTCAAGTCGCTACCCTTCCACATACTACCATCAGTGCTGGATTTTGACGTTCAATGTTACATGTCACAATAATCTTATTTGACGCTCTAAAAAATTATATGGATGTCATTTGACGTTCAAAATATAATATGCACGTCAAATTTATTTTTATAATAACTATTACAAAAAATAAAAAATTGAATAAAATTTTACATCTACAAGATTGAAAAAATAACTTTAAATAAATTTCTAAAATGAAATTGAAATAAATAATATAAAATTAAATGCATAATATTTCTAGATATTTAGAATATAAACATCATGTGAAATAAAACATCACTACAAATTTTATTTAGATAAAATGACTTTATCAAAGATCTAAAACTTACATTGATCAACCATGCTTTCACAAAATATTTTGTGACCTTATTTGTTTTTCCCCTCTCCAAATGTCATACACTTTCTCCCAGTCGATTAAAGAAGGATCAGGTCCATTTAGTGATACTCGCATGAGTGCATCCAATGTTATGATTTATAGCTTTTATCTTCTTATATCTTTAATTAGGTTTTGCTTTGAAAACCCTCGCTCACATGTTGTTGTACTTGCAAGAATCACAAGTGTACTCTGCCATAGTTTTAACATGTTTGGAAAGTTGGTTTGCCAACTTTTAGAAATACAAAAAACCCTCCATGCTTCTCTAATAGAAAATCCCTCACACCCTGAGTGGAGTGTATCACAAAATTGCGCAACTCTTTTTATAAGCCTTGATGTCAAATGATGGAATGTCCATCCCTTCATTACAAACAATCCATTGTAAATGTTGGAAAAGTTTTTCAAGCCAACGCATTGAATTATTTTCTCTAACCAAAACATCATGTGAATAGTGTGAGGGACTAAACAACTTCACTACATTGAAAATAGAAAGATCAGGAAACCTTGCATTTAGACAATCTGTTAGTCTTTGAACATAATCTTTTGTAAGTTGTATGCAACTTTGTAATGTGCCATCAATACAAGGACTGAATCGTTGCTTTTGTGTATTAAGAGTATCACCATGTGCATTGGGAATAGATGTGTAAAGCAATTCATGTTTGTGAACTACTCCCTCTTTATCAGTGATTTGTAGATAGCCAAACTGAGATGCCTCCAAAATTTTTGATAAGTAGCAAGCACCATTTGGAAATGAATTATTATTTAGAAACATTCTCCTTAGAGTATTAATAGTAGCATCAATAGTAGCTCCAAGAGAAGTGACATCAATGTGCTCCACTTGAAATTCTTTGTTTAACTTGTTAAGTTCACACATAACATCAACAAGCATGTGCAAACAATACTAAACAGAAAATATTCTTGCCTTATCATACCATGATTCTTTCTTCTCACTTTTCCACAAAGTCATTATAGCAGGCATCAATGCCACTAGCCTTTCAATAACTTGTCCCCTAGATAACCATCTGACTCCATGAATCTGAAGGCACTGGAGAGTTTCTAGTTTCATAAGTTCCTGTAATGCAATCAACTCATTAGTTCTTTTTGTTGAATTTTGAACCCATGAATAGACTTTATTTGCCACTTTCTCAACAAACACTAACTCTGGTATCATTTTAGAAGCATCTGATGTAGCTAATGCCTCACGATGAGCAACACAATGAACATCTATTAAATTTGGCAACAAGGTCACAAATCCATTTTCATTTCCCACCATAGAAGAAGCACCATCCGTAGAAACAACTATCAATTTTTTGTTCAAAATATTCCGTTCATTTCTTAAACCTTGTAGTGCATCATAAATTGTTCTTCCTTTTCCATCACCAACACTAATAAGTTTCATGAATTCAAAGACCTGCAACCCCAATCCTTGTGAATCTATAAATGTTGCATAAACAACAATATGTTTATCTAGGCTACGATCAGTGCTTTCATCTAACATGAAAGAGATATAAGGACTCTCATTCATCTTCAAGATCTGTATCTCTTCAAGATATTTAGATATAGAAAAAATAAATTGATTCAAGGTGCCTTTCGGTTTGTATATGATGTATAGTCTTTATTCTTGGGCATATATGATGTATCTAATGACATGACAAGTGAACAAAGAGAGTCATATGTAGACAAAGATAAATCATGTTTTGCAACCCAATATGCCAACTTCATGGTTGTGATAATTCTATGCTTATTAGAATCATCAATCTGTGTTATATGTTCTAGAATAGATATCACCTTTTTTTGCTTATCACATACCCATTTTGCTTGTGATAGTTTGTGAACATTTGATTTTTCATGGGTTACAATTGCATCTTTTTGCATGCTAGTACAACCATCTCCTATTCCCCATGGACCTGGTGCTCCATATGTTTCACACCATTCACACTTCATAGAAGTTTTATCCTCATGGATAGTTTTTTTAACCATGTATACTTATTTTCCCACTCTACTCTATAAACTCTCTTCAATTTATGTTTTACCTCTTTGCCAACAGTATTGTTTGTTTCAACCTCACCTCCCATAATTTCTATATCTTCATTAAGATCTTCATTCAAATCAATATTAGGTCGAGATTCAGAAATACCTTCATGTTGAAGATCTTGAGATGGAATTGACCATTTAAACATTTGGTTGATTGTCCTTTGTTTCTTCTTTCTTTCGACATTTTACAAAACCTGCAAAATCAATTTAAATATTAATTTCTTTATAATAATGCACCACAAATTATAATATCAAAAAAATAATATCAGCAAAAAATCAGTTAATCTAAAGAAATAGTATATGCATCAGAAAAATGCTGAGAAGTTCACGATCAAACCTCCGGAGTCTGGAACATATTTTGCTCAAATTTACAAAGCTTCAAAAAAAGTCACAAAGACAACTATGTTTTATTATTTTTCTTCTCAAGGAAATTTTATAAGGTTGTAAAATACTTGAAGTGTGGGCGGAATAGCGTGGTTCGTAGGACCGTAGTGACTTCTAAGCTCCCTGTAAGTTGTAACCCGTGGGCCGTGAGTTCTCTACTTTCTCGAATCCCAATGTTTTTACTGGTTTACCTTTTCCCTCTCTTGTTGCACTTGCGTATGTGGCTGACTGCGGTTCCTTGAGCTTCTAGGCATTAGTTCGATTTCAACGTGTTAATTGTTATGTGACTCACCACCATCCCACAATGCGCATCCCACGCTCACTCCAACATCCAACGTGTTAACTGTTACGTGGCTTTAGTTTTACCCTGCCACGGTCACTCCAGCAGCCAACTCCGGTGGACACCTCAAGACTCACGACTCACGAGTTATAGTGCACAAACTACATTCACACGGGTGACAGTCACATACTCACCTCAGCACCTGCATGCTCCAGCCTCTGCCTCCCAGACTCTAGTCCGCAATGCGCATCCCACAGTCCACTACCCACTGGCCCAGTCCGATGTATTTGAGGATATCTGAAATTTCGAATCCGATAGAGTATTTTTTTGTTTGAACATGCAACTTGCGAATCTGCAGACTGTGATCTTCATGCCATTGCCAATTTGCCACGCCACTGCCATGATAGCAACTGCAGAGTCGACTAGAGTATTTTTTTGTTTGTTTTGAGAATAGAGTATTTTTGTATTTGTTTTGTTTCTAATTCTATTTCCTAGTTTCTATTTCATACTAATGAAAAAGATAGCAACAACAGACTTGCAAGATTCTTTCCTTTTTTTTCCAAATATTTCTAAATTTTGATATTGATTTAAATTAGATTTTTGATGAATTTCAAAATATATATAATATAATTATTAATAAGTAATTTACTATATATATATATTTGTTGACGGTTAAATTTGAAATGTACATGTCATTTTGACGTTTAAATTATAATTCTCCCTGTCAAGCATGACAGTCATATTTTAAAAGTACCTGTATTTTGACATCTAAAATAACTAAAAACGTCTAAATGCCTTGCAAAATCCACACCTGACTACCATCAACCTAGCCGACCCATTTTCCCTTATACTGGCGGATGATTGGGTCACAGTGTTTTGACTACAAACCGATTATCTTATGGGTGATGATCTTATCTATTGTGTTTCGATGACCAAGCAACATATTGCTCCATAAGTACCTTCTTCACCTATTACATTGGTGTCCTCCTCGATACTCTCATTATCCCTCCGCAACCTACGAGACTCCCATTCCTACCTCTTACCCTTATAGCTCCTCGGTCCCCACGATTGAGTCGTATTGCACATGGCACGAGGCTTCGGGGCATGATGTTTCTGATTGTAGAGCCTACCAATGTCACATGAAGAAGCTTGAAGTTGAGGTCAAATGCAACTAAACCAAAAATGCTATTAGCTTCCTTCTTTTACTCTCAAAGCATGGGTATTATGCGCATGCCAACGTCGAGTTTCGAGGTTTTGCATAGCAAGTGTCTCGTTCCTAAAACTTCTTCTCGCAACTGGGGAAGCGCGGGCCGATTCCTCTTGGAACCGACCACCTCCCCTTGATCGACTAGACCACAACCTACTTATGGACCACCGCCTCACCTCAATCCTTGTTCCTCCATGAATGACACCCGACACAACATTCTCACCTAGCTAGAGGACCGGATTGATGACATCTTATTCGCCACGATAGTTGAGTTCATCGACAAGTCGTTATTACACATCATTCCATTGAGGACCTCATGACTCGTGATAGAAGCCACATCTTAAATTAAGTTGATGATATCATCACTAATACATTGTGATCTTTTGCCCCTCGTGGCTAGTTATCTATAGTACCTTGATTACATCTTATTTTTCCTCCTTTGGCCCGGAACCTCACTTTCACGTTGGATTTCAGCCCCCATTTCCACTTTGGTTTTTACACACCACCTTTTTCCTTCACTTGGGCTCTTGATCGCCCTTAGGTTTTTACACTATCTCAAATATCTCATTACATCCTTGCTTGGGTTATCTGCTCCACTTGGATTGATCACCATGCACGCCTTAGTTTCTCCTACCATTGGAGTGCCTCGGTCTCGATTCTACTGTTTTTGCTTCGATTCACCCTGATCTTTCCTATTGGAACGGTATTTGATGCATCCTCACTAAGGTCTATGGCCTTGCTTGGATTTCTATACCCAATTTTGCCCTAACATCCTACTATTGGATGTCTTGGCCTTATTCCACCTCTTGGCTCCTTCACATCGTGTTGATTGGATTGTCTTACCGATCCTCTTTCACCTAATTTACATATCTAATCACAATATCGGTATTCTTAAGTACCATGGTATCATCACATGCATAAATGCGAGAAAGAAACAAAACAATAAACAAACCAACATACACACAACAAACATTAAACATCCAAATATCGTTGAAATCATCATCATCATCATCATCATCATCATCATCGTCACACACACACACACACATCGAATCAATTTTATACATCGACAAAATCATACAAAATGGATCTAGCCCACCTGCAAAGTGGCTCAAACACCCTCACCCTCTGTGGGGGTCTATAAATGCTTTGAGCTAATGGGGTCATGTTGGTATCTTTGGTTGTGCAGGTTAGGGACTCTACCCTAGATCAGGCTCCGGAAGCCTCTCCTTCTACTCTCGCCAGTTGTGTCTCTAACAAAGTAATCCTCTTTGTTACTCTTTGGGCATAAGATAGGTGAGATTCTGCTCTGAACTAGGGTTGCTTGTGATTGCAATAAACTCTACAACATCACATCTACGCTGTAGTAGTTAGCAAAGCCTCGTATCTCGATATCTTCAAAGTGTTTGGGATGCCTCTCTAACCAACTAAAACGAGCTCTTGAATCTCCCATTGATGGAGTTGATGGATCCACCATCATCTGCAGTATCTAGAGATCTAACACGGGATCCAAGATCTCATGGTGGGCACTCTCTATTAGGGAGTGCCACTCCTCCACCTGTCTACTTTTGGAAATCCAAAATGGCACGTGTTACTCAAATAATCCATATGGCACAAACCTAATTCTCAAGAATAATCAAAATAACATCATATCACACATACCCACGGCTTCCCATGCCTCTCCACGATAGTCTCACCGTCTCCACGGTTGTCCAATACCTCCTTCTCCTTATCATCATGACGAGGTCTCACTCCTGGCTGATTAACTAAAATCCTAAATTTTAGTAATAATCTAAGAAGTACAATAATGTAATAACTGGAATATATTGAAGTATAGATGTTAGATAATTTATTTAATATTTTAAATAAAATGAAATAGGAGGGAAAAGGTACTAACCTAAAAATAACTTACATCGCGTGTAACTGGGACTAGGCAAGTGATGAGTGGTGGGAACCGAATATAATGATGAACCTCAGAAAATTGTAAGAGTGGCAAATCGGCGAGACTGGGACGCCTAGAGGAGTACATGGGTGTCTGTGGGTGCCCACTGTGCGGAATATGGGCACCATGGTCTACCAAATGACTCGAAACCAAATATGATAGGGTTACTAAACCTTCATAATGCTTCACCTTTGACCAAGTTGGTGTTGCACTTGATTCGTTGGTGTCGTTGTAGATATCTAATGAATAATCTCCTACAAAACCCACACAAAAGCATCAAACCCTAAAAAAGAAAGATGTAAATGAATGGGTCAGATTGTCCTCAACTTCCAAATGGATGGACTTATGAATGAGCATTGCACTACATCTCAGACCCGATGTAGTTTTATGTGCTTTGTGTGTGCAATGATGTGCCTAGGTGCCCTAATGCCAATGACGCCAAAGTAACGGGAAATAGCTAGATGTAAGATGCAAATGGTGGATGGAATAGAATGAATACAACCCTTCCTATGTAGTGTGTGATGTAGAATAGTGCCCAAATGCAATCCCTTGCCTTATGTAGATAGCTAACCCTTAGTAGAAATAGTCCCCCTTAAGATAGTGTGTATGTTGTGTTTATATAGGGATCTCTTGCTTAAATTTCAACACTAATGACTGAAAACTAGTGCCTAGGGAATGGGAGAACAAACCATAAAGACCAACCTTGAACTTCTAAATTAAAACTAGGTGCGACAGGACTAGGGCACCCAAAAAGAGGACCAGGAGCTCAAAGCGCCCCTAATCCCTTCCTAGGCGCCCTAGTCAAAGACTATAGACGACAACTAAGTGAACAACAATAGCTAAGACTCACCAAGAGACGACATAATTGTATGCAAGTAAGTGATGAATATGCAAGACACACAATGACAATGACCAACTGGACTAATGACAAGACTAGAGGATGGGTCATTAGTGAATACTTTTCTTACGCAAGATCCATATATAAAACAACATACTTGGTGGTATAATTATAGTAGTAAGTGCATGATTTTGTGACTACATTTGCCCCCACTTTATGTTGGTGAGCGGAAAGCTCGGTAACATAAAGTAGATAGAGATGCATACCTGAGAGAAATCCAAAGAAGCCCATGTTGTAGTAGAACGCAGATGTGGTAGAAAAAGTGTCGAATGAACCATATAGCGTGTCGAACCATGGATCAACGTGTTGATCCATGCAATGTAGTGAGAAACATAATATCACAGTGAAGTGCACTAAATGAGAGTGATGATTGTAATGTTGAATGATTGATGATTACGAATGATGATATGATGGGGTAAGGAGTGATCAATTCCCAACCCAATTACACGTATGTGAAAATTGACCAGAGGATTTGGGAATCCTACCACCAGAGGAAGAGTGTAGGGAGAAAGGTGCGTTATTCTCCAACCTGTAACTACATCCTCAAGATCTAGGCATTGCAGATGGACTTAGATCAAGCTTTTTGTGGTTTTTGGATCCAAAAAATAATAATCAAACAGTTGACCCATATAGGAGTGGTATAGGAAAGGCATGTTTGCCCCCACTCCATGGGTTTCACCGCAATGTGATGGCTTCAAGTTAGGTCATCTGGAAGCAAATGCAAAATGTATGATGGCTTCCAAGTTAGGTCATCTAGAAGCAAATGCCAAATATAGAATGCATTCCTAAGCTATGTCATCCGAGAGGTAACTGCATGTGTTGTATTGTATCAATTAAATAATGTGATTTGAAAGTTAGAGACTTGAATGTAATTTTAAAATTGGTAGTGAATTGATTAATTGATTGATTTTGATTGGTTACTCCTAGAGAGATTTTACGCTAGTTGCCCCTAGGTTAGGTCATTAGGGGAATCGATAGAGATTGATGAAATATCATATAGAGAAAAATTGTGTTTTTTTGCCCTGCTGAGTTAGGTCAATAGGGGAATCGTTAGAAATTGATGAAGTATTGCATGTGGAGGATTTACATTTTTGCCCCTAGGTTAGCTCATTAAGGGGATCGATGGTGAAATGTCACATAAAGTGTGTTAGTAATTGTTTGAAATTGTCTAATTGGTAGTGTTGGTTTGACGCATGATATCGTAAGGGAATTATAGAATGACCCCGATTGTATGCCCCTTTATTCTCAAGTTATGTGAAAGGGGAAGTAAAGTTTGTGATGTAAAGTAACTATAAGTAAGAAGGTGAAAAGGTGATTAGCCACTTCATTTTTCTTTTATGTAATTGTGAGAGTGAGCGCTAAGTGCGAAAATATGCTTACTTAAAGCTTAGTGAACAACCAAGCTGATTTGAGATGGTGGTAACATGCGGTGGCATCACGTACGATGGGGGAGTTCGTAAGTCAATGTTTTTTTGGAAAATGTGTGTGTAGTTGTTTTTGTCAAATTTTTACAAAGTTAATATTTTTAATGTTCTTGGTGTTTTAGAGCTAGACAAGAGTGGTGAAGGTGTTAATGGCCTTAATGGGACAGGAGCGTCCAAACTTGGGCACTGGTGTCTTGCTCTTGGGCGCCCCAGTACTGCTTTTGGGCACCAATCCATAGAGGGTGTATTTAGTGTAGAATGATGGAAATGTTATTTTGGATGTATAGTAATGTTGTAAACGAGTGTGTTTGGATTCATATAGTGTTCTAACGTTGTGTTTGTTGTTTTTTTGTGGTGTGTAGAGGGATATCCACTTGAGGGAGTTTCATGGGGTCGTCATTTGAGTACTTTGCTTGGATTGGGTTTATCTGATGACGATTGGGAGGTCATGGACCATGCCGGTCTATGGAACATAACACGAGATGGGGATGTGCCCCATAATATGCCTATGTTGACAACACTATGCAAGAGATGGAACACAGATACTTATACATTTTGGTTTCCTATGGGGAGATGACCGTTACATTGGAGGATGTGTATCATATATTGAGGTTTGTCAGTTGTTGGGGAGAGGGTACGTCATGGTAGTGGAGAACATGGAGAGGTAGATGAGAGATGCCCAATGGTATTTTGTGGGGACTTGGGTACTGTCGAGGCCCATATCAGTTTGGATGCCATTTTGAGGTATGGGGTTCCGACGCTTGCAAAATTTCATAACAATTGTCATTGTGTCATTTATTGTCGTTGAGGGAAGTGGTGTAGGCATCTTATATAAGATGCGAGACATATGTTGTTGAATTGAGGAGGAGGGTACTAGATATGTGTGGGCACATTGTGTGTTGGCCCACCTATATCAGAGACTTGTACAAATTCACCCAGGAGGAGCACGAAGGTGGTATAGAGCTATAACATTATTGCATGTGTGGGCCTATGAGCACATAGCAATGTTGAGGCCAATAGGAGGTCATAGAGCAGAGTGGGATAGACCTGACATATATGTGAGGACGTGGATTGGTATGCATGGACACAAATTGGATATAGATACCTATAAAGAACTTATAAATCGTATGGGGCCTGAGATGGTGATATGGAGGCCATACCGAGACTATGGGGGATGACCAGAGGATGTTATAAAGCTACGGTGTGTATGTGGAGGACAATGTGGTTAGAGTATCTATTCCCATGGGTGGTCGAGTTATTCTAGATGGAGAGGGTATCGCGCTAGTTTGGTATGGCTCAGGATGTGCCCTAGAGCCATATGTGTGGTTGAGGGAAGTTAGAGCACCTAGGAGGGTTGGAGCTAGATTGGGGCCGACAATGAGCAACTAGTATCCCTAGGGCCAGACGAGGTAGATCCTCTAATAGAGTGAGTAGATGGAGATGATGTGGGATGCACAGAGGCATACCAAGCATGGTGGGTAACACATAGATCGGTGTTCCTATTTCTCGTGTTCGCAGAGGCGAGGGAGTAACACATGGAGGAGGGTAGAGGGGCAAGGAGATGCCCCCGATCCTATATGCGGTGGTGAAATCGAGCGTGAGTATTTATAGTTGTGTTGTAGGTTTTTTCACTTGCCTATGTTATGATTATCATTTGTCTAATGTATGTTGTTTGGTTTTTTTGTAGGTGATGTGTATTGGTATTTGATAGTGGACACATCCATCCACACATTGAGATGAAATGTGCCCAAAGTGACGTATTGGCACGTGGAGGGATACTAGAGCACATAGATGACATCACGGGTGAGCATGCCCATTTGTTTGATCCGGTGGCCATAACAACAACAATATGCACAGTCTTGTTGAATGAGAGAGATGAGGCCCGCGAGGAGACTCAACAAGCCAGAGAGAGGCAAGAAGTGGCGGTCCATTAGCACAAGATGTATTTACACGTTATGTCGAGTTATAATGTCGGTTCTCAAATCACTCTACCGAGGTTACACTATTGTGGAGGTAGGTTGAGAGGTATCAAGGTCACAATCAATAACATAGAGTTAGTGGTGAGGCATCTAGTTCTAGGGTTCTCGTAGTACCCAAGAGTGATAGTGATGATGAGATTTGATTTATAATGATGTATATTATGTAGGGTCATTGCCCCTAGTGATGAGATGTTTTTGTAACTATGATTGCACTCGATATATGTATGATGTTAGTGGCATTTGATGATTATATTCGTTATGCATGAATGTTATAATGTGACTTTTGAGATATGATTTGTGAATGATTGTATTGAATGTCACTTATGATGTGTAATTAGTAGTATAATGTGATTGATGATGTATGATCCTGTGATTATTGTTGTAATTTATGTAATGTGGTGGATATTGTTTATGGTTGTTGATTGAGATTTTTAGTATAATGATGATAGACAAAAATGCGTAATGTGGTGATGATATAGTGTTGACGATGATGGACGATGTATGTAGTGTGATTGTGTAACTAAAATTGTGATAAATGATTGATTAATATGTACTAATAAAATGACCCACATGTTAGTATTATGAACATAGGGGGATTAGTGATGCCCCCAACATATAGATGATGAGGTTCATTTAGTTAAGACCCCTCAAGCAATCAAGAATGAACCACGTAAAGCAAGAGTGTGTCATCGGGAAATGATTGAGTGTGCTAGATGAATTGAAGCACATGATGAGAGGTTCTTATAGAAAATCCCTCAATAATCATGTAAGAACTATAAGAACACAAGTGCGTCATTAGGGGGTAAGGTGATAGTAATCACCTACCAAAGACCAAGGTGGCACGAAGCGGTGGAAGCATGTGGCATGAAAGCAACGTGAGTGTATGAACCAAACTGAATATCATGTGGATCAGTGGTGGGATGGGAGCATGAGGGATTTGGCAATGATGTAAATCATGATGTGGTGGATGAGATGGATGGAGTGGATGTGGTGGATGCAATGGTGCAACTATGGATGGACGTGGTAGAGAGTGCGCATGAGTGACAACTGTGGCGGTGGACGTATAATAACCTTAGCATTAGATGGAGAATACAAGTCAATGCGGTAGAAACACACGTGACGAGGCGAGAAGAGAGATGGACCTGCTCATGTGAGTGTGAGCGAGAGCCAAAGGAAATGATGCCATTATCCTCTAATTATTACAATCTATCATGAAGGGCAAAACAATCATTGTCCCTATGGGCATTGATGTGATGATAATTACAATAAGGTTGATCACGTTGATGTTGTGGATGATGTTAATTAGAGGGCAAGTGAATTAGACACTCATTAAGTAAAACATGCAACACATCATGTGGTCAAGTGTGATGAGAGAAGTGTAATGGCTCATGCGAAACAAATGGAGTAGATGGAGAAGTAGTTTGTCACGGAGGAGGAGAAGGATGCTTTTGTGATATAGTAGGTTGAGCTTGCTTGCTAGGTAGAGATGGATATTGTGTAGGATGCTCAACTGATGGCAATGGAGGAGAACTAGATGATACCATAGTAGTAGGAGGAAGTGGAGGATCAATAACATGTGCTAAGAGAAGATCATGTTCTAGGTCAATGACTTTATAACACAAGAGTATGAATGACTCACATATATCATATTGAATCATTTGCTTGAGAATAGGAATTAAACCATGAAAAAGATGAATTGCTTCTCAAGATCAATAGGTTAGAATACTAATTGATGCATACAAACATTGAATCATAAAATGTAATCCTTGATAGGTTCAGATGCACCTTGATGTAAAGTAGGTATATGATCATAAGTAACTTTAGGGCCATTGTTGATGATAAAATGATGGAGGAAGGCGTCCTCCATATCATAGTAAGTACTAATAGACCCAAATGGAAGATGAGTGTACCATTGTAATGCATCATCAAGTAAGACTATGTCGAAAGGCCTTAAGCAATAATCTATCATTAGAATAGGAAGCCATAACCATGCGGTAATGTTGGAGATGTAGGTGAGGGTCAAGTATCGTCAAAGCATGTGAATGTAGGCATGATAAAGTCCTTAGGAAATGCGAGTTATGGATCCTCTTAGGAATAGGGTTGCCATGTAATGAGTTGTTATCAATTAAAGCATAATAGGCCCTACTTTCTAAAGTGAGTGACTAAACCTGAGATTGTAATTGACCTACGACATGCATGAGAGACAAAATGTCCTATGAAGGAATAACAAAAGATGGCAACAATGTATTAAGCGGTTGTAACTTTGCCATTATGAGTAATCATAGGTACCTCAAGAGAAGATAAAGGAGATTTTGATGCTAAAGGCACACTAGGGGTAGGTCTAGAGAAGGAGATGGAATATCCATAACAGTAGTAGGACTAGCATCAAAAACATCCTTAGAAGGTGAAGCAACCGATGGAGATACCGCGATAGTAGAAGATGAACTAACAAATGTAGGTGAAGTGTTAGGAGGAGATGAAATGGTAGGAGTAGAAGAACTAATAGATGGAGGTGCCTCATGCATTATGCTAGATATAACCTCAGGAGAAAGTGGAGTAGGAGATTCAGACTCAACAATATGAAAAGTAGTAGAATCATGACTATCAATTGGTTCCTCATAATCAGAAAGTGACTCAGATATAAGTATGTCACTAAGTGGATCATCGACATAGTGTGAAGGAGTATGTGAATTAGTATGTGATGGATTAGGAGAAGAAATATCAGAAGTAGGAGAGTCGTGAGATGTAGCCATAGTAGTGGTTTGATGAGGAGGAGAATCAATATGAGAGCTATTGTCAAGACCTAACATGTAATCAATAAGAGAATCATCTAGAATTTCCTTAGATAAGTCAACAAGAGGATCACTAGTAGCCATATAACATGGTGTACAATGAGTGAAGGCTATCGGATCCGAAAAAATACTAATTCCAATGGGAGAATTTTCAAAACTAGTAGGTACATATTGTTGATCGTCTAAGAGTTGTTGTTGAATATGATTTGGTATAGTAGCATTACTATAGAGAGTTGTGAGCTCAGCGATAACAACCTCATCATAAATTGGATTAACACTAAAGTGCGACATGATGGGCCAAGAAGGAGAAGAGCTATCCTTAGCCATTAGGGTTTGAAGTGGATCCTAGGGCAAAAATGTTCTAAAGTACGGGTTCACCAAAATGATTAACTAAAATCTGAAATTTTAGTAATAATCTAAGAAGTACAATAATGTAATAACTGGAATATACTGAAATATAGATGCTAGATAATTTATTTAATATTTTAAATGAAATGAAATAAATGAAATAGGAGGGAAAGGGTACTAACCTAAAAATAACTTACCTCACAGTAATCCAGACAAGAAAAAGTGATGTGTTGGCACAGAATGAATATAATGACGAACCTTAGAAAATTACGGGAGTGGTAGATCCGGCCGATTAGGATGCTTGGATGAGTACATGGGTGCCTATGGGCGACTGGGTCAGAATATGGGCACTCTAGTCACCGAATGACTCAAAACCAAATCTAATAGGGTTGGTAAACCTTCGTAATGCTTTGCCTTTGACTAGGTTGGTGTCACTTGATTCATTCGCGGTGTCGGTGTAGATATCTAATGAATAATCTCCTACAAAACCCCACACAAAAGTATCAAAACCTAAAAAATAAAGATGCAAATGAATGGATCATACTTTCCTCATTTGTCAAATGGATGGACTTATTACTAAGCATTGCACTACATCTCAGACCTGATGTAGTTCTATGTGCTTTATGTGTGTAATGATGTGCCTAGGGTTCCTAATGCTAATGACGCCAAAGCCGTGAACAATAACTAGATGTAAGATGTAAATAGTGGATGGAATAGAATGAATACAACCCTTCCAAAAGGGGAAGAATACAAATAAGGTCACGAGAAGAATACAAACAAGGTCAAAAACCAGAGAGGAGGGACTATTTGTCTATCTACACTTGTCCCCAAATAGAAGGGGAAGAGGGAGAAGAGCCTAGAGGTCTCCATCTCCACCAAACAAAACCTTGTCAACACCTCCCCCTGGTAGGCCGTTCATTCAATCAACAAGGGTTCTCAAACCAATCAGGATGGCACAACCAAATCCTTATGTCAATTTCATTGCAATAGCCCACTCGCCCTCAATGCACAAAATCCAATCCCAGTGGTAGCATTAAAGAGCATCCCATATTTCACTAGAGAAAACTAGACTTCTCCTAGTGACCACATTCAAGACATTGCAAATGTCTATGCAATTCATGAGATCACTAAGATGGACATTACAGTCAAGTTACTAGCCTCTTCACTCAAGGGTAAAGCTTCACAATGGTTTAGGAGTCTAACAACATGGCTCTATTCAAACTTGGGACCATCTATGCAGAGCTCTTCATGATCAATTTGGAGAGAAGGGAGATAATCTATCCCTATTGGAGCAACTGAAAACAATTAAGAGGGACCCTAGCAAGCATTTGATAGATTTCAAACTCATATTTCAAAGGACATGGGATAGGATTCCATTGGCTGTAAGGCCCACAAATGAAGGTGCTTTCTTATACTTTCTTAGAGCTCTAAATTTTGATATTGCTTTAATGATTCAATCCATGGGAGGCACCACCTTACCTGCAGCCTATAACATTTCCATAAGAGCTGAAAATTGTTTAATTCAGGCTGAAAAACTTGCTCCTAGGCCACCCATGCCTCTATACCCAGAACTAGGAGATCTAAGTACTAGTCAGACACCCACATTAGCTCCTATACCTACTCCTAGGAATCAAAGTTCAGCTGAATCCTCCACCTCATCCTATAGCACCTCAAAAGAGCTTCAAGAAGTTATGAAACAATTGTAGAACCTAGGGAATGAGCTAGTGACTATCAAAAGGCAACAAGCTCAAAGTTCTAGGCCATACCAACCTCAGACTCAGTATCGGCTAGACCCCGTATCAACAAAATAGGCCACTAGCTTAGGCTACAAATTAGAACCAAAACCAAGGACAACCTCAAGCTGCTAGGCCCTTCCGGTCATATGATCCAAACACAACTTCAACATCAAGGGCCTTGGTTCCAACACAAAACAATATGGCACAAGAATATGATTGGTGTTTCCCATGTAATCAGCCCCATAACCAATCAATGTGTTTTAATGGTGCACTAAACTAGGCCTTGATGGTATAGACCATTGGTGTGTCACAAGAGTCCAGCCAAGAAGAAAATCAGCAACAAGGAGTTCAACAAGAAGCATCTCCAAGTGAAACTATGCTTGTTAATTGGTAGGCTGAAGACTTATGTGGGATGAATCAAACCCCTTCTCAAAGTGTAGCTACCAATACGGTCCAAGAAAAGGAATATTGGAGAAGGACAATCACCAAACTCGGGTAATCCTCAACCCTCCATTACTCCATAAGGTATTGGCACTTAGAATGTAACTCCCAATATGTAGATCCAGTCCAAGCCACCTTCCAAACCCACTCAGGCACCGGTTGTAACAACCCATGTGCAAGAGAAAAATGTACTGTAAGGGGCAACAAAATGATAGCTCATTTAACATCATTGAACAAATGAAGAAGACAAATGTGAACATTTCAATGTGGGAGTCACTAGCCATTCTAGGACAGAGAGATCTGTTGTAGACTGTTATGGCCAATTGGTTGAGCTCAAATCAACCCCTAACCAACAAGAGAAGGTGTTTACCAATGTAGCCCGGACTGGGGGAAACCATGGAGGACAACAAGGTAAGAATCTGAAGCCCCCTCCATTCTATGTTTCATTGATCATTGGGGCAAATTGGTACATAATTACATGATTGATTCGGGAGCAAGCAACTCTGTAATGCCAAAGCAAATAGCCGATCAACTAGGTCTTCAATACGAAGTCATCTCTAGGGGTAGTGCAATTAGATGGGATAAGCGGTGACAAATTCTGTTTGAGTCATAAAATATTTGAGCTTCACATTGCATGCCTACCCCAATGTGATTGTGTTGCAGAATGTATCAGTCATAGACTTGCTACCACATTTTGTATTGTGTTTGTCAAGAGACTTCACTGCTAAGATTGGGGGCTATCCTGCATTGATTGGTCACACATGCTCTTTAGAACAAGGTATGGAGCTAAGGCTACAATTAGGTCTGAACCCATTGCCGATTACCATATTGAGTCTTATGTACCCATCTCGATCAATGCCAATTGTTTAGCCTTTGATCAGAAAGACCTCCCAAGCACTTGTGAAGTAGATACCAAGGTGGGGTGTATCCCAGACTTGACCCTCGATGAGTGGGCAAATAAGAGGCATGCTTTTGACCCCTATAAAGAGATGGAGGAATATGAGCTAGGAGTCTACTGTCTACATGAGGAGGATCACCCTCTTCCTGACATCATTAAGCCAGAACATAAAGATGACAATGAAGTATGACAATTATTCTTTGATGGCTCAAGAAGTAGGCAAGGATCCGGAGGAGGAGCTATGCTTGTTTCCCCAAGGTATGAAATACTACTCAACTTTCTGTTTCCAATTTTCCTGTTCAAACAACACAACAGAGTATGAGGCTTTGGTCCATGGATTGTATTGGGAAAGGAAAAGGAGTATAAAGAACTTATAAGTGTTTGGTGACAATTAACTAGTTGTTAATCAGGTCTGAGGATAAAACGCTGCTAAGAACGATCCGCCAAAGAGCTACAAGCCCGGATATGGGACCTCGGTGAGGCTTTTGAGGCATTCAACATCAATTCCATCCTAAGGAAAAAGAATGAAGTAAAGCATGATGATGGCGCGATGGTGGGGCAGCCTTTGACGTTGTGGAGAGTATCAAGAGTGATAAATCTCAGCCCCATATCAAGTTGGTTGTGAGGCCAAGTTGTCCTAGACAACAACACAAGTTGGCAAGTCTTCGAAAATGATCAACAAATTGTCAAATTTCTACAAGAAGAAGCCAAGTTCTCCTCTAAGAACCAAGACAGATTGGAGCAGTAGTATGGCGATCAAGTGGTGCAACTGAGGACCAACAAACTACCAAAGGGTCTTGTCACTTTGGAATCAATCTTTAACCCAAATGACCAATTCCGAAAGGAGAAGGTGAATATCCAGTAAAGGGTGAGGATTGAGCCCATTTTCATAGAAGAAGGCAAAACGTTGTAGATTGGCAAGGTAAGCACTCAACAAGAAAAATATGAGTTTATTCAACTTTGTCAAGAATTCCCAGATGTCTTTGCCTAGACTTATAAATATTTAAGAGGTTTCAACCCAAAGTTGGCACAACATACCATCAAGTTGGATCTAGGATCTAAGCCTTTCGTGGAAGCGAGAGGCGAGTAAATCCTCACATTAAGCCTCTCATGAGAAAAGAGTTGAACACGCTAATTAAGGCCAAGTATCATCTTTCCTATCAAGCATTCGAGTTGGGTTGCAAACTTGGTGCCTGTGAGGAAGAACAATGGAGAAATCAGACTGCGTGTGGACTTTCATGACATGAACAGAGCATTGCTCAAGGACCACTATCCACTTCCATCAATGGAACAGATCTTACAGGTTGTAGCTAGTTCTGAGAGGTTTTCATTGTTAGATGGATACTCAGGCTATAACCAAATAATGGTGAAAGAGGAAGATCGGTTCAAGATAACCTTCACCACCAAATGGGGCACATATGCTTATAAGAAGATGCCATTTGGACTATCAAATGTTGGAGCAAAATTTTAGCGAGCTATGGACATGGCATTCAAAGGCCTAATCAACAATATTGTCTGGTGTATCTAGATGATATCACCGTCTTCTCAAATAATATCTGCAGACCATCTCTTCCACCTCAGGAAGGTGTTTCAGAGGTGTAGAAGGTTCGGAGTATCACTGAACCCAAATAAGTGTGTGTTCCTAGCTCATGAGGGGAAATTGTTGGGCCACATTGTCTTGAGAGAAGGGTTGACAATTGATCCTGAAAGGGTGGAAGCCATCCAGACACTTCCATTGCCACAACACAAAAATATCTCCAAAGCTTCTTGGGGAGGATAAACTTTGTTTGTAGGTTTATACCTAATTTTTCCCTCTTGTGAAGCCTTTAACAATGATGTTAAAGAAGAGTCTTGCATTTAAATGGACAACAGAAGGCAAAGAGAGTTTTAAGGCCATCAAGCTCACAATATCATAGGCTCCAACTCTTATTAACCTAGACTTCTCAAAAGACTTCATGCTATATGCTTTTGGAGGGTCAGACACCATCTTAGCCATCTTGGTCCAGCCCAATCATGAAGGTTTAGAACAACCCATAGCCTTCTTCAGCTAGAGCTTGGAAGACTACGAGGTAAAATACTCTTTCATTGAAAAACATGTCCTTATTGTTATTAGGAGCTTGAAGAATTTTAGACACTTGGTCTCAAATAATAAGATCCAACTGCTAGTGTCCCATGCCATTGTTAAAGATTTTCTCCTGAACAAGGACTTAAATGAGAAGAGAGCAAGTTGGATCACCCGAGTAATGGAATATGACATTGAGATCAAGGTGACCAAACTATTTCAAGGTAAGGGTCTATGTGAACAACTCGCCTCTAAGCAACAGGCTGAGTCAGAGGGTGGAAAAGAGGCTATCATATTTCTACAAAATGATCAAGAACAACCAGCTAATGATACACCTACTACATGTTGAACTCAAGCCTTGGTGCATTACCTTCAAATAGGTTTGTGCCCTCTAGAATGGAACAAAGTAAAATTGAGATACCTCGGACTACAAGCCATCTTATATGTACTTATCGATGGTGTTTTGTTTAAGAAGGATATCAATAGTGTCCTATTGAGGCACAATGGGACATGCCAAATTGAAAGGGTATTGCATGAGTTCCATGATGCGAAGCATAAGGCCACTTTTCTCCTCGAGTAATGACTCTCAAAATCATCATGAATCCAGTTATTATTGGCCTATAGTGTTTAGGGACTGCTACTCATGGGTCAAGAAGTGTAAAAAATGTGCATTCTTCACAAGAAAGGAGAAGCTAGCAGCCCTGCCCCTTCATCCCATTTCAGTGGATCAGCCATTCATGCAGTGGGGACTAGACTTCATTGGGGTGATTAACCCAAATTTAAACCAAGGCCACAAGTGGATACTTACTGACCACAAATTATTTCACCAAGTGAACTAAAGCAGTGGCACTTAAAGAAGCAAATGAATCCAACATCTTGGATTTCTATGAAGGAATAACCACCAGGTTTGGAGTCCTTGCCACTATTATATCAAATAATGCATTGGCATTCCTTGGTACAAGGATCACTGAATGGGCAATCAAGAATGGTGTGTACCTCAACACTTCATCAAACTATTACCCTCAAGGTAATGGCCAAGAAGAGTCCACAAATAAGAACCTGCTAAGGATTATCAGAAGGACTCTTGATGAAAATCAAAGAACTTGGCATACAAAGCTCAAATCAGCTCTATGGGCTAATAGGATCACATCAAAGAGGTCCACAAGTAGCTCCCCATACAAGCTTGTGTATGGAAAAGAGGCAGTATTGCCCATATCATTGGAGTTTCCCGCTTTGGAGCTCATGAAACAGTTGGAACTAGCCAAGTTTGAACCTATGGCAATTAGGTATGTAGAGCTAATGGAAGTAGGAGAGGCAAGAGAGCATGCAATGTAGGTCATGGAGAAGGATCAAACATTGATCAAGAAGACCTTTGATAAGAAAGCAAGAATAAGAGGATCTTAGTTCTAAAAAGGGATCTTGATCGGGAAAAACCAGGAAAACATTCCAAGTTTGATGCCATTTGGAGTGGCCCTTTCCTAATCATAAGGTGCACAAGTAGCAATGCCTTCTGGTTGGCTAGATTAGATGACGAAGAATTTCATATCCCAGTGAATGGGATCCATCTCAAACACTGCTACTAAAAGGAAAAATTCCTCGCCCTTGTAAAATATTAGCCTAGGTTTTAATTTCCCTAAGTGCGTATGCACATTGTTCTGTTGTAGCATAGTTTTTTATTTCCCTAAGTGTTGTGGCACAGGTTTTTGTTGCTCCAGGTTTGTGTCATTATACAGTTCAATGTGCCTCCAGTTGAATGCACTAGGCCCTTCAACATTTGCATGGGAGACCCATAGTTTCTTAGACGGTTGCTAATTTTAAAATGGAACAAATACAGAGCAACTAAAATTGAGTCTCGAAGGGCCCATTTCCAAAAGATTCAGGGTCATCTCTAGTTCTAACAATGTCCAAGCGGCTCAGGGGACCAGATTTTCAAAATTCTGATCAGATCAGGATATTAATTATGACTCCATGCCCAATGGATGCTTCAATAAGGTAGTTGATCTCTCCATCTAGTAGGAAGACGTCCCCATAAGTCACCAAATTGTTACCTCAATTTTGCCCCGGAAAAATTGATCAAACATGACCCTGTGTAGGAAGAAATCTAAGGGGACGGTTACACGTGCGAGCCCACATTTCAAATTCAACAAACAGGTTGTAGATGAGCTCTAAAATAAAGGAGCAGGGTTGGGGAAGCAACAAACAGTGTCAAAGAAAACCTAGAGGCTCAAAGGAGAGAAACAGAGAAAGACTCAAAGGTTTTGGGCTTCACAAATGATTCAGAGCGAGCCAAAATTGGCTAAGTATGGAAGAATCAGCGGAAGCTGCCAAGTGTCTCAACGACACACATTCAAAAGTAGGACCCTGAACAAAGACTTAAATGAGTGCAAGCTTGCCACGTGTCCTAGGTCCAAAAAAGGGACAGAGTCGGGGTTGAATAGTCAAAGTAGAGGTAGGTCGGCGAGAAGGAGCCAAGTGTCAGCACAATGCTACTTCAAAAGTAAAATTTAGAGCGGGCCTCCAAACAAGCACAAATCCTCCACGTGTCCATGGTCAGACTTATGGCCCCACCAAGAAAAAGGACTTAGCTAAAAACATAAGGAAACTAAGCAAGCCATTTGGAAGGTTCCATGTGTCTCTTTAGTGCACCTCAAAGATTGAATCCAAAAGCGGTCCCCAAACTAGCACCGGCTTGACACGTGGCCATGTTGAAAAGTCAAAGCGGGAAGGCGGGTCGTCAGAGGTAGTTTGAACTTTTTTCCCTAAGAAGGCGTAAAGTGAAGAAATGAGCCACACCTCCACCGATGCCTAAGGAGCCACGTGTCAAGCCTCAATTACATGTGGGCGGTGGGCATGGGAGAGACTTTTTGCCCAAATGGAAAAAGTGGACCGTCGGGCCCAAAAGTGATTTTTTGCCAAAAGTAAAAAGAAAGGTTACGAGGTAAATTTTACATTTTTGTTTTTGGTGCCAAAAGGCACAAAGTGAATTTCAGGCCTGCGGATCCGTTCTGCTCACTAGTTTTCACCATTTTTGTACGGACCAACTCAAACATTCAAATGAACATATCTTTCGACCCAGTGCCCAAAATTCAACAAATTTGGCACCGTTGGAAAGGTCTCGACCTCGCCTATGCCATGGAAACCTGAAACTTTAATTTCAAAGAGGTTTGGTGGGTGAAAAATGGGGAAACATATTCATGCCATTAATATGCAAAATCGATTTCTTCAACCACTAGATCGATTTGATTCGATCTACCGCTCTCCCTTCTTCAACACACCGAGTAGACACAAAGTGGCGGACATGACAGATTTGGGGTGGATTTGCAGAGGCATTGATGGCCAGTAGTTGAGATTCAAATTAATTTTCCCACCTCTCTCTCCTTCTTCTCTTTGTGTTGAATCTATAAAATAAAGGGTGGGGCTCATTGTAAAGGGTTGGACATTTCTATTTTGCACCCTCCCTTCTCCTCTAGTCTGTCAGACAAGTTCATGGAGTCCTAACCTCCCATTCAAGTTGTAATGCTAAGTTTTGCCTCTTGGCCACTATAATGTACTATATCAACTTTGGAGCAATAATATATGTTTGTGGATGATTTTTACCCTCTTATGGTTTCATTGTTGCCTTCTAATCTCTCATTATAGTTTGGTTACCTATGCATGGTGTTTGTATTGCATTTCTGTGGTCTGTGTTAAATTACAAAATGAGTGTCTAACATTCCTTTGGTGCATCACCTCATTAAATTAGGTTTATTTTATTGTATCTTCTCAACTCTGTCTCCTTGGTAAGATAAAGTAGGCTTAGAGTAGATCCTCTGTAAGATTTTATTTACATGCACCTAAATAGAAGAATAGGAACTGACCTTAATCCAAAGAGCTCTTTTAACTCGCGAGGTCCCACACTTTGAGAGATGCTCCATGTTGCGCAATCACACTGAGAGTCTCAACCCATCTGGTTACAAACACTCAGGGGTGATGTGATTCTGCACTAATAGTTGTATCAGTGGATCCTCGATCGGATCCCTCCTCAAAACCACTCATCATTATAATCTACGCTGGGCCTTGAGCATCCCCACCACACGGGAACTACCTCTGACCATGTGCTCCCATTTCCCATATCCTACGTGGTCATAATATTGATACCCTCACCTCTTCTCTTGCAACCTCTCTAGCATGAGGATGCCGGTAAGGTGGCAATGGTGGTATCACCACGGATGTTGGTCACCCAAAATGTTGTCCGATTACTTTAATGGGATTAGGTTGGAGCCCTATGATAAATAAGATTCTTTGTGTTTGAAATAAGGTAGTATTACTACTTATATTAGATTTCCTTTTATATTTGTGCTTGTTTTGTTACAATAAGCGTGTTCACGCATAGGAGATGATTACCATTTATTAAGTTGAACATGAAATCTTAGATGTTGGTGGAGTTTGTGTAAAGGTGCACATGATAATATAAAGAACAAGTGCTTGGTGGATATGGATCGAAAAGACACGCGTGTACCATGATCCCATGAAGACTAAGAAGGTTAAAATTAGAACCGAGGATACACCTAATAAGGCCATCATTAGAGATTATTGGTCATAACAAGAGGTAGCGAAGATCATTGAACTATTCGTGACTTTCGAGATTTATTTCAAGAGGTCACCATGAATTGAAAGGTGTGCACCCCCCTCGTTGGGAGAGACAAAGATTAAGTTGAAAGAAGAATCACATCTAGTTTTGAAGAGACCTTATAGGATTAATCGTACTCTATAGGTAAAGATGAAAGAAGAAATTAACAAAATGCTTAAGTCTATAATCATTTAACCAATTGAGGAATTTGAGTGGGTTAGTCCCGTGATGATCAACATTAAGAAAGATGGGTGGATGAACATCTATGTTGATTATAGGGAACTAAATGTGTCATGTGTCATAGATCCTTTTCCCATGTCATTCACAAAGGAGATACTTGAGGGAGTTACAGGGCACACGATCTATTCCTTTACTGATGGGTTCTCGAAGCTATCACTAGGTGCACATCGTGTGAGAGGATTAGGAAAAGACTACCTTCGCCACTGAATGGGAAAGTTTCACTTATACAGTCATGCCTTTTGGATTAAAGAATTCACGAGTAGTATTCTCGTGTATAGGCACATTTATGCGAGCATTATTATCTACTTACTTGATGCGTAGAGGTCCACCCATAATTTTAGTGTGGGGTGAAAGTAGGTGTGACTATTGAACAAGAAATCTTGGATGATGGTAAATGTTTTGGAGTCAGATAAAGGTGTGCATGATATTTGTAAAATAACGGGTGTTGGGTGGATATGGATTGAGGACACACAAGGGAAAAGGAAGGTGTTTCAGGTGGTTAGCTATGAATGTGCTTAAAAAGGGTTTAGATTGTGAATACATGCAAAGGAGGAGGCTGCAAAGTGTAACGCGAGGGAGGTAGTAGTAGGATGAATGACTTGCCATACGACACGAGAGGAAGACGAGTGCATATAAGGATGATTATATCACAGGAGGTATGGGTGTGCTGAGAAGGTTATGATTGCTTCACACGAGAAGAAAGGCATGGAAGAAAGAAAAAAGTTTGTTAGGAGGAAAAAGGTGTTTTTATTTGATAAAAGTACTTTAAAACATGAAAGCGGGAAAAAACATTTTAAAGCAAAAAGTAATTCAAAGTGGAGTTTTAAAGTATGAGAAAGCTATAAAAAGGAGAAAATAACAAGTGTTGGGTGGATATGGATTGAGGACACACAAGGAAAAGGAAGGTGTTTGGTGGTTAGCTATGAATGTGCTTAAAAGGGTTTAGATTGTGAATACATGCAAAGGAGGAGGTGCGAAGTGTAATGTGAGGGAGGCAGTAGTAGGATGAATGACTTGACATATGGGCGAGAAGAAGATAAGTTATGGTGCGAGAGGAGTGCATATAAGGATGATTGTATCTTGGGAGGTATGGGTGTGCAGAAGGTTATGACTTGCACACGGAAGAAAGGCATGGAAGAAAGCAAAAAGTTTGTTAGGAGGAAAAAGGTGTTTTAAATTGATAAAATTACTTTAAAACATAAAAGCGGGAAAAAGCATTTTAAAGCCAAAAAGTAAGTCGGTGGAGTTTTAAAGTATGAGAAAGCTATAAAAAGGGGAAAATCGAGTTATTTTCTACTTTGCATTCGAGATATTTGAGCGACCAAGAAGTCGAGCGACCAAGTGTGATGAATCAAAACAAACAATGAGTAAACTTTAACAACATGTAAAGGATTTCAATGTGAAGCTCCTTCATTGAGAAAAATAGAAGTTGAGAGAGAAATGGGGGCATGAACAAGGTAAGGTTCAAAGAAGTTGGTGATTGAGCAGTTAGGGTTCTAGGGCTCAAGTATTGTGAAGAAAGGGCTCATAAGCTAGACCAAGGATTTTACGTACAAGGGTTGAGGAGTAAGAATACCTAGGGCACATGTTGAAGTGAAGACATGAGAACAATCAATGACACCCAAGAAGGCTACCTCAGCATCACCTAAGGGAAAAGGTAAGGGTAGAACCAAGAAGACCGAGGTTGAGGACCCACCAGAGGAATTGTTCTCATAAATGTAGTATCCATCGAAGTAAATATAGCTCAATGGTGGACCTCACGGCTTGAAAAATGAAAAATTAGTGATTTTAATCACAGGGCACAAGGGAATGAGGCTACATTAAACAAGGAAATGTTGCAGGAGTTTCCAACTAGGAATGCAAAAGGTCAATTATTGATAGATGACTCGATAAGGAAGAGTCTCAAGAAGGTAGGGTCCTTCAATTGTTTGGTATGCCGTAATTTGGGAGGCCTACACACCTCTTCCAATGGTTGTTGAGGGTACATGAATATTAATTCTACTTCATGGGATGAAGAATGAGGATCATGAATCGATTGATTAGGTGCATTACAAGGTTGCGGGAGACAAGAGAAGACTTGGACTTGGATCTACGAGATGAGGTAAATATTGACGAATTGGGGACCAAATTACAGTATGAAAGGGGGTAGAGCCATGACTGTGGAAAAAATTACAGACCTTGCAACTAGGGTAGTGGTTAGACTGGTGAGTTGTAAGCTTGACACCTCAAAGAGATGGGGAAATGATCGGGAAATTCCTATACATCGTGCAAAGATGGTGCACAAAACACAATACAATATTGTGCACTTCATCACCGAGGGATTATCGAGGAAGCTAAGGTGCAGACTGAGGAAGGGGCTAAGATCATGTGAGGCTCAATACTCTTATTGATTGTATTCTAGGAAGTTAGTGTCCCGAGATGGACCAAAAGAAGATATGTGGGTCCACCCCTGTAGAAGATAAGTTTCCTACGGTGTAATCTATAGATTTTATGTTTGAGGGTGCATTCAACAATCACTATGAGGCACAACTAGATAAGTGTTACAACAAGATGTGTGTAACCTTTGAGAATGAATGACACATACCACAAGAGCTACCCGGAGAGGTTGGAGATTAGGTAAATTTTACAATAATGCAACACTTTAGCCTTGCATGGTTCATGATGGCTAATGGAGAGATGGGGCCATGGTGTAAATTGTCATTTGCATTCACAACAAAATATTTCAAATATACGGTGAATAGAATCAAGGATGCATAAAATTTGACATTTGATGTAGAAAAGGTGGACTCGAGAATGGAATAATTTACACACCACTTTTGGATATGCTATGAGGCCAACATACTTAAAGACATCGGAACTAGACACCTTGGATTTGAATCCCATGATGAATGTTACAATTGGAGGAATGATATGTAGGGTTTTATTGTTTAGTGCCAAAAGACAAAAGATGGGGAATAGATTGAGGTTTTGATGCCCATATGCCTCAACTAAAGAAGAATATAGTGGATATTCTAAAGAGTAATTGAGAGGAGTCCTGTCTAAGGAATTATAAGAAGAAATGTCATTTGGATCAAGGGCACATAAAAGAGATGTAATATAAGAGAAGGAAGTGCAATGAAGGTGCAAGATCCTCTCGACCCAACTAAGGTAAGTCCACTGAGGACTAAAAAGGGATGTGTAGGGGCCTAAATGATTTCTGAAGATGAAGAAGACATGGAGGAGAAGGTGACAAAAAGAGTTGAGACATGAGAAGTCTATGTAGGAGATAGAGAGAGAGCCACCAATAGATGTGGAGCCTAGCTCGAGAAAGAAGAAGGGGGCAAACAACATAAAATCCGTGTAGGAGAAAACACCGAGTGCACATGGAAGAGATGTGTAACACAAAGGAGGATCCCAAGGAAGGTAGGGAAGTCAATGACTCATATGTCATCAAGGAGGATAAGGGTGTCGGTGGTGAGACCGAAGACATGGCCATTCACACTAAGGAAGCTGCAAATCAAGGCTAAAGTGGTAAGGAAACGAAGACCTCCCCAATCACCATATATGACTTTTTATGTTCTAATGAAGGTCTTGAGGGCGAGATTGAGGAGCACAATCTATATGGAGAAGTTATTTGGCTAGGACCTATTGGATGAAAGAGGAGGGATCTCGTGCACAAGGAAGATGTTGTCATGGAGTATGCATACACACGTGGAAGAGCCAAAGTTTGAGATTAGTAATAGGTCCTACTCCACACTGGAATTTAAGAAGAACCTAGGGAAGG
Source organism: Taxus wallichiana var. yunnanensis (assembly GCA_018340775.1). Lineage (NCBI taxonomy): Eukaryota > Viridiplantae > Streptophyta > Pinopsida > Cupressales > Taxaceae > Taxus > Taxus wallichiana. The sequence goes on along the minus strand of CM031234.1, from coordinate 914,238,003 downwards.
AATATAATATTTTCAACCCCACAAGGATGTCGATGAACATACATGTAACGCCTTTAATAAACTTATAATGGAGGTTGCGTTTGCGAATCCTCGACAAGGGGGCTACCATGAGGCTCATGGTAGAAGACAAGAAGAATAAGGAGCATGAGATTGAGAGCTTGAAGGATGATATTAAGGGGAGAAAAAACATATAAAGGAAGCCTATGATAGAGCATGAGCACCTTTGGTGAAATAGATCATAGGTGCATACCCCACTTTAGTAAGCCAAGTTCGAGGTGACTATAATGATGACATGGAGTACCTTGAGGACTTGGTCGGAATGTTTATCCCGAATATCAAGAGTATCATGGGGCCATCGGTAGAATACTTGGGCAAGGAAAAGGAAAAGAATAAAGTGGTTATGGAGGCTAAGATAGCTGAGCTTGAGGTTGTATTCACACAGTCAGGGAGGCCAATAACAAGGTTGAATTGGATTTTGATAGGTGCTAGAAGAGTGACCCTATCCTCAGCATGTGCATTTCCAAAGAAGAAGTATAGCTTAAGGATATACAAACAAAGACATCAACCAATAAGCTTGAGTGTACAAAGGTCATGACAGAGACATCAACATGGAAGGAGCTGATAAAGGCCATGGAAGATATACTAGAATTATAGATCAAGCATATCCAACTCTTGGTCTTGGAATGTATGGATATGTTGGAGGGGGTGACTGTAGAGTTGAGTGTGGTCATAAAGGAACTCAAGGGAAGAGTGGATGAAGTGGCACCTAACCAAATTCTAGGTATTGTAGAGGTGGCACCCGGGAAGGCCATAGAGGAGCTCACAGAGTGGAAAAAGTTTGAAGATGCATTCAAAGTGTAGAGTTCCCGGTGCTCCTCCAAGAACTGAATCCCGATGCAACATGCACAAAATCTTGGAAGTCATTCTTTGGTTCATGGTATTTTTGGTCTTATTCTTTATTCTTTGAACATTATTTGATTCATTCATTCCTTGGAGAGATAAGTTGGGTGACACATTGCCGAGGATGGACAATGAATTTAGTGCGGGGTAATGTTGAGCAAGAAAATGGCTAAGTACTAGTTATACGTGGAGGCTTGGAATCAAGCAAATGGGGTGCATGAAGGGGCACACACACATAGGAAGGATCAATACATGAAGCTTTGCGCATGGGAGATAAAGTCCAAGACTTAGCTGATTTTCCAAGGAGATGGCTAAAAATAAGAAAGTGGATAAGGAGTAGTGTACAAACAAGGTTTATAAATAAAAAAATAGGATAGCTTGGGATGCACACAAAGGAAACTATAGTTGGAAAAAGCACATGCAGAGAAAGAAAAACATCATGCACAAGTCGAGCCTTATAATATGATTAAAGAAAATATTATATTTAGGTTAATATATTATTAACATAGGGTGTAAAAAGCATGTAGGTTATTTTTGTACACACACCTATTATTAGGAAGGTGTATGAAGTGGTGAAGGGAAAGACCCCACCCTATAAATATCGATGATGTACTACTATTTTAGAGGCTAGAGTACAATTTGAGTCTTTAGTGTGTGCAAGTTAGAGCTTCTTGAGAGTTTTTGTGTTGAGTAATCATAGGTTTTGGAATTTCTATGATAACACACAAGACTGTGTAATTAGGTACTAAATCAATTATGATGTAACTAGTTTCTTGTTATGCAATATTTATGATGATGGTTTGAAAATCACGGTGTTATTATTCACCTTGAATGATGGTTTGTTTCCTTATTATATGTGTTTCTAAATTGTCATGGTTATGCTACTTCTTTATGTATAATTGGATGTCTTGATTATGAATATGGTAAATATGTGTGCTATCCTTCTGATATGCATAACAAAGGAGGGACCCAGTGGTTGCACGTGCTTTGGGTGAGCATTTAGATTCTTCTCGATGAAGTGCCTCGTGCATAGCAATTAAGTGAGTAAAAAAGGCTACAATGTAGTCTTTTATTTACCTAACCAGAGTTATGCATGCGACACCTCATCTAGACAGATCTAGATGCTCACCCAAAGTGCACGCAACCACGAGTGTTACATCCACATTTTAAGATACTAGAACAAGGGAATTTTTTTAATACAACGTTCTCTGTTCTGAATTATGTAATTCAAACACACGTTCAAGTTTTAATAATTGTTCTTTGTCCAATTAATGTAATTCGGATCACACAATTTCTTTTTAAAACCAATGTTCTCTGTTCACATATTTACAATATGGAACACACATTCAATGCCATTCAATCATATAACAGATACCATATGCTGCTGTAAATGACTCGAAGAACTACCGATCTCCCATTTTATGGCTCGGAGTTTCAACAATCTCTCATTTCATGACTCGGTGACTTACCGATCCTTCATGTTAATCCATGCATTGTATAATAAGTATATAGGGTTCTTTTACCATTTCCAGTTATCAAAGTGATCCATTTAAGAGGCCTATTTGAATATCTGTTACTGATATTCATCTGACATCCTGCTTCTTAAACTAGGTGATTAGGACAACGCAACCAGCAACTTGCGATACTTTGGCCAAAGATTTTCACATGCTTTGCATGATCATATTCCAGATGTCATACACATCAATGGAATACGTCCTTCACCTCACTTCATCTGTTATCTAGAATGGTCTTTCCTGATCTCTGTCAGTCCTTCCGTCCAAGGTCAAACTCTAATCCTAACTAGCAATATGAACGAGTATAGGAAGGCACTCATGGTAACTAAAGGTTCGTAGACATACGGTGTCGTCCCTAGGTGACTCTGTGTGTCTAGTTACCTTTAGTCCTCCGGAGTCACTCCATATACGCGATCACATTCCTATCCCCATCTAAGTAACTTAGTACCCAGCTTATGTAAACTTGATGATTCGATTCGGGAGGGCATTGTAACATGTCAGCTACAACATTGTGTCGTCATGAAGGCCCCGCCTTCATGAAGGCACCATATTGCAGCTGGCGTGTGCCAAGGTCCTACGGAATCCTCTCATCAAGGAGTACACATCCAACTCGAATGTGATTAGGTTATAATCTTAATATTTAAGATCAATTTTCAGCAACCACGCTGATCCTTTAACCTCGTCATTCATTACAGTTGTATATAGCTAAGAGAGACTTAATTTGTCTTATAGCTTAATATACATCCTCTCCTTCATACCGAAGGGTTGCATATTTTCTTCTTGGTTCTTTTCTTTAAACTTCGGACTAACAGTCCATTACAGATGAACGTAGTAAGTTTAACCTATTAAACTTAACCAAGTTTTACCCACAACTGTAAACAAATTCAGAATTCCATCTTATTAGACATCATTTAAACGAGGTCTAATTCTAAATGAATGTATTCATTTATCCTCCATAACCTTACTTCAGTTAAGGTTTGTTACCAATAGATATGTTTCCCTCATATCTATTATTTCTGAATTTGCACACTACGAGGATATTAACGAAGTCCGAATACAAGGTTCAACTACCTCTTCTGTTATTTGATATTCCTTAGCTTATATACTAATCCCGAATATCCTTCAATTAAGAGTTCATGTTCATTTAAACCCTTTTTTAACGTCAATCTAAATTTCATATTACCCAAGTATGAATTAATTGCACATTCCAACTTAAAAGTTGTATTTCAGTAAAGAATAGATATTATGCCCTTTTAAAATCTATCCACTATCATTTGATTAATTCCAAATCAAGAATAACATTATATTCTCAATCTTTATTCAAATAGTTCAAAATGATACAGCCATTAAAATATCACACTTTTCCTTGTATTCATCCATAAGATTTACAATCAATACAATTGCCAGTCCAAACAACTGGACTTTGTGTATATCAAACAACATTACAACTCATAAGGATAGAAGAATGTAATTTCTTCTTTTCCCATTTCCTCGTAGAGGAATATTAGCTATCAAATATGATCCATCCTCAGCTAATCAAAAGAAGTATCAGAAAACAACCATGTCTTCGTTTTTACTCAAGAACCATCTACAAAATTACTTGCACGGGTCAGTTCATTGAACTGAGAATACTAAGCACTTGCCATTAAAATGAGGTGCTTTTAATTAACTGTCTCAATAAAAGAACCCTGCTTTTATGAAACGTTAAAATAAAGAGATGAACATCATCTACAATTAAGTACTGATAAGGATGAACAACTTAACAACTTAATCATCTAATTACCATCATTCAGACAAAAAGATTGCTAATCCTTTTCCCCGATTAATTACTACAAGAAGTAATTTCCTCCAAATAGTTCCAGAAATAAACATCTGTGAGAACTAATACACATATGTACATACTATTGTTCTAATGTAAATGCTATAAATTCCATTCCCTTACAATAGTTGTAATTTCAAAAGATAGAATTTAACTAAAAATTCAAACCGAACTACTTTCCTTTCCTTTCGTACTACTCATCTGATTTCAACAATCAATCGCTGAAGAGAAAAGTAGTCATTCACCATGAACTCATTGGTGTCAACTCTCAAAATTCGGTAACGGCATAATACTTCTTTCAAACCAGAAGAAAATAAACAACAATTACATGCAGATGATTACGCCTAAGGCAGTACAAAATTCATTCCATAACAAGTATAGAATTTCAACTATATAAAAGAAGAAATGATCATTACTTCAAATTATCCATCCAACACTCTCTTTCCTTTCATCATAACTGTACTGAATAATTTAATCCAGACGTGATATCAATCAATGATAACAGCTTAAAGAGAAGTAAATAAAATCAATAATCGAATAGAAGGAAGAAGGATCATATTACCTCTCCCACTGCCTAACCGAATATCCACTATTTAGAACGGACCAGATCCAATAGTATGATTCATTCTGAATAATTATATTTCAATAATAAAAAAATACTAACTACCTTCCCTGAAATGGCGCAGTAATTCATTTGCATCAGGTCAGTCCATAAGCATTAATATCAAACGTACCTCTAAACACAATCATTTCCTTTTAAATATTTCACTCTACAGACATTCACGTCTATATATAACATGTAAGAGTGTACAACAACAACATATCATGCTTTCATTATAATAATGAGAGAATTCACTTTCCAACAGAAAGGAGAAATCCTTTCATATTCCGTTTCAATGAAAACAATGAAAGGTTTTCAATCCGTAAATTATATATACATACATACTTACATATATATATATATATATATATATATATATATATCCTTGAGTTCAACAAGACACATAGTATGATTTGTATGCACTACCCGATCTATTCTACAGGTGATCGACTATTCATTCCCATTCGAGATCATAACTTCTTTCTAAACAGTCATATATGAATACCAAGAACAAGCAAAGTAACACCATATCCAATTAACAACGATGTAAGATGCTACTATGACCTTACTGTCCCAGGGAGGTTTGATACCCCACACACTGTAATATGATAAGAGGAACAATTAAACCTGAGTCTTGTCAAGCATTTTTACGGATTTCCTTATCCATTAGCGCACATAAATCAAAACAACAATTCGCACATTGCTGTTACTTCAGCAAGTTTGACCCATAATACACAATGAAACCCTATTATCATTATTTTTAGAATTCAAAACAACAAAAGAGATAACTCGTTTCATTAATTATTTCTGTAAGAAAACACTCATCATTCTTTTTAAAATGCAACAAGTATGCCCAAGTCATGTTCGTTTTGTAATGACAGCTCAAACCAGAAGGTCATACCGAATCCTTTTATTCTTCCATTTTTACAAGAGAGCACAGAACTCATAAAATAATACATGCATAGCTAATACATTCAACAACTCAACTCATATTGAGTAAAGAAATGATTACCCAACATTTTCAAACAACTCACACATCAAGAACAGATTTATTTCATTTACCCATTTTGCAAAAAAATTACCCAAGTCGTGTTCAGCAAAGGAAAAATGACTCAACCTAGAAATCACTTCATTCAAATCAACAACATCATTTAACTAAAACACCCATCATAAGAGCAGGGTTGTTTTAATGAGACGTTTAAACAAAAGCAAATGGTTTAAGGAGAAGGGCTTAACATGCCTGAAATTCTTTTTGTGGTTCGAAGAAAACCGCGTCCACAGGAGCTATTTCTCTCCACGGCATCCACAGCAGGGCTTTCCCAACAGTCCACTAACTTCCTCAAGCTCAAAAATAGCCGTGGCTATTCCAACAACAACAACAATAACCAAAAATAACAGCAGGTTCGACAGAACCATGGAAGAAATGCAGAGCAACTAAAAACCCGAATGAACACAATGACAAACAAATTTTTCCTCTATCCTCTTTCCAAGGTGAGCTGGTCACTAAGACCAAGATCATTGAATGCATTGAATGCATTTATTTTTCATCAATTTTCACACCACCGCCGACTCAGGGTTGGCGAGTTTCCTTTTTCAAATTTTGCATGTAATTCCTTTTTAGCCACTTAGCTAGTTGGATGCCTCCAACTTTTCCCATGTTCCCGCCAAACTTGGCGCTGAAACTGTAAGGACATCATTTATTGTCCTAATAAATCTCTAACCTTCCCTTCTTATCCATTTCTTCATATGGGTCCATAGGTCCCCTCCATAGGTTAGTATTAGTTTAGGTTTTTCACCTAGGTTGCAAATCATTAGGATTTGCCATAACTTACACCCCATGCTATATAAAATCCACGTAGGGTAGTAGTTAGGTTATAGGATAAAACTTAGTTGTAGGTTAGAATTTAATCCCCATACTATTTATTTAATAGTTTCCAACAAGTCTTACCGACTGGCGTTCACATTCAACACAATGCAGGACGTTTCGTCCTATGTCCAACACATACCTGTGTCACTTGCATCCAGGCTCTTATTGTCTTACATTGCCTGTCTAGCATATACAACTGTATGTGGTTCGGGAATCAAACCTTTTCCATTGGCATCTATGTACGAGATATTCATACCGAAATCAAAGTCTTTGTAACATTTATATCAACCTTGATCTGGTTTTGGACTTCATTCAGTTTAGAAGTAAATCGACAAAGTGATCACAAGAAGGCCACATCATACCTTGGATCAATGGAATTGATTCAAGGTGTCGTTGTCAATCAGCAACAAGAGTTCATCAACATACAACAAGTCTGTTGTCTCATTTTGCAAAACACAAGCAATAATAACCTCCATCCCAAGTAAACAAATTATAGCAAACAAGGGTCCAGGTTAGTAACACATTCCTTTTAAGATTAAAAGATATATCTTAACATATTTATCTTCATTTCTGCAGTTACAACATCATGAAAAGAGATTATCATGATAGCTTATAAAAATAAAGATGTTACAACAAGGTCCCTCCTTTACTTTACCTTTCAAAATGTTAGCATGCATGTTCATAATATTCATAACCAAGACATTCATTCATGCATAATAATAATCATAAACATGGTAGTTAGAAACACATATAATAAGGAAACAAACCCTCATGATTAATAACACTTAGATCAACATCATAAACACAACAACATACATAATCAACAAGTCTGAATACATATATGAAAATCACCATCACTTATCCATTGAAAAATACCATAATCAATACATAAACTCATTTTTGATTACATTATTGCTCAATACATCCTTGTGTTAGACCATGTGTGCACTCATACAGACTGATACCATACTCAGAATAGTATCTTTGCACTCACTACAACCTTAGAATCTTGAATCGACCTCTAAAAAAGTAGCACATCATAAATATTTATAGGGTGGGGTCTTTCCCTTCACCACTTACATGTTTTCTTTCCTAATAATAGCCATGCATACAAAAGCTTGCATGCTTTTTACATCTTATCCTAATAATAGATTAAGCTAATTATACAACATACATTAATCCTATTATTAGGCATACTCATGCACTCTCCTTACCTTTGTTCTCGCATGCGCTTTTTCCAATCATAGCCATTTCTTGACCGCAAAGTCATCTTGCTTTCCTATTTTTATCCCCGAATTTGGAAAAATGGATAAGTCCTTGCTAAAGTTCCTGTATGAGCTGCACCCAACGCATTGACCTATTTTCCTATTACGTGTGCCCCTTGCATGCTTCCTTAGACCTTGTGCTCTATTGATGCTTAGAATTTTTCATGACTAACATTACCCCACACTAGGGATATTGTTCATCCTTGACAACATTCAATTAAAGAATTCCATTGATGAATGAAAGAATAAGAATATGGTTTACGCCAAAAGAATCAAAAGAATATGAGACTCATGTCTTTTTGGGTGGAAGGAGCCCTGGAAATTATTTATCCAAAATATTCTCTAACTCCCTCCATCCTTCCAACTCCCTGGTTGCCTTGACTGGTGCGACATCGACAATGTTGATCACACTGTGCAAGAGTTAACTCATCAATCTTCCCCTTGAGCTTCGTGATCATCTTCTCAAGTTAAATGGCTGCATCATCCAACGCATCCATTCTACATGTTACTAAGGGAAATATTTCCTTCAGTTTATCTCTTAGTGTGGCCTTTAGAGGTTGTTATCAAATCTCTTTTCTGCTCTACTTCAGCCAACACCTTTCTCCCGTTTGGCCTTGTTGTTCTTCATAATGGTTTGAATTTCCCTTAACTCCACTTCATCATTTTCAGCATGTGCATTCATTACATGTTCAAAATCTTGGCAAGTAATCAAAGTAAAAATCTATCCTTCTGCGTAGCCTCTGCAACTAGTGCCTCATACTATGCAATATGTGTCTCTATTTGTTCCCTGTCACCTTACTTTTGCATGGTTATCTCCTTGGCTATTGCCATGTACCCTTTCTTCTCTCATGTGAGAGCATCCATGCCAAGTCCTCCAAATAATGTAGCATTGTCTCATATTCATCCTTGGCATGTGTAACAAGGCTTGGGTACACAATAGTGATAATATCCATAATGCACTCCACTTTCTTATATACCACATGCATTATGCCCTTCTCTCTCTTAGCTCTACTTTAGTTGCTCAATCTTCTTATCTTTCTCTTGGGATTGCTCGCACATTCTCTTGATTACAAAATCTTTGTCAAAAATTCTCACCCCAACTTCTATCACCCATTTTTCAAGGTGCATTGCACACTTATTCATCAGTGAGGATTTGAGAGTCGACCATTGGGAAGGATTATCCAAGCATAAAATCAAGTCGAGTCTCGACAAAGATTCAATGCTCACCTCGAACATTGGCTCTTCCAAGTGTGACTAGAATGCCTAAGAAAGCATATTCCTAGTGTGCGGGAGAGCTCATTCTTATCAAAGAATGACCAATAGAAGAGATCTTCTTTGGGCATTAATCTTTGCTACCTTGCTCATAGGACTTTTGTAAGATAATCATTGTATTGCAATAGAGGGCCATGGGGAATCTACCTTCATCTTCTTCCCTTTCCTCTATGCCCTTTCGACACCTCTGTGTAATAGAGTAGACAACCACTTACCTCTTCGTACCCGTGTCTTCTCCAACAATGTTGTCTTTATTTCTCTCTTCCTCCTCCTCAAGCTCAACATCGTGCTCTTCTTTAAGCTCCTAGTTGCCACCTAAGTTCTCCATAACAAGCTCACCATGGCCCTTGCTCCTCTTCACCATCCTTCCTAAAAACTTCTTCTTCGCATGCATGCATCGCACTCCTCTTCATCCATGTCCTCTACAAGTGTGAATGGTTGGAGGGTCATGTGGTACCTCCTCTTCCTTAGACTTCTCTCGCATCCTTTGTCTCTTCGCTTGAAACCACTCTCTATTTCTTCTTCACTAGGGTCATTTCCTAGGAATTGACTTCTTTGGAAACTTCTTGTTCACTCCGAAGGTACTTGCACCTTAGCCTACCTCCCTGTGCTCTTGTTGTCTCTTCTCTCTTGTGTCTGGTCATGGGTCAAGGGTCGGCTCCTTTATCCTTTGAACTCTTCTTCATCATTTTCTTCCTCTTCTTCTTCTTCTTGATGGGGAGGGGTATTTTCATGTGTTCTCTTTTTCCCACCATTTTCTTACCCTTAGGTGGTCCTGGTAGTGGAAGGTCTTCCTCATCAATATACCGCGCTTCCTTAAATTTTGGTCTCAAATAGATGTAGACTTTGCTACCTCATTACCTACTAGCAGAGTCTTAGAAATGATATCAATGCTACCCAACTCCATTGTTTCCACATAGGATGAATTTATAGGGTATAGATAAGTAGAGCACAATGTATCGCAATCAAAATCTACCTTATACGTATCAAATTTCAACTTGCATGCATCAAATATTTTATTGATTAACACTTTAAAATACTTGGAGGTAAACGAGAAGGGTAACTTTGCACCAGGGATTTTGTCCCAAGTCGTCATATAAATCTTGAAATGGCAATAATGTTTAAACATTGCAAACTCTACCTTTCCTTCCAATACCAAAGGCATCTCCTTGGTATGTGCCATTCATGTTCGAATGGTTCGGGCATCCACTTTACCACCTATCTACCCAAAGTTTATAAGCATTGTTTATCCACAGCATCACGGGTATACTCTGTGAACATGTGTGTTGGAGACTTATGCTCCATCAAGTATTTCCACACCTTATCTCTTGACCCATCGTGCACCCCTATCTCACACAATACAATCAAGAGAAGAAAGACACCCAAGTTATCTTCTCTCCTTTGAAAAACTATACATGTGCTTCCTTAACGATTCCTTCAACAATAAACTGTGCGATGTTGTAAGCAGATTTATTCGCCCTCTTCTGAGCAACATGGAGCCACTTCTTATTCACTTGCATCCCCCTTTCTAAAACACTAAACTTGTAACTAAGCAGTGTGTAAAACCTCTTACAATTTGGGTCATGAATATTTACTATGTCTATTGCACGGCTTCCCCCATGATATTTAAAAGTGACGACAATTGCCTCTATTGTTACGTCATCCTCTAAGTCAGGCTCTATCTCCCAACTTGAACCACACAATCCTGTGACCTGTTAAATAGTTGCGCAGTGATGTACATGCTCCTTGAAAAGTAAAAAAACAATCTTCATGAACTCATGACATCAACCACGATAAAAACACTCTTGTTTTGCCAAATAAATATAACTCATATAAGCGGAGCACTCCTATGCTCTCCAAGTCCTTATGCACCTTATCATCATAGACCAACTTCCCACATGTAGTCCTTTAGCCTATTTTGATGATGGTGTCTTTCCTAATGTCTGCTTCATGTTGCTCGAGTGATGGTTATAATTGCTTATCTTGCACTTGGTTAAGTACGACTCCCATAGTTGTGTAATAATGACCTCTCTTAGATATTACATTTTAGAGAACCATTCCTCTAGTGTGTCCTCCACTTTAGGCTTCCTATTCATTCCTTTTTCATTTCCCTTTCCCTTTCCCTTATGTGATATGGTAGTTTCCTTCTTGGCGCCATTTGTTTCACTGCGCAACTCTTCACTCCCTAATTCAACAATGTTTTTCCCTAAGTGTTAGTTGACCTTTTGCTTAATCACCCACATCAAGTGTTCACTTCGTCCTTCCTTGCTTGATTTTTTACACCTAGTAATGTCATTCCCTAGTTCTAGTTCATGCACTTTCCGCATATGTATACTTGTGCTTCTCTACAAACCCTAACTCCAATTATACAAACCCTAGTTCAAAGAATGTAAACCTTTACTCAATGAATATGATCCTCCATGCTTTTCACATGCTCTAAACTTCACGAAAGAAATCTTGAACTAAGTTGTGAATTTCTCAATTTGGTTCACCTCAATTCTCTAAATCCTTTTGCAAATTCACACAAGCTCACACTTCTTTCTTCAAACACTCAAGCTCTTCACAAGGTAAGGTAAGAATTAACTCTTCTAGTACCAATTTTATAGATTTCTAAAATTTTATCTCATTTATTACTCCTCACCTACCACTTTATCTTTGCATCTTTAATTACTCTTTTTTCTTTTTTTGCACTTTTCTTCCACATGTGGTAGTTGTAACCTATTGGTGTACCACTACTTCCCTGGCTACAATCATCCTTGCACACATTCCTATTCTGTAACCCATCTCCTCTGCGTCATATACTAAGTAGTTTGTCATGAGTTGCCTACCTTGTGTTACAATGCATGACCTTTCTTCTGCGTGGCTTCTACTCTAAACAATTCCTTTTCCACACCATCATCCTAACTTGTAACCCCTTCCTTTTTCCCCTTGCACATTTTTCGATCCGCATCCACCAAACACCTATTCTTTATATTGTCATGTGCACATTGCATAAACTCCACCAAGCATCCAAGATTTCATGTTCAAGAGTAAAACTTGCTTCCACCCCATATGAAAGGTCCTTTGTGCATCGACTTAATAAATGGTAATCAACTCATGTGGGTGAACACACTTATTATAATAAAACAAGCAAAAATCAAAGGAAATCTAATCTAAGTGGAAATACTACCTTATTACAAACACAAAGAAGCTTATTTATAGTAGGGCTTCAACTTACTCCCATTGAAGTAACCGAGCAACATGGTGTCATCCAATGCTTGTAATTAACATGTGCCTAATTCAAGTATCTTGGTCACTACAAAGGATCCCAACATATGAAACTTTAACTTCCCTAGGTGGCGTGCAAACTTGAATTCATACAAAAGGACCATCTTCTCAACTCTGGAAAAGATTTTTCTTGATATGGTCTGTCGTTTCAAGCCTTTTATCTTTCCTTCTATATCTTCTGGATTCAACGCGCAATGTCACACCACTCATCTAATTATATCAATTTATCAATGCGCTCTTCCACAACCTTTTCATTAGACAATCCACCTACGTGCGTAATAATATGCGGGGATGATAACATAAATTCCACAGGTAGCATAACCTCCCGCCAAACACCAACTGAAAGGGTGTGGCTTTGTTCAACCATTTATAGGTTGTTTTGTATGCCCAAAGAATGACTAATAACTTGTTACCACAATCCTTTCTTCCAATATCACATATCTTTGTTAGTGTTTTTCCCAAAATCTTGTTGAAGGCTTTAACAATGCCTTTTTCTTGAGGGTGATAAGGGGTAGTCTTATGGTGTGCCACCATAAACTCTACTAGCAAGATTCTGATTATCTCATTCAAGAGATGGGTTCCTCTATCACTTATCAAGCAGAGGGCATCCATACATGCTGATTATGTTCTCCCAAAGGAACCTAGCTGTTGTGTAATATTTTGTAGGCACAACCTCTTCCCACCTTGTAAGTATTCGATACATTTAATGATATAACATGCCCCCTGTCCTACGCACGGGTGGTGTAATAGGCCTACAAAATCAACAATCCATTTCTCAAAAGGTTCCACACTTGTTATAGGTTGCAATGAAATTTCATCTCTATCTTTACAAACTTACCAAGTTGATGACAATGATCACACACTTTGACATAAGCCTTGGTATACTTGTACAATTTTCCCACCATAAGCCAGCTAGAAGGATCTTGCACATAATCACATCTCCTACATAATGTCCTCCAGCAATTCCTCTATTATATTTCTCTATAATAGCTTCATGCTCATGCTTGAGAACACACCTGTATAAGACCTCATCATAACCCATTTTATACAAATCTCCTCTAATGAGCTGATATGGAGTTACTCGAATAACAAGTTATTTTTTCTCCAAGGTCTTCATTCCCTCTAACACAAGACCAAAGTGCACAAAAATATTGCAATGTCTTTCAAATAAGCTAATGCATGATTTAACCTAAACAACTACACATCGGACATAGTGTCTCTCAATACTTCGTGTATATTTTCCAAAATTGATCCTTGATAAGTGATTAGACCCTAGATTGCTCTTATTTGGCTTTATAATAATTCTGTAAAATCAAATTCCTGAAAAAGGAGTATCCACTGGAAGATGCACCCTTGCAAATAGGTTTGTTGACCAAATAATTCAATGCCATATGATCTATATAAAAGATAAACAGGGGTGACTAACAAGTACTTTCAAAATTTATGAGGCACATAGATCATGGATAGTTCCTCGTGCTCAATTGTTGTATAATTCTACTCTGCTAGTGTCAACTTCCTAATTGCAAAGCATATGGGATGATCCACATTACCCTCTCTGATTATGCCAAAAATACACCAATCGCCACACACGAAGTCATCAACATATACATGGAAAGGTTTGTTTCCAGGAAGGAAACACAAGATTGGTGTAGTTGTGATATTTTCCTTCAATGTTTCAAACACATGTTACGGCACATATCCCTAATAAAAATTTCCTTTAGTTTTGAGTAATTCCTTGAGGGGCACAAAAATATTTGAATATCCCTTGATAAACTTCCTATAATACCTGTATGTCTTAAAAATTCACGCACTTCACTTTGAGTGGTAGGTTCTTCTAATCCCAAAATTAATGCAATCTTAGTTGGGTCTACCAACAATCCATCCTTATAAATAATGTGCCCAAACAAAGTTTTAAAGGGTGTAACAAAAATACACTTCTTTATATTGAGAGAGATGCTTAACTATCTACATCTTTCAAACATGAACCTTAGATTGTCACAATGATCTTTTACAAGCCCATAGAAAATCTAATCATCTAGATAGACCCACATAAACTTATAGATAAAATCATGAAATGCCTGCACAACTATGTGTGAGAATACTATTGACACATTCTTCAATCCAAAAGGCATGACCATATAAGCAAAAATTCCCCATTCAGTGGCAATGGTAGTCTTTTCTTGATCCTCTTGCACGATACACACTGGTGATAGCATAAGAACCCATCAATGAAGGAATAGATTTCACACCCTGTAACTCCCTCAAGTATCTCCTCTATAAATGGTGTAGGAAAAGGATCTATGACACATGACACATTCATTTACTTATAATCAACAGATCCTGATCCGCCCATCCTTTTGATGTTGATCACCATGGGACTAACCCACTCTAGATTCCTCAATTGGTTCAATGATTCTAGACTTAAGAATTTTGTCAATTTATTCTTTCACCTTTACGCACAAGTTTGGATTCATCCTATAAGGCCTCTTCCAAACCAGATGCATGCCTTCTTTCAACTTAATATTCATCTCTTCCAATGAGGGTGCACACCTTTCAATTCATGGTGACCTCTTGTAAATAAATCCATGAAGTCATGCAATAGTTCAATGATCTTTGATACCTCTTATTCTAACCAGTAATCTCCAATGATGGCCTCCTTAGGCACATCCTCAGTTCCAATGTTAACCTTCTTGGTCTTCATGGGAACATGGTACATGCACATGCCTTTTAATCTGCAGAGTCCATCACTTTACATGCACATTATATATGAATATTATCCAGTTCTCAACTTCTTCATCATCAATGAGGTATACCATATTCCTTTTTTCATTCTCTTTCTAGACGTACCCCAATTATGTCTCATCTATTTCCAATTTATCTTTACATGCCTTGGGACAGGCTCTCCAAGTAATCAAGCATGAGCTCCTTTTCTTTTGTATTATCCCCTTTTGTGACATGCTTCATTAACTACAAAGCCTCATGTACTAGTGGCTTAATAGAAAAGGAATCAGAAGTGTGATCCATACCTTCAGTCATATCTTGCTAACTCGTTGTCTCTTTCTTGAGATCAACATGTACATGCCACTTCACATGTATCCACACAGAGTAGAGTAGAACTTATACACCCAGAGAGATGGTGGTATATCCTCCCAACCTTATGTCTATTATCTATCATAGGTATGAATGTGTACCAAAGCAAGATTCTTCCCATCGTACTCATGTATAAGTGTAGGCACATTATTCTAGGTAAGCTCATAAAAGGTGATTCTCACTTCTTGTCATCCCAACAGGTTACCTTTGTGTGTTTCCCACTAGAGTGTTGTTGTTCCACGAAAAGTGTGACCATTATATTATTTCTATCACCCTCATTCTTCGCTATTGGTTCTCCATGGCACAAAAGAAGGATTTAGGATTTTCTTTAGTATTATACCTAGGTAACTAAGTTTTACCCAAACACCTGATCATGTGTGGCTTGATCATCTAGGTAACTCTTCCTTTGACCTCATGCCCCACCATTTCATATATGTCATGTGCTCATTGTCACAAGCAACACTAGTAGTGTCTGCTACAGATGACTACACGTCTTCCCACGAAGTGTGCCTTCTTTGTAGGGTTCCACATTTTTAGGGTCACATACTATACACGCATAAATTATATTCATCTCTTTGTCACTCACAGGTTCAATGTAAGATGGAGCCTTTACCTCATCTAGGGGTATGATCACGCGCCCATCCTTGTTCTCAAAACTGATATATCTCTTGTTGAAGCAAAAATTAACATTGTTTGCATAACACCAAGGATGCCCGAGTAGTGGTGGGAAGTTATCTGCCTTAGACAACTCCAAAACCTCAAAGTATCATGTGAACTTTGCTCTTTGCATAATAAATGATGCATCTTTCAATACCCCAATAGGCATAGCCCTAGTCTTATTTTCCATGTATAACACATTAGAAGATGGCAGAACTGGTGGTCTTCCCATACGGTTCCATGCATCCAAATTTCAAAATCAGAACATTCACCTCTGCACTTGTGTCAATAAGAATGTTACTTATAAACCATCCATCAAGCACTCCATCCAATGTGATTTCCTTGTCATATTCATGGCTCTAAGGTGGTAAATTTACATAAAGGATCTGTCATTTGCGCTCAAATCCAATGCATAGTATCTTCACGTGTAGCCACTCCCCTAATAGTGGGAAGATGTTCTCTTGTCTAAACATCTTACATACCTATTTTAGATCATCTACATCTTTTTTATGAGGGAGCTCAATGTTCTTAGCATGTTCCCTTTCATGCCCTGCTCCTTCAGCACTATATCTCACCCCCCCAGTCTCTAATCACTCCCATAGTCTCTTAATAAACCTCCTTCTGATGAGCATGATCTAGATACTTTACATGAATAATATCCTCTCCCTAATAAGTGGTTTGGATTTAAGAGGCTCACACATGCACGTTTCTTCTACATGCATAGTGAGCAATATATGATGTAATTCTAGATCAGGCATCTTCTTAGGTGTATATTACTCATTATTCGTGCATTGTACCTTAATCATACCCATGCCTTATTCCTTATTTCTATTCTTACAAATATTCTCATAAAGATAAGGACAATCTTCAACCTTATGTTGTTTTCCATAATACACACATACTTGATTCTAGGGACACTCACGATGGTAATGATCTGGGGACCCATAAGTATAACACTTCCCATGTGTAAATCTACCTCTACCACCATGACCTCTTCTCCTATATCCACCTCAAAATCCACCATCTTCATTACTACGCCCTTCAATAGGTTGAGATTCCTACACCGAGAACTATTTTCCATAGTGGTTTGCCTCAATCCAGTCTTGTATGCCTCATGAATTTGGTCTATCAAACAACAATATTTTATATCATGGGTGTGCGCGTCACAAATCTTGCAATACATAGAGACATTCTTCATTTCTACATGTTGTAAGAGAGGGTAACTCCATACATCATGATTCTTGTGGAAAATCTCACAAGATTGTAATAATATGTGCATAGTCCTGCATAGATAGTTATCCTTTGTATGTCCCTCAACATCACAATTAGTACACCATAACCACTTCGTGTCTCATGCGTTGAATTGGCAGAAATATTCTCCAATTATTTATCCATATCTGTTATTTTTTCTTCAAGAAATGGGCTCACTCCAGTGTCTACACTCCCAACCACTTCAACATGCGAGTTTCTTCCAAAGCCTCGCGTGGACCCGAATATGTCTTATGTGATAATGTCCTTCAAAATGGAGTCAATAAACCCCCAAAAACCACTATGCATGTTGACTTGGATGAACATCATAAGATAACTTGGAAAAGAGATTCTTAAACTACGTATCATTCTCCCTCACACTTTCGGACAAACCCTACTTAATGTCCTTGAGTGCACCGATAATCTATTGTTCAAACTATGGAATGTGAAATTGATTTAAAAAATATTAAATTTGCAAAACCCTAAGACATTGTAGAGTCACATTTCATATATAAATGCTAAAGCAAAAATTTACACAAGTAATAAGATAATGAAAATTGAAACCCTAAGTGCAAGAGAAGGAATATAAGACTTAACTGATTTTGTAATAAATCCTAAAGTGTTATGGACTGGAAAATTGATGAACAGGAGGAGGATCTTTGCCGCAACCATACTAAAAAAGCTATAATTTCTAGATGACCTTAGAATAGGGCACCTAGAATGGGACGAGGGTGCTAGAGATCTTTGTTGGGCACCTATGACTACAAAAGAGATCGAAGCTAGTTTTTCTTATGTCACAAGGTGCTCGCTAACCTTCGTTTTTGGTCATCGTGTGTCACTAGATGATTGATGTATTCACTTATAACCTGTAAAAAAATGATATCCTACAAAACCCCAAAACACATTAAATCCTAAGAAGAAAATATGTAAATGGGGAGTCGATGACCCAATGATCACTCGACATAGTGCACTTATGACCGAGTGTTGCGCTACGATCAGATTACATGTAGTTCTTGTGCATGTGTGTAAAAATTGTGCCCTAGAAGCTCTTGTGCAAGATGCACTTGATAAGGAGTAATAACTAGATGTGCCAATGTAGATAGATGTGTGGATGGTAAAATAAACTTACCCTCTTATGTGTGTATGTAGAAAATGTAGTCCCTTGTCCCTTGAATGAGTGTTAGATGGATGCCTTTGATGCAACATTAGGTGGTGATAATAGATGCTTAGAGCTTGGTCATTTAACATGGTCACATATATTTGTATTTATATGATTCCATTGTTTGAAGTTCATAATTGATAGCTAAAAGGCATACCCATAAGAAAATAAGATGCCCAAAAGAGGAAAGTAAGATACAAAGAGGTCGGGGCGCCCAGAGGGGATGAGGGCACTTGGAAATTGACGTCTGGTGAGTGCTAATTTCTAGAGTCAATAAATCTAAACCAATGAAGATTATATTGGGTTGTGGGGTGTGCAAGACCAAAGAGGACATAAGAAAGACATAAAATAGGCCAAATATAGATGTTAATTATTAGTTTTCTCACTTAGGAATCATATGAATATTGGTATGTGATTAGGACCTAGAAATGTACCAAAGTGCATTGTTTTGTGTCTACATTTGCCCCAAATTTATGTCGTTCGGTGAATACTCAATAACATAAAGTAGATAAGATATGTGCACCTAATAATCATGCAGATCGATGGCAAAAGCATGCCAAAGAGACAAAAAAAAAAAAAAAGAGAAAAAAAAAAAGGAAGTGTGGAAGCTAAGGAAGAGGAAGTGACCATAGGGGTAAAACGTATGTGTGTTGTACCATGATGTACTTATTTTTGTTGTAGCTTGATGAAGGATTATTTATTGTTTCATATTAAGGAAAAACCTACAAAAGAAGAGTGAAAGAGTAGTCAAAGTCATGTGTTATGAAAACTCTTGCAAAAGTATGGAAAATGTGAAAAAGTAGTAAAAGGAAAGTGTGCACCTGACTTTGATTTGTGAAGAGTGAATGGGATATAAAATGTCTCGAATCTGTTGTAGAAGAATACGTTTTTGGGAAATATCATGCCAAGAATGAAGTTTTTGGGTGAGATCACGCTAAGTGCAAGTTTTTGGGAGATCTCAAGCCAAGAATGAGTTTTTGGGTGATTTCATGCCATGACATAAGAGTGTTGAGGAGAAAGGTCTAGTGTTATTCTCCATCCCTGATTGCTTCCCAAATTTATACACCATTGCAGATGGTGTGATCTTGCTTTATTCTCGTGTTTGTTCAGTTTGATCCAAGGAAATAGAAAAAGGAGATAAAATGCATTCTAATTGCTAGAGGATTGTGTCTACACCTTTGTGAAAATGCTCTGTGAACTACTAAAAATTGTGTCAATATGAGAAAGTAATTATAATCACCCCTAGTCAAAGGTTCCTGGGGAAGGTCGGGGAGTGCCCAAGCGCTAGTGTTTGTATCTCACGGGCATGGGTGTCTGTCTTTGAACTAAGGACCCGAGTCGAATCTATATCATTATGTAATTGTAACTCTATTATGTTCATGTCTTTGTGTAGGCCTAAACTAAAGCTATGAGATATTGTATGGGTGATTGATTCACCCAATGTATGCCCCCTTGTTTAGGGTGGATGTGATGTTCTTAGGAGTATGTAGCCCAAAGGAGAGGACCAAATGCTGATATGAAACTGTATCCCTATAGGGGCGGAATGTGCATGGTAGAAACCAAGGCACATGCAAACAAGGTGGCTAGACACATGCGTTAGTAGAAATAGAGACAAACATGCTATATAAGATAATGGAAACAAGAACTAGTGCAGAAAAAGTAGACCAAAAAAGTGGGTTTTAAACATCGGACATTGCTCACAATGTCACAATACAATCGGAGCCGAAGTGACCAAAAGTATACAAGCAACGATTAAGCAAGACATAGGGCAAAGCCCACAAATAATGACATACAATAGCAAACAGTGGAAAACAAAGAGTAATAGAAAACCATGGTGGAAAATAGTTCCTGCAAGGAAAATGTTGCACATGAAGCACCCGTTAGCATGTTAGAAAGATAAAAAGTATGTCAAGACATGTATATATTGATATAGTAGTGTGCTAGTAAGAATATGAAGTAGTATAAAATGAAACAATAACACCTATAGTGTTTGAGAAAGTATATGCCCCCAAGAGCATCGTTGGGACTAGTAAGATGTACATTGCCAAACATCATTGATGCATGTAAATATCTACGTAAAGTCTGCATCCATAACTAGAGAACAAGTGAAAACACATGTGTATATGATAAATATAATGACATACTAGATATCCATCTAATATAATAAGCAAAGTGTATATGCAACTATTATTACCAAGCAAGAGTATGTGTAACCAAGATATGTAGTATGCTATGAATGAGTGAAATGATATGTAATGTGAATGTGATAGGAGTAGCGTGCCCCCCGAGTGGATGTGGATGAGTATGAGATGAGGTTAATTTATAAATGCCCCCTTAATAGTCAAGAATGAACCATAGAACAAGAGTGCATCATTGGGAAATGGTTTGAAATGTGTGTGATAGATAGATAAATCAATGAAGCATAGAGCATAAAGTGTAGAATAGTTGACTATGATGTGTTAGAAGAAGATGCTAGAGAGATGTATCGTGAAGTGAAGAGCGTGAAATGTGTAGTGTTTGAGGTTCATGGATGTAGTATGACATTAACAATCAAGTGTGAACCTTAGCACAAGAGTGTGTCATAGGGTAATGACGATACAAGTTGTGTGTATCAATGTGTGTACAATGAATGAGAAAGACTAGTTGCGAATGCGGCTACGAGCAAATAGTATAAATGAGAGACACCTGATGATGCTAGGAAGGGGGAATAAGCATGATGCCCCCAAAGTGTACGATGATGAGTAAGCTATCTCGAAAAAAGTGAATGGAAAGGGTCCTCCACCCGATGCTTGTGGAGATAAAGGCGTGTGACCATGACATGTGATCGGTGATGTAGGAGACAGGTGATGTATTGGTGGATGAGACCTATGTGCATTATACCTCGGAGGTGATGAACACTTATGTGAAGGAGACAGAGGAGGTGATGTGCACCTATGTGAAGGAGATCAAGGAGGTGATGTACACCTATGTGAAGGAGACCAAGGAGGTGATGTACATTTATGTGAAGGAGACCGAGGAGGTGATGTACTCCCATATGAAGGATATGTCCGAGTAGTGGACCTAGTGTTGGGCTCTGAATTGACTAAGTCCCAAGACGGATGGAGTGTGTATGCAGAAGGAAAATGAGTAGGAAGGTGCTCAAGGAAAGGTACACAAGAGAAGAGGTTGACACGCGGAAGTAGAAGAGGGTTTGGGGACTTAGCCACATTTCGAAGGTGGTATTGCAGGAGAAACACGTGAGGGCCCAAGTAGGCATGATGAATGGATAAGGTGTTAGCCTAGAGCCTTAGAGGTCAAGAAAATAATATTCCACGTAGGGAATATTCCCAAGAGGATCATTACAGTTAGTGGAGGCCTTTGCAAGCTGGCATAAACACTCGATCATGGAGGACCACACTTCCACTTGGCATGCAATCTACTCATGGGTGAAACTATGGTGGTGAATCCAGATTCTATTTAAAGGAATGCTTGGGTCCAAAATAAACAAAGATGAAGAGGCAATAAAGTGCTGCAAGAATGTTGTTACTAGGCATATATGTATGTGCTCGGGTCTGAACAAGGGTTGTAATGGGAAAGCGTAGCTAGGATCTCTGTTCAGAGTAGTTTTGTAAGGTTGGAATGTTATTTCATGATGTATATGGTTTGAGATGACCCCATTTGATGTAATATGGCTACTGTAAATGATTTAATCAATATATGGATATTTGTTTTGTATATTTGTGTCTATGGACTAAACCCTAGTGTATTTTCATGATATTCATGGTTTAGATCTATTTCCATTATGTTGTTGTGATGTTTATGTTTATCTCATGGAGCATTTATGCTTAGAACTAGATCCACTACTTCTGTACTAGAGTAAATGCATGTGTTCTTATTCTACAAACCTTTCCTCCATTAATGGCGGAACATTCTCGTGAAGTTCGGATAAATGAGGGGCTCGACACCCGCACGTGCCTCGGGTGAGTGCCTAACACTTGGGTGTTAGGCCAAAATGTGGGGTTAAAAGAAAGATTAGAGGATAGAGGTAAAGGAGACTACACCTAGGATGGTGAGATGGACTAGTGAACCGATGAGATCGAGTAGGTCGTGTGTGAATAGGAGAGTTGGGAGTAGATTTTTCCCTAGATTTGAGAGGTCCAGGGACCAAGATGCTCTAATGAGTGCAATGACAACCTCAAGAGTAGGATGTGGCAATAGTATGCATGGTTAAAAAACTTTGATGGTGATAAATTTCTTGTTGTGAATGAACTTTAGACACAAATGATTCATGGAAATAATATCTTGAGTGACACGGAGCCAAGGAAGACCTAAGAGCATGTCACACCCTTTTATTAAAGGTGCTACTAAAAATTTGATTGAATTTTTAAAACCCTAAGATATTGTAGAGTCATGTGTGATATATAAATGCTAAAGCACATATTTGACACACATAATAAGCTAATGAAAATTGAAACTCTAAGTGTAAGAGAAGGAATAGAAGAATCTAGTTGATTTCGCAATAAATCCTAAAGTGTTATGGACTAGAAAATTGATGAACATGAGGAGGAGATTGTCACAATTGTACTAATTTTTTTGTAATTTTGGGATGATCTTGGACTAGGGCACCTGGACTGGAGCAAAGGTGCTTAGGTGCCAAAGACCTCTGCTAGGCACCTATGACTATGCAAGAGCTTGGAAGCTGGTTTTTCTTGTGTGACAAGGTGGTCGTTAACCTTTGTTGTTGGTCACTTGTGTATCGATGGATGATCATTGTATTTTCTGTAGCTTTGTGAAAAAAAATGATATCTTATAAAACCTCAAAACACATCAAATCCTAAAAAGAAAAGATGCAAATGGGGAGTCAGACTAACCCCGACGGTCACCCGATAGAGTGAACTTATAATCTGTGAGCTACACTACATCTCAAAATCCATGTAGTTCTTGTGCGTGTGTGTAAAAATCATGTAGGAAGCTCTTGTGCAAGATGCACTTGATAATGAGTAATAACTAGATGTACCAATGTAGATAGAAATGTGAATGGAAAAATGAATTTCCCCTCCTATGCCTGTATGCAAAAAAATGTAGTCCTTTTTCCTTGAATGAGTGATATATGGATGCCTTTGATGCTCTTAAAATTCCTTTAGATGCAACCTTAGGTGGTGATAATAGATGCTTAGATCTTGGTCCTTTATTATGGTCACATAGCTTTGTATTTATATGATTCCCTTGTTTGAATTTCATAATTGACAACTAAAAGGTGACCCATAAGAAAACAAGATGCCCAAAAGATAAAAGAGACCCAAAAGAGGTGAGTAATATACAAAGAGGTCGGGGGCACCCAGAGGGGATGAGGGCACTTAGGCGTTGGTGTCTAGAGTCAATAAAGATAAAGCAATGAAGATTAGGACTGGGCTGTGGGGTGTACAAGACCAAAAAGGAAACAAGAAATATAGAAAAGATGCCTAAGATCAATGTTAATTACTAGTTTTCTCACTTAGGAATCATATGAATAGTAATATGTGATTAGGACCTAGAAATGTACCCAAGTATGTGATTTTGTGTGTATAGAAATCCAACCAAAAATGTAGCGTGTAATGCAAAGCATAGTCCATGAAAATCTAGTGCGAATCATAATTTATATACCAACTATGTGTGCACTCTTGAAGTTTGGTGGAAAATCGGCTTGCATTCTTATCGGGAGCTATAATCCCCTTTATTCTCCATCGCAACTCACACTTATGCACATGCTCAACAACATCCTCCATGTAACATTCCCATTTTAAGACTTTAGAAACAAGGGATTTTTTTTTGCCTAATGTTCTCTGTTCTAAATTAAAATAATTTATAACACACATTCCAAAGCCAATCAATCTCATAATAGAAAACCATATGCAATTGTAATGACTCGGTGAAACACCGATCTCTCATTCCATGACTCAATATCATACTAATATCTCATGTTAACTTAATCATGTGTATACCATGTATACTTGGTTCTTTTACCCTTTTAGAGGTATCAAATGTTTTGTTTAAGAGGCCTATTTGAGTATCTGTTACCAATACTCATCTCAAATCCCACTTCTTAAACTAGGTGATATAAGACAATGCAACCAACAACTTGCGATACTTTGGCAAAATATTTTAAACATATTGTTCATGTTTATATTCCTAGACGACATACTTGTCTAACGGAATACGTCCTTCACCCTACTTGATCTGTTATCTAGAATGGTCTTCACTGACTTCTGTCAGTCCACTTGTTCAAGGTTTAACCCTAGGAAAGGTTAATATGGCCTAGTGTGGAGAACTGCTTATGATGACTCAGGGTATTTAGACATACTCAATCTACTTGTGTCAATTGGGCATGTCTATTTATCCTAAGTCAATGTGAGTTGACCTTGACACTAGGTCATGCCCTATCTCTACCTAGGGCAGAACTATGATCAAGTCAAAATTTATGTTAGTCTAGATGAATAAACTTGAAAGGGTGTTGAAACATGTCAACTGCAACATAATATCCTCGTGAAGACCCTAGTCTTCCCAAAGGTACTGCATTGTAGTTGGTGTGTGTCAACATCCATCTGAGGTTTCCTCATCTGGACAAACATACCTTAGATAGAAAGTTAATGACTTATTAATTACCCCATTAAGGATTAATTGCAATAACCCTATTGAGCAACTAGGTTCATTAAAAATTAGGGTTCTAAGTTAAAACTACAATTAGAAGTAGGTATGCAGATACATCTACTCCCTAATCATTTCATAAGTTATGTTTTTATACCATTAACATTTTGATTTATGTTTTACATAATCAGATCCAACACACATTAAAGAGATATTTTCTTACTTACTTACCCAAGCCTTAGCTTACTTAAGTTTTGAGTAAGTTATTTTTATATTAGACTTTAATGGAATGAAGTCTAATCCCATTTATTTTCCTTTCCTACATTCCTATTTTGGTTAAGTAATTCTTCAAGAGGAAGCACACCTTCCACTATCCAAAGATAACATTCAGATTCATTCCCAAAAAGGTCTTAAGATAAGTCTATGATTAATTACATGGCAGTTGTCTTCCCTTTTTCCTTATAGAGGGTTAATGTTCATTTAAAACCTCATAGTACATTATAAATTAACATCAAGTTTTATTCTCATTCAAACATTTGAATTAAACATAGTCATAGTGTTATAGTTGGATAACAATGCAAGAATGAAAACTTATTAAGTTGTATTTTCACTAGAGAGGGTAGCACATCTAGCACCCCTGATCTCTATTTATTCTATTTCAAACCAAGAGAGTATGTTACTGATAGAAAAATAGAGAAATACTTAACATTTCCATTCACAGAATGATAAAAAAGGTTATACATCAAATTCACACAATTTCACATATCTTTCATTCATCAAGAGGATTCATACATTATAAGTCCAAACACTTCAAACATTCCTAATGTCAAACAACAATAAAAAGATCAATTACAAGGACAAATTTCTTTTTCCATCTAGATACATTTGAATAATGAAACTTATCTCATCATAAAAAGATCTAGTCTCTTTGATAAACAAATGTAACTTCCTATAAATATTTTCTCCTTTCATCACTTATGAATTCCATCTGGAAAATTTCTAGCACGGGTCAGTTCATTAAACTGAGCATGATAAGCACTAAACATTAAAATGATGTGCTTTTAGCTAACTATTTCATAAAGAGAACTTTATTGTTATGAAACAGTCCTGAGCAATTCAGAAAGACATAGCCAAAAGGAGTTACCATACTCAAATAAAAGAGAGAGAAAAAGTGATAAACCATAACAAAAGTAAGAATAGGTCATGATATAAACAACTTCAACCTTCCATACTATTATCTTTCATCAAAATAATTAAAACAATAATTTAGATAAGTAACATTTCATCACAATCCCAATATTATTTTCATACATTACTTTACATGTTTCCCTTCTCAGTTAAACCTATTTAACATAAGAAGACAACTATCCTAACTATCTTTTAGGCATAGTTCAGCAGTAGATAAAAACAACAATACTTCCATCTCGACATTTCATTCACCTAAATTCATCCTAAAATCGAGATGCCAATAATCAAAATTAAAAACATAAGAATAAGTTTAGGATGATCCAAACAACATAACTTAAAATGTGTCTCTGATTTGAGTATCCTAATACTCAAACTCAGAATTAGAATCCAATTTAAGTTAAATTCCAACAACTAAAACAAACCTCATCAAAGGGTAAGATCAAATTAGCATGCAATTGGGACTACACTCAATCCCCAAAAAGATACAACATTTCCATTGTTAAGTCAAGAGAGTAGAATGGTAAGGTTTAACAATCAGCTTCAACTCAATCATCCATCCACATATTTTCTAATAAACACAAATATTTACTCAAAATATTTCCAACCAAACACAATAATCCATCTAATTATTCTCTACTTCAGCTATACTACCCTAGCACAACCTAAACTCAATCTTACCAAACATGTCCAGGAGTTGAATAACGGAACAGACCAAAGAAGGACAACACCTTCATCTAGTTTGAAGTAGAAAGAATATTAAAGGAAAGAGAGAGATTACTTCCTCATAGTTCTAAGCATGATTAGGAAGAGACCATTAGATAACCAAGAACAATTATAGACAAGCTCAGTCTCTACTATCCCATACCAAAATCCCAAACAGAGAACTAATCAGGGATTAAATTGAATGAACACAAACTAGAAGAAGAAAGAATGATGAAAAAAATTCATTCCATTACCCAACAAAATTCAAGAATATGGTATTGAAAATTCCAGTATGTGCAAAGACAACAAGTAATTATTTTCCCCAAGTACTTAGAAAAGAACGAAAAAGATGACAGAAGGATAAGTTTGAAAAAACTCACAAACTTAGATCCTTGAAGAAAATACATGAGCATAACAATATATCAAGCCCAGAGTACACATTCCTTTTTCAAAGAGATACATTAGCCTTAGTTTGTAAAAGAACTAAAAATGAGTTTGATGGCCCAAGGCCAAGAAACATGCTAACTAAAAACAATGTCCAAAGAACTACCCAAAATATCAAATTAACAACAACAACCAAAAATAATAAACCAATACCCAAGGGAGTTTTCCCTCTTAGCATCAAATGCCATAATTTTCCATTAGTTACCCAAAAACTCTACAGAGTAGAAACTAAGTACATTTCCCTCATGGATTCCAATAGTTAGGCTTAGTGAACCGAACAATTTCATGAAAGAGTGAAAGTAATAATTGCAGGCTTATAACAATAGCCGAAAGAACTAACAAGTCAATGAAACGTTAAATACTTGCCAAGAAAAACCCAACAATTTAACTTTCTTCAATAACCATTCAAAGGCACGATGCAGCAGGGGGATTAAAAACAAAACCCAGAATCACAAACACGTAGTGATAAGAAGTCAGACACATTCTCTATTTTGATCATTCCTATATAACCCATAAGAATATGCCAAAGCTAGATTCGTAGAAGTTTATTTCCCAAAAGATTCATGCAAGATCAAACATCGGTCAAGATATTCAAAAATTTATCCTTTTAAGTGTTCTCACAATAGTAATACAAGATCTCCTAGAACAATTTCCACAAATTTAAGAAACCAAATTACTTACAATCTTAACACAACTCAAACATGATTACTCATAGTATCGACTTCATCCCAAGCTCATGCAGAAGGAGTAAAGCATAACCCAACAAATTAAATTAAGAAGAACAAAACCCATATCACACTTTCCTCATACAAGTGGAGTTGAAAAAGCATTCACATAAAACAACACCAAAAATCACATGCAGAGATGATCTAATCAACCATGTAAAAACCAGATTATTCCCAAGATCGATTTATTTTAATGAATCATTTAAGTAAAAGAAAAAAAAATTAATGGGTAGATCCTATCATGCCTGATAGAGCTTCTCCTTCATTGATTCGCAGAAGATCTCCAAGTAGAACTTCAATAGCTTCTTCCTCTCCACAAAACGTCAATAGAACTTTCAACACTTCCCCTTTCTTCTTATAGTTTTCACAGTGTCCATTAATAGCTCTATGTTATGCAAGAAATAACATAATCATGCAAGAATCAAACTGGTGGTTTGAAGAACTGAAACAACATCATGCAGAGCCCAAGCTCAAAACAACTAAACCCCTCATGCACCTTCCTAGGTAGTTTTTGCCAAATTCAAAAACATTAAATGTAAAGGACTGTCAGTTCCCTCCCATTTCCACACCACCGCCATCTCCATATTTAGCGATGACTAAATTTAAATTTTGCATGCAACCAAACTCAGCGGAGGTGCCAACTCAGCCTTCCCTAAATTTTCTCATGCCCATGCCAAAGTTGGTAGCACCAAAGGATAAGACTACCTTAACTCACAATTAAATGTCTAGAAAATGATGCCACCGACTAGCCCAATTTCCATGTCATCCCTTAGGCCCCCTTAGGTTAGCCATTCCCATAGTTAGGTTAACATTAATTTAGGAAATCAACATAGGTCCATAGGTAGGTCTTTAGTTAAAGTCTTAACATTCTAATTAACAAAAGATCATAGAGACATAGGTTAGACTTAGCTCTAGGCTATAGTTACTAACATTAAAACATAGTTATAATAGGTTCCCGATCAAAGCAAGCATTACATGCTAAAAAAAGAAGAACCAACCATGACATTAGAATTCAATATACAACAGGATCTGAAGACTTCATCCTTTCCCTAGCATAGTCAGAATCTAGAGATCACCTGATCTATCTGACTTGGTCATTATGACCACAAAGTCATGAATTAAAAGCATACCTTGGATCAATGGAATTGATCCAAGGTAATGATGTTCTGAAAGAAGAATGTATGAAAACAGAAACCAAATTTTTGAATTCAAACAATGAATTAATTATGTATAGGGAGGTGGACTGCTCCATTAAATTCAACAAAAACACAACAGAATGTACTTGTTCAATAGATGAATTATTTTCTACTGCAAACATGATTTCCAAAGTCATAAGAGTACACCGTCTTAAGACAAAATAACTGTCAACATTTGTAATTTCTAAAGTAGAAGTCATCATAGGTACTAGTCATGTTGGAGGCATTACACTCCACACCTCTATACTCTGGCAAGTGAAGAGACATCTCAAAATAGAAATTTGGTGTTTATTCTTGTTGTTGAGTGGTGTCTACTAAGGCTGATTCAATGGTGGTTGTTGTGGTTGCATACCCTACCCCGGGTTAGGATTAGACCCAAATCTAGGACCTCCATAAGGATTTCATTTGCACGGTGGATGACCTAAACCTCCTAAGCCTCCCGCTGTGACCTACAATCTTGTAGATGAAATTCCTTGTGTCCCGGTTGTTGACCGAGCTAGACCCCCCCTTGTTTGTGCTATAACATTACCTATAGGGTTACTTCCAATGGTCTATGTGCCAACACTCGTCCGATGATGTGCTTGTAAAAACTCCTCCAAAATTACTTCCAAACATTAGCATCTATTACGGTGTTATGTGTGCATCCCTAATGTGGAGATCCTATTTTCTCTCCTTTACTATGGTGCTCTTCAAAAACTACCTCTAAATCTTAAACACCTTGCGCAAGGGCTAGGTAGTTAGGCTGGATCAGATGTGGACTCATGGTCCTTATTCTCTCCTTTGACACACTCTCATTAGAATCTGATGGGGGTCTTTCTACTGTATTTTCCCAATGTCGGGAGAATATTATATTGCAGCTCCCCACCTTCCACAGGGCTCTCATCACTTCCACCGTTATCATTCTTCTTGTGATGAGTGTTGTGTCAACTACCCTCTATCTATCGCACTTCATTATACTTGAGTTTTCTTTCTTCTCTCTACCTTTCTTTTGCTAGGGATGTTGCCATCCTTCTCCACACTTGCTCTTACCTTTATGCACAATGGGGATTTAGCTAGCCATAGGTAACCTCTCCAGTCCCATTTCTACAATTAGGATCTTGATAACTAAGGGTATCATGCAAAAATAAGATCCTTTTGGCTCTCGCAAGAACTTGAACTCTACTTCCTCTGGGCACAAATATGTCGATATTACATACTCCAAAGTATAGCTGCATAACACACCTTCCCACCAATGATCTATAGCTATAGTCCACATCTTAGTTGAATAAAAAAGAGTCTGATAGTCTTCTTACGTCTAAGCTCTCTTCCTTGGGTAGAAAAATTTGTTTGATGTGTAAGCTTCAACCACTGGTACAAATCTACTGGGAAGAAGATGAAGAGCGTCTCATACAAATAGTCATACATGTTATCTTCTACCCACTTTTACGCATTAAAGTTAGGTCCAGTGTTATATCTCTGTGTAAATATGTCTTGGCCATCTTTTACCCAACTCTCAATACTCTCCAAAGACAATCGATACGCCATTTGCATGCAACATTGGTAGAAAAATTGAAAAAGGGGTCTCACAATAGAACCAAAATGTAGTCTTTTATTTACCCAACTAGAGCTATGCACGCTAACACCTCATCTAGGCATATCTGAATGCTCACCTGAAGCACGCGCAACCACCAGGTCCCTCCTTTGCTTTGCCTTTCAGAATGTTAGCATGCATGTTCATCATATTCATAACCAAGACATTCATTCATGCATAATAATCATCATAAACATGGTAGTTGGAAACACATATAATAAGGAAACAAATCCTCATGATTAATAACACTTAGATCAACATCATAAGCACAACAACATACATAATCAAGAAGTTTGAATACATATCCACAAATCACCATCACTTATCCATTACAAAATACCATAATCAATACATAAACACATTGTTGATTACATTATAGCTTAATACATTCTTGCACTAGACCATGTGTGCGCTCATACAGACTCAAATCATACTCAGAATAATATCTCTACACTTACTACAACCTTAGAATCTCGACTTGACCTCTAAAATAGTAACACATTATTAATATTTGTAGGTTGGGGTCTTTCCTACACACTGCTTACATGTTTTATTTCCTAATAATAACCATGCGTATAAAAGGTTGCATGCTTTTTACATCTTATCCTAATAATAAATTAAGCTAATTATAAAATATACATTAATATTATTATTAGGCATACTCATGTGCTCTCCTTATCTTTATTTTGCATGTTCTTTTTCCAATCATATCCCTTTCTTGGGTGTCAAGTCATCTTGCTTTCCTATTTTTAACCCCAACTTTGGAAAAATGGCTAAGTCTTTGCTCAAGTTCCTATATGTGCGCAACCCCATGTGTCGACTTGTTTTCCTACCGTGCATGCCCCTTATGCACTTCTTCATCTCTCTGCATGTAGCCCATGTGCTTTATTAATTCTTAGAATTTTTCTCACCAACATTACTCCGATATTAGGGATGTTGTCCATCCTCGGATAATATTGAATCAAATAATTCCTTCGATGAATGAAAGAATTTAAGAATAAGAATACGACTTGCTAAAAAAGAATAAAAAGAATTAGGGACTCATATCTTTTTAGGTGGAAGGAGCCTTGGAAATGATTTATCCAAAATATTCTCCAACTCCTTCCATCCTTCCAACTCCTTGGTTTCCTCGCGACATGGCATTGATAATTTCAGGTACCTCTTCGAGAGTTAACTAATCAATCTTTCCCTTGAGCTTCACGATCATCTTCTCAATTTTGTGGCCACATCATCCAATGCATCCATTATACACATTATGTGGGGAAAGAGTTCCTTCGGTTTATCTCTAAGTGTGGCCTTTAGGATATTATCAAATATCTTTTCTACTCTATGTCACCAACACCTTCTCTGTTTGGCCTTGTTGTTCTTCATATTGGCCGAATTGCCCTTAACGTTTCTTCATCGTTGGCAGCATGTGCATTCACTACCTATTCTATATTCTTGATAGTTTTCAAATATAATATTTTCCCTCGCACAACCTCCTTAGCCTCTAAAGCTAGTGCCTCATATTGCATAAGACGTGTCTCTATTTGTTCCTTGTCAACCTTCTTCTCGAATGGCTATCTCCTCAGCTGTCGAGCATGTACCCTTTATTCTCTCATGAAAGCGCATCCATGAAAAGTCCTCCAAATATGTAGTGGTGTCTCATATTTATCCTTGGCATGTGTAACAATTCTTGGGTACATGATAGTGATAATATCCACAATGTACTATGCTTTCTTATATGCCGCTTACACGTTCTTCCCTTCTCCTCTCTTAGCTCCTATTTGAGATGCTCAATCTTCTTATCTTTCTCCTAGGATTCCTTGTGCATTCTCTTGGTTGTGGCATCTTTGTCAAAAATTGTCACCCTAACTTCCGTTACCAATTTGTTCAAAGCATATTGCATGTTTGTTCATCGGTGAGGATCCGAGAGTCAAACATGAGAAGAATTCTCCAAGCGTAGACTTAATCCAAGTCTCGACGATAAAGATCCCACACTCACCTCAAACATCGAATCTTTCAAGTGTGACTGGAATGGCCAAGAAAACATATTCCTAGTGCTCGGGAGGGCTTATCAAAGAATGACCAATAGAAGAGATCTTCTATGGCCACCAAGATTTGGTACCTTTCCCATAGGACTTTTGCAGGATCATCATTATATTGCAATAAAGGGCCTTGGGGGATATTCCTTCATTTTCTTCCCTTTCCTTTGTGCCCCTTTGGCACCTCTGTGTAATAGAGTGGATGGTGCCACTTGTCTCCCTCGTACCTATGTCTTCTCTGGAAATGGTGTCTTTATTTCTTTCTCCTCCTCCTCACACTCAATGTCACATTCTTCTTCAAGCTCCCAGTCACCACCTATGTTCTCCATAATAGGATTTCCATGGCCTTTCTCCTCTTCACCATCCTTCCTGGACCTTCTTCTTCATGCACATCGTGATCCTCTTTGTCAGTGTCTCTCCCAAGTGTGAATGTATGGGGGTCCTATGGTACCTCCTCTTCCTCATACTTCTCCACATCCTCTGTCTCATTGGGTATCTTCTTCACTAGGGTAACTTCCCTAAGACTTGGTTTATTTGGTAGCTTCTTGGTCACTTCGGAGGTACTCGTGCCTCGGCCTACCTCCATGCACTCTTGTTGTCTCTTCTCTCTTGCTCCTTGGTTGAGGGTCAACTCTTTTCACCTCTTCTTCATCATTTGCTTCCTCTTCTTATTCTTGATAGGGATGGGTCTTTTTGCGTGTTGTCTTTGTTCCCCGTCTACTTATCCTTAGGTGGTCCTGGTATTGGAAGCTATTCCTCATCAATATACTATTCTTCCTTCAATTTTAGTCTCAAATAGATGTAGAATTTGGCCGCCTACTTTCTTACTACAAGAGTCTCATAAGTGATATCGATGTTATCCGAATCCATTGTTTCCACATAAGTTAACCATCCAAAGTATACATAGGTAGTGAAAAATATATGACAATTGATATCTACCTTTCGCATCAAATTTCAACTTACGAGTGTCAAATAATCTATTGACTAACACTAAAAATACTTGGTGGTAAACGTGAAGGGTAGTTTGCACCAAGGGATTTTGTCCCCATTATTCATATAAAATCTTCCAAGGAAATAGTTTTGAAACACTGTAAACTCGCCTTTCCTTCCAAGACCAAAGGCAACTCCTTGGTACATGCACATTCATGTTCGAATGCTTCACACATCTGCTTATACCACTTATCTACCAGGAGCTTCTAAACCTATATATTCTATGAACCTTTTCTCACGAGACTTATGATCCATAAGGTATTTCCACACCTTATCTCTTGGCCCATCAGGTACCCCTATCTCATAAAAGACAATTAGGAGAAGAATGACACCCCAAGTTATCTTCTCTCCTTTAAAAATCTATGCGTGCTTCCTCAACAATCGATTCATCAAGGAACTACATAATGTTGTAAGAATTTTTATTCACCATCTTCTGAGTGACATGGATCCACTTCTTATTCTCTTGGGTCCACCTCTCTGAAGTGCCTAACTTGCAAATAACTAGGCATACAACAAATCTTATATGAGTCAATGATATTTACTATGTCCATTGTGCGACCTCCCCTATGATATTTGAAAGTGATGGTAGTGGCCTTTACTGCTACATCATCCTCTAAATTAGGCTCTATTTCCCAACATTAATCGAGTAGTCTTATGACCCTTTAAATAGTTGCGAGACCGATGCACATCCTCATCGTAAAGTAAAAATAATCTTCATGAACTCTCAACATCAACCACCGATACAACCGATCTAGTTTTACAAAGAAAGGTAACTTATATAACTGGAGCACTCTTGAGCTCCCCAAGTCCTTATGCACCTTATCATTGAGGACCAACTTCCCATCCATAGTCCTTTGATATGTCTTGATGATGGTTTCTTTCCCAATATCTCGCTTCATGCTACTTTAGGAGATGGTTATAATCACTTATCTTGCACTTGGTTAAGTGCAACTTCCATAGCTATGTAACAACAACATCTCATGGATTCTACATTTTTGAGAATCATTCCTTCGACACGTCCTCTAATTCGGGCTTCCTATTCTTTCCTTTTCCCTTGACCTTACCCTTCGGTGATATGATGATTTCCTTATTTGGTGCCATTTGTTTCACTATGTGACTCTACACTCTGATTCAATAACTCCATGCCCTAAGTGCTAGTTGATCTTTTTCTCAATCGCCCAAGTCAAACGTTCACTTCATGCTTCCTTGCTTCAATTTTTTTTGTTACACCTAGTAATATCATGCCCTATTTCTAGTTCTATGCACTCGTTCCACTTCTATACACTTGTTCTTATTGGGAATATGGAATGCAAAAATGGAATCAATTCCCCAAAATCTATATTAGTGGAAACGTAAACTAGATAAATCCAAATATAAAAAAGTACACACACATAACACAACATGTACCATGGTTCACCCAATGTGGGCTACATCCACCAAAGATAGACATCTCATATATATGTAATAAACAAGAGTATAAATCAAATCTTCCCACAAGAGTAAAATGCGTCTCTCCCAAAATTTATCATCATCCAGATCTCTAAATGGATCTCCATTAGTGTACTACAACCGTGCCTCCAAACCACTAAAGCAGATCTCACATAACCAGGATCTACCGCATCTTTGAAGCTCGCAACTAAGCTCTCATGTGAATATGCAAACAAGACCTCTCACATGGATCTACCAACGTGCAATCAAAACTATGCACCAAGAAGTAAGTCTCTCCTCCATCACTACATCAACATGTGTAAACATGAATAAAACCTCCTCTACAATACTAGATCTACATGGATCAATAATACAACATGATCTCATGGATCTACAATACAAGATCTCATAAGCAGAACCTATGGATCTTATAATACAAGATCTCACAACAACCTATGGATCTACAAGAAGAAACTCTATGTTCTTTGCATACTATGCAAGCCATTACAATGAGACAATAACAATACAAAGGAAATACAGTAGAAGACATTACACTCTTCTCACCATTCAGATGTACTTGCTATTTCCTTCTATCTAGCTTCTCTCCATGAAAGCTTTATCTTCATGTAACCATATTTTTCTTCTTCTTCTTCTTCATCCTCTCAACCAAGGATTCCACATGCAATAATAATCAATTACATGCAATCTCTCTTCTAACCCTAGCTTTCAAGCTTATATAGCCATATACAAACTTAGGGCACCTTAGCTATACATTTACAACCTTTATAGCTATTACTAAGCAAGTCTTTGGCTCTCGACCGACGGATTGCCTCGGCCGATGTTAGTTCCCGAATGACGCTAGTTCCTGAATGGTGCTAAGTATTGTGTAAACCTGTAAGTTGTAAAACATGCTTATTTATGAAGAAATTTAGCTCCATAACTAAACAATTCTTCTCTGCAAACCCTAACTTCAATTCTACAAACCCTATTTCAAGAACAAAACCTTTAATTGATGAATACGATCCTCCACAACTTCCCCATGCTCTAAAATTACACCTAAAGGAGCTCTCGAATCTGGGCCATTAGTTTCTCAATTTGGTTCACCTCAATTCTCCAAATCCTTTCACAAATTCACACTTCTTATTTCTTTAAACACTCAATATCTTCACAAGGTAAGGTAAAAAATAAAATATCTCTAGCACCCCTTTTATAGATTTCCATCACATTTATTTCTCCTCACCTATACCACCGTACTACAACTTTAATTACGCTTTTTAATTTTTTTTGTGTTTTTCCCAACTTTCTTACATGCACGTCAAATGTAACCTTCATACACACCACTACTTACACATTGCGAGTCATTCTTGCGCGTATTTATCTATACGTAACCCATATCCCTCCATGCCATATACCAAGTAGTTTGTCATGTTCGCCTACCTTGCATTACATTGCATGACCTTTCTTCCTACGGGATTCCAATCCAAGAAATTCCTTTTCCACGCCATCATCCCAATCACCTAGAACACCTTCCTTTTCCCCCTTGCATGTTTTTTAATCCACGTCCACTAAGCACCCATTCTTTATATTGTCACGTTCACCTTAGGATAAACTCCACCAACTTCTAAGATTTATTGTTCAATAGTCACACCTACTTCCACCCCACACAAAAAGTATGGGTAACCCTCTGCGTATTAAATTAATAAAGGGTAATCAATTCACCGTGCACAAACGCACTTATTACAACAAAAAAATAAATAAATAAAAGGAAATCTAATCTAAGTGGCAATACTACCTTATTTAAAAAATAAAGAATCTTATTTATTGTAGGGCTTTAACCTACTCCAATTGAAGTAACCGGGCAACATGGTGTCATCCAACACATGTCAATGTAATTGACATGCACCTGATTCAAGTATCTTGGTCACTACAAAGGGTCCCAACCAATAAACCTTCAACTTCCCTGGATGGCACACAAACTTGGATTCATACAGAAGGACCATATTACCAACTATATAATATTTGTTTTGTATATGCCTTTCATTCCAAGCTTTATGTCTTACCTTCTCTATGTTATGAATCTAATGCGTAAAGGCATCTTTGTTCATCTAATTGCATCAATTTCTTAATGCAATCTTCCACAACCTTTTCATAAGAAAATCCACCTATGCATGCAATACACAAGGATGGTAACATAAATTCCATAGGTAGTACAACTTCTATGCCAAACACCAACTAAAAGGGTGTGGCCTTGTTCAACCATTTATAGGTTGTTTTGTATGCCCAAAGAATGAATGATACCTTGTCATCCCAATCCTTTATTACAACATCACATATTTATTTTAGTGTTTGTCCCAATATCATGTTGAAATATTCAACAACGCCATTTGCTTGAGGGTGATAAGGGGTAGTCTTATTGTGTGTCACCATAAAATCTGCTAGCAATATTCGATTATATCATTCAAGAAATGGGTTCATCTATCAATTGTAAATCCCACAGGGGATCCATACATGATGATTATGTTCTCCCAAAAGAACCTAGCCACTCGTAGCTAATTTGTAATCTTTTATAGGTACAACCTCTTCGCACCTTGTTAAGTAGTTAGTACATGTAATGATATAACATGCCCCTGTCCTACACGTGGGTGGTGTAATAGGTACTACAAAATCAACAACCCATTTATAAAAATGTTTTACACTTGCTATAGGTTACAACGACATTTCATCTCTACTTATAGGCTTGCCAAGTCACCGATGCAGTGATCAAAAAATTTGACATAAGCCTTGGTATCCTTGTACAATGTTTCCCACCATAAGCCAATTAGAAGGATCTTGCGCGTAGTGACATCTCCTGCATAATGTCCTCCTACAATTCCTCTATGAGATTCCTCCATAATAGATTCAAATTCATGCTCCAGAACACACCAACTCAAGACCTCGTCGTGGCCCTTTTTATACAATTCTCCTCCAATGAGATGATATGGATCTACTCATATAACAAGTCTGTTTTTCTCCAGTTGTCTTAATTCCCTCTAGCATAAGACTAATGCACAAAAATACTACAATGTATTCTAAATTAGATGGTGTGTGATTCAACCTAAAAAACTGTGCATTAGGCATAATTTCTTCAATACTTTTCTCGTCCTCTCCAGAATTGATCCTTGATAAGTGATCAAGCCCTGGATTTCTCTTGCTTGGTTTTATAATTGTAAAATCAAATTCTTGAAAAAGGAGTATCCACCGGAAGATGCACCCTTGCAAAATAGGTTTGTTGACTAAATACTTCAATTCCATATGATCTATATAAAAGATGAACGAGGTGGCCAACATTTATTGTTGAAATTTATGAAACACGTAGATCATGGATAATGCCTCACACTCCATCTTTGTATAATTATTTTATGTTGGTGTTAAATTCATACTTGCAAAACATATGGGATGATCCACATTACCCTCTCCTAGTTATGCTAGAACCACACTAATTTCCATGTCAAAGGCATCAACATCTACATGAAAATGTTTGTTCAAGGAAGGGAAGCACAAGATTGGTGCGGTGACAAGCTTTTCCTTCAATATTTCAAACTCCTACTGTTGCGCATATCGCTAATAAAACTTTCCTTTAGCTTTTACATATCATTTACATATCCCTTGATAAAATTCCTGTAGTACCCCGCAAATCCTAAGAATCCACACACTTCACTATGAGTGGTAGGTTCTTCTAATCCCAAAATTATTGGAAATCGTAGCAGGTCTACCAACAATCCATCCTTACAAATAATGTGTCCAAGAAAAATTCCAAAGGGTACAACAAAGATACACTTCTTTATAGTGAGAGAGATCCTTAATTGCGAGAATATTTCAAATATGAGCCTCATATTTTCATAATGATATTTTACAAGCCCATAAACACTCCAATCATATATATATATATACCTATGGAAACTTATGGATAAAATCATGAAATTTCTTCACAACTAGGAGCGAGAATACTACTTGGCACATTCTTTAATCAAAGGCATGACAAGTATAAGTGAAACTTCCCCATTCGGTGGAGCAGGTAGTCTTTTCTGATCCTCTCATGTGATGTGCACCTAGTGATAGCCTAAGAACCCATCAATGAAGGAATAGATATTGCACCTAGCAAATCCCTCAAGTATGTCCTCTGTGAATGGCATAGGAAAAGTATCTATGAAACATGACGCATTTAGTTCCCTATAATCAACACAGATCTTGATCTGCCCATATTTCTTAATGTTGATCACCATGGGACTAACCCACTCATATTCCTCAATTAGTTCAATGATTCTAGACTCAAACATTTTTTCAATTTCTTCTTTCAGCTTTTTTATGCACAGTTCAAATTCATCCTATAAGGCCTCTTTTGACCTGTATGCATGCCTTCTTTCATCTTAATCTTCATCTCTCCCAATGAGGGGTGTACACCTTTCAATTCATGGTAACCTCTTGGAAACAAATCCGGAAGTTACGTAATAGTTCAATGATCTTTACTACCTCTTATTCGACCCGGTAATATCCAATGATGGCCTCCTTAGGTATATCCTTAGTTTCAATGTTAACCTTTTTGGTCTTCATGGGATCATGGTACGTGCATGAATTTTCATCTATGGAGTCTATCACTTCATATGCTATAATCAATCTTAGATGGGAAATGCTCCGAGAAGTTGTTATTTCTCATCATTCTAGTAGAGTATGGAGGAATATGCCATTTGCGAGAAACCCGTAGGGTCCTAAGGTGAGAGAAGATAAAAATCCATCATTAAACTACCATGGACATTTTCTATATTTTGATAGCGACATGAAATGGCCTCCAAATTGTTTTTCCTATTTTCTCCCTCTTAACCTATTACCAAAAATAACCCCTAGTTATTTAGGCGGCTTGTAGATTTATTTTAACTTTGGATTCATATTTTTAATCGCTAGCATTCTCCTTGGTGCAATTCCTAGGTTACTGAGTTCTCCCACGTGCTACCACGCACCCTATTTACTTCCTCCTATCCTTTGCTTTCTTTGCACATGATTCACATGCCTACTTTCTTTATTTTCTCATTTTCAAGTATTCTTCCTTTTCCCCTCACACACATTCCTTCACGCATTTGTTTTTTCTTTCTGGCTGCTACACACTCCATCGCGCACACATGTGGGCTCCCTTTGTGATTTTTCAAGTCCCCAACATGCCTCCCTGTGTGCATTCCCTTTACTACCCGACTCCTACGCATATCCTTGCATCTATGTTGGGTGTGTAAGATCTTCGCATAAGTATTGAAGGTGTGGAAGTAGGGGCACGTAAGTAGGTATGAAAGTTGGATAGATTTGCACCTTGTAGTTTTGTGCCCATGGAAGTCGAGATCAATACTTAGCCATTTTTCATACACGGGCTAAGATGGGATTGAGTGTTGAGCATGTTTTGATAGAAGACTTGGAAGACATGCCAAACTATTTTGGAACTTGTTATTCAAACATGCACAATGAGCTAATAATATGATTAGAACTAGATTTATTTATAGGTAATCTATTATTAGGATACGTTTGCATGTTTCCTAGTTGCTTTTGTAGTGGCACATGGCTAATAATAACATGGAGCCTATTTTTGAGAGTGCATGGGTAGTGAAGGGTAAGTCCCCATTCCCTATATATATATATGTATTGATTTGCATGACTTAGGGGTGTGAATGATTTTGTAAGGTTATGTTGTTGGTGTACTTATGTGCTTGACTTAGTGATGACTATTATGATGTATTCAAATATTGGTTTTAATATGGATGGATTCTTACTATTGATGTTGTTGTTGATGGATATTGCATGGTAAATATGTTACTAGTTCTTGTTTGATTATTTATGCACTATGGTTGTGATCTAGATCTATTTATGATTTACCTTTGAATGGTTATTATGGATCTAGATTATATGTTCTTTCATGCTAACTCCTTGACAAATCTGCCATAAAAGAGGGACCTGGTACCCTTGCGCGCTTGGTGAGCACTCAGATTTGTCTGAGTGATGTGCCAACATGCCTTGGGCTATGAATGGTAAAATAAGACTACATTTTGGTTCCATTGTCGGGACCTATTTTCAAGTTGTTGTAAGGATGTTGCATGATGAAGACGTATTGGTTGACTTTTCCTAGTATTGAGAGTTGGGTAGAGAATTTAGAGGATGAGTTTGCTCACAGATATAATACTGGACCTAATTTTGATGTGCGCACGTGGGTTAAAGAACATTTGTATCATGAAATCTATGAGACATTTTTCTACTATTTTCCTATAGAGTTATATGAGTGGCTGGTAGCATATGCATCGAAGAGAAATTGGAGGTATAGAACAATTATTTGGACACAGGAAGACTACCAGAATTTGCATGATGTTGATTTGACTTGGACACACGTTGTAGATCATTAGTGGAGTGGTGTTTTGAATAGTTACATGTTAGAGTACATTGTTTCTACTTATTCCTATCTAGAAGTTACTGAGTTTCAGTTCTTGTGTGAACCCAGAGGATCTTATTTTACGTGTTATCCCTTTAGCGATTAAGATATTGATCGTGACTCTAGATTTGGAAGAGTGACCTATGGCTAGCTAAACCCCACCGCACACAGTGGGGCAAAAGCATGTGTGGTGAAAGATGGCAGACCTAGTAGAAGAAAAGAGGCTTAAGTATAATGAAGCACAAGAGAGGAAATTTACAAAGAGACGTGATATTGAGGAGTCTTTAGAGTTGAGAGAGAGATAGCTTGGGAAGGATTTAGAGCTCACGTGGAAGACGTGGAGCTAGAGCATCTAGTTCTCCCATCCTTAGGAAAGCACGGTAGAAGGTTCCCTTTAGCTTATGATGAGATCACATTTGAGGAAGAATAATTAAGAGCCATAGGCACACATCTAATCCAACCTGGTGACCTAGCCCTTGCATTTGGTGTTCTAGTTCTGAGACAATTATTGAGAATCAAGCTAGTGTAGGTGCTTTAGAAGTGACAAGTAGCTTTCATTTTCCTTTAAATACAAGAGTTTTTAGATGGCCACACATTATTATTTGTTTGGTGGCCCTATTGGTGGTATATTTTCTAGCGCATCCTCAGGGAGAATGTGGGTGTGTAGAACATTGGTAATACATATGGAAGTAGCTCAAATTTACAGACTGTGGGAATTTAATTTAGTACAACTGTTGGAACATAATGCAACACATCCTCTGGTTTGGTGCCCACTACAGGGGGAAGATTAAGAGGATCAGGTGGTTTGGGATTTAATGGATCTGGTGGTTCTAGAAGTAGAGGGAATATTGGAGGTAATACATGTTTTATATCAGGTGGGCATGGTCAAAACCAACCCCAACAAATTTATTACGATATGTCTCTTCACCTACCAAAGTATAGAGGTATTGAAGATACAGCTAAGCATGCACACATGTGTGAAATACTATAGTGTGTTAAGGGAATCACAACTCTTGAGTGTAAGGCAAGTTAGTTTGCTACTAGTTTGCAAGGACACACACATAGTTGGTATAGGAAGTATGACGCAAACCAGACTTTTGTAGATTACAATGATGCGTGAATGATGATTTCTGGCAGAGTTCCGTATCCTCGAGTTTGAGTAAAAGAGCATCAACATGATAAATGAAATTAAATAAGGCATGAATGAGAGTGTCAGGGAGTATGATGCATGTTTTAAAACTCTATTATCAAAGTTATCTTATAATATTCACCCTAGCCAACATACATAGTGGTTTGTTGGTGGGTTAATCACACCTTTCGAGAAAGGTTAATTATCATAAGATGTTTACAGATCTACACGAGGATTTGGAGGTAGTTATGCACACCGAGGGAGTTGAGAGTGTAGATACTAGATTTAGCTCATTCTTGGAGGCACAAATTACATCTATGGTAAAATAATTAGAAAAAT
The DNA here is from genome assembly GCA_018340775.1 of Taxus wallichiana var. yunnanensis. Taxonomy (NCBI): domain Eukaryota; kingdom Viridiplantae; phylum Streptophyta; class Pinopsida; order Cupressales; family Taxaceae; genus Taxus; species Taxus wallichiana. The sequence continues at coordinate 914,194,567 of CM031234.1, read as the reverse complement.
TGTAAGATAATTGAGCCCATGAGATGTGTAGTGGTATCTGGTATATGAATTATGAGGTGGAAGGACATACTAAGGATAACCACACTCGTAAATCGATGTGTGATATGTTTCTAGATTATGATATCTGTCATTTGGATCATGATTGTAGTAGGTGTCCTTTTTTCCAGAGCACCATCGTAAAGAACATGTCTTATTATTGTAAGATTTGTAAGTCTACCACTCATGATACAAAGAATTGTAGGTTGATTGATCAGATTCATGAGGCTATTAAAACTGGTGTATGTCAGACCAATGTTATAAACAATTATAAGGAACAAGGTGAACATCATAATCATAACCATAATGAAGGGCGTTTTGATGGAGGTGGTAGAGGAAGATGTTACCGTGGAGGATTTAGAGTGAGGTTCAGTAATAGTGGAATATATGACTTTCCCCGTGGAACCTATTTTACATGTGGATCCCCTGATCATTATAGGCATGAATTCCCTCAAAACATTATTTACTCATGGTGTGGAAAGAACCAAAATTTGAGGAATGCCTAGATTTGTATGAGCATATGAGCAAACAACATAAGTAAGATAAGGGTGTAGGAATGGTTAGAGTACAACGTGCTGTGGAAGATCAGTGGATGCCAAAGTTAGCACTTGATCCTGAGATGATACCTGTGTTAGTGACTACACACGTCGAGGCTACGTGCGCTCATGAGATTTTGAAGCGAAGTTTTTTTATTACAAAGTAAGAGCTGATAAATGTGAAGTATCCAGATCCTGCCTATCAGAAGGAAGTCTATTAGGAAACTTACAAGGTGAGATACAATGCTTGAAGGAGTATTCATGTAAGCTGGAGCAGGAAAAGGTAGTTGAGCTGCCTTAGAAAGACATTGATGACTTAAAGGATGTTTGTAAGATGTTACGCCAAGAAAACAACATTCCTTTATTAGGGGAATGGTTAAGGGGAAGGTACCATGCGTGGAGTTGGGCGTGAGAGAAAATATTGCATTCAAACTTACCTCCTCATAATATTGAATACGATAAAGAGATCACTTTGAATGTAGTTATTGATGGATGGTTGCTAAGTAATATACTAATTGATATAGGTGTAGAAGTAAATGTACTCACTTTGGACGCGTGGAATTAGATGGGGAGGCCACCATTACAACCATCTTCAAATGTGATGTATATGGAGAACATGACTAAAGCCATGCCCATTGGAGTATTAAAGGATGCCACTATTACTATACAAGGGGCCAAGTTTATTGGAGAATTTAAGGTCTTAGCATTTGCTGAGGTAGATAGCTTCCTCACATTACTTGGGCACCCTTGGTGTTACACAAATAATGCTGATCTATAATTTAATAAAGGTTATATCAGTTTTGAGAACAAAGAAGAGTGCATGATTATTCCTTTGACAGATGGGAAGGTTGCACCGTATGTAGAACCCTTGAGTGAAGAATATTTGAACATGATATACGCATGTACAATTAGAGATCCTAAAGTGCTCGAGCCATCCAAGGAAGGTGTTATTCAATGGGATGATGCCCAGTCCATGAGTGATACAACCAAGTGTTGTCTAGGATAACTGGGTGCATGGAACATATGAAATGGTCGGGAGGGAGATCAAGAACATAATTACTCACGTAATCAAGCAACGTATGATTAAGCACTTGGGTCATAACTAGGTACCTCGATACACTAGTGAAGGAAACCTTGATGTATTTCTATGCGCCATGGAAGCTTAATGGGAGGATCAAGTAGAAAGGAGGAATATGCTAGTTTATACCCTATGCAGACAACTACGCATTGGTGGACTACACACAGAGATAACCTTTTGGAGTGGTGATAAGTTAGAATCACCTTCTTTACTAGGTTTCTTAGGAACAATGTACCTTCACGAGATATGTGAATATCACATGAAGGATTAAGCTTCACATCACATTCAAAAGTGTGAGAGACTTTGGAAGGAGGGGAAGGAGGCCTTGCTCGATCTTCACCTATCTATATATCCGATCGCACTGTGAGATAGAGATCTATATAAGGCATCATGGATCGAATGAAGCACATCTTCACAAGTACTTTTAGATATCTATATAAGGGATCTCATCCACCTATCTTTCCAGATCGGCCCTATATAATTCTATATGGCTCGCTATATATCTCAACTCATCAATCTATATGAAGTAGTGGATAGAACCCTATCCTCTCGATGTGAAAAGAGAGGTTTCCCTAGCCGACCGGGAGATCATATTGATTGACCAATTTAAAATATTGGACCAATAAAAAGGATTGTGCTATGCGCCATCACTCTAGGTACATAAGTTATACGACACTCTAAGCGGTTGTGCATGTGCATGGTATGTGCATGCAGAGTTAACACGAGCAACAATTAATTGGCAAGAGATGACCTCAGGTATGATTTAGACCTTGATTAATTTTCCACTAAACCTATGGTGAATGAAGAATTACATATTATAAAGCACCTTATGATGGGGGATAGTGTAAAAGATGAAGAACTCCTATTAGATATGTTTTGAGAGTTAGATTTGGAGGTGCACTTTGAATAAGAAGATAGAGATGAAGAATAACTTGTGCACACTTTCCTATAAAAAGAAAAGGGTAAGTTGGTCTATAGGATTAATGATGAAGAGGTAGAAAATCTGGATGTTGATCACATTGTAGGTACATAGGATGTCTTAGATAGTGCAGATGAAAAGGTGCGTGCTTATCATGAGCCTATGAAAATGAAGGATCAACATTGGGATAGATACATAACCTAAAGAGGCCATTATTGGTGACTATTGGTCTAAACAAGAGGTGTCAAAGATAATTGAGCTATTGCGTGACTTCCAAGACTTATTTCCTAGAGGCTATCACGAGTTGAAGGGAGTGCATCCCTCTTTAGGTGAGATGAGGATCAAGTTAAAGGAAGGTGTGCATGTAGTTAGGAAGAGGCCTTACATGATGAATCCTAGTTCACGCATCAAAGTTAAGGAAGAGATTGATAAGATGTTGAAATTTGGGATCATTGAGCCCATTAAGCAATCAGAGTGGGTTAGTCCCATGGTGATTAACATCAAGAAGGATGGTAGGATAAGGATATGTGTGGACTACAGAGAATTGAATGCTGCTTGTGTCATAGATCCTTTTCCCACACCTTTTACAGAGGAGATCTTGGAAGGTGTTGTAGGGTGCAAAATCTACTCCTTTACAGATGAGTTCTCTGGTTATCATCAGGTGTGCATTACTAAGGAAGACCAAGAAAATACAACTTTCACCACTGAATGGGGAATTTTTGCATATACAGATTATGCCTTTCGGGTTGAAGAATGCGCTACAGTCTTTTCGTGCATTGTTGTGCAAGCATTTGAGGAATTTATACACAAGTTTTTACAGGTTTATTTGGATGATTAGACTGTGTATGGGTTGGTAAAGTATCACTGTGACAACTTGAGACTCATGTTTGAGAGATGTAGGTAGTTAAGCATCTCCTTGAATATTAAGAAGTGTATCTTTGCTACACCCTTTGGAACTTTACTAGGACACATTATTTGCAAAGAAGGCTTGTTGGTAGATCCTACCAAGGTGTAATTATCTTGGGTTTAGAGGAGCCTACTAATTAGAGTGAGGTGCATGGGTTCTTAGGACATACAGGTTATTATAGGAAGTTCATCAAGGGATATGCTAATATCATCATGCCCTTGGAGGAATTGTTGAGGAGTAAGGGAAAGTTTCATTGGGATGAGGCGTAGTAGATAAAATTTGAGACATTGAAGGAAAAACTTACTTTTGTGCCCATTTTACGCTTTCCTTCTTGGGATAAGCCATTTCATGTGCATGTTGATGCCTCTGGCATGACCATTGGTACAATATTAACATAGCCTAGAGATGGGATTGTTGATCATCCTATCTCGATTTGTGAGCATAGAGTTGACACTATTGAACAAAATTATACAACTATAGAGTGTGAACCTTTGTCCATGATTTATGTGCTACATAATTTTAGACAATACTTACCTAGCAACTCCTTTTATATTTTATACATATCACATGACACTTAAGTACTTAGTTAATAATCCCATCTTATAGGGGTACATATCTTTGGTGGATTCTGTTGTTTTAAGAATTTGACTTTATAGTGGTGGTAAATCTAGGGAAGATCAATTCTTGACCAAATCATTTGTCAAGGATTAACTCAAGCAAGGACACGCAAAGCATTGAGGACACAATGTCAGATGCACAAGCTATTCGTAATGAATTACACACCCTTTAACTTAAAAGAAATGGATGTATTCTTGTGTACTGGTGTGGCACCTGAAGGAATGAAGAGATTAGAGAAGAAACAACTTTTCATACGCGTCTTTGCCTACATATTAATTGGTGGAGATTTATACAAGTTAGGCCATGATGATTTTTTTCACTAGTGTGTACTCAAACATGAGCATACTGCCATTATGGAGGAAGCTCATGGTGGAATTGCAGGTGGTAATTATATAGGAAATAGTACCACGCACAAGATTTTGTTGGTAGGACTTTGGTGGGAAACAATGTATAAGGATTGTATAGAATATTGTAAAGCTTGTGACCATTGTAAACGCCTTGGAAAGCCTAGGAATAGGGATGAAATGCCTTTGAGGCCTATTGCTAGTGCAAAACCTTTTGAGAAGTGCATAATTGAATTTATGGGTCCTATTTCCCCACCCGCATGAAGGAGTGGGTCACATTATATTATTGCATGTATAAATTATCTGACAAGGTGGGTAGAAATGAAACATACAAAGGATTACACGAAAGCTACAACAACAAGATTTTTATGGGAAAACATTATTAGCAGGTATGGATGTTTGTTGAGTCCGACAAGTGATAGGGGCACTTATTTCCTCAATGAGACTATCGGGATACTATTAGTGTAAATCTACACCACCCAAAAATGATCTTCAGATCTACAATCCATTGGGTCATTTAGTGTGATTGCACAACATTGAGTTTTCTCCAAGGTGTGGGACCTTGCAAGGTGAGAAAAATCTCCAGATTGAAGTTGGTTCTTACTCCTCTATTTAGGTGTATGCATGAATTTGTAGAGGTTCAATACTAATTCCTACTCTAAATTCCAAGGAGACAGAGTTGAAAATGTAAGAAAGGGGAAACAAAACTAAGCTAAAACGGTGATACACCAAAGGAGTGATGAACTTCTATTTTGCAAATAAACACAGATCATAAGAATGTAGCACAAAACATGCACAAATTGCCAAAATATAATGAAAGATCAGAAGACAATGATAAACACATGAGAGGATTGGAAAATCAATCACAAAACATACATTATCATTCCCAAGTTTAATACAATGCATTACAATGGCAAGGAGGAAAAATATGTGCTTGGCCTGTATGAGAGGTCTGAAACTCTACAAATCTACCTGCTAAGGAAGAAAAGAGAGCTTGCAAGAGAAAAATGTCCAACATTACAATAGATTACATCCTTTGCATTTATAGCTGAAGAAAAAGAGAGGAAAACATAGGAGGAAGCAAAATATGATCTTTTTCCTCAACCACCCACCATTAATCCTTTCAAATCAGCCTACAATCCATCAAATCGACCTCCTCTGCTTCTGTTTTGCGTGTTGGAGAGAAAAAATGATAAATTTGGTGAAGCACAACTCTCAAAATAATCGATCTCACATTTATGGTGTGAGAAGACATTTTAGGTTTTCTCCCATAAAAACAAACTGATTCTTCATCCTTGGCGTGTGGGAGAAAGCAACCATGGTGGATTTGAGCAAAAACAACTCATTTGAAGCAATTTGGTTCACATTAAAGGCCTGAAAGATGTTTTTAACATTTTCTCCATTGAAACCTACAAGAAATGATGTTTTTATTCCTCCAATGCATAGAGGGGCTCGAGACCTTTCCAAAAAGTCTAATTTTGTTCAAATCTGATCTCTGGATCGAAAGATATGCTCATTTGAAGATTTAGGAAAAAACAGGGGCAAAAATTTGGGCACAAATTTTGAGGCACAAATTAGGGCATACTTGGCGGCAAAATCAGATTTTGAAAATGGGTCCACGAGGTCAAAATTTTCTTTTTGCACTTTTGGAAAATTTTCCAAAAACTCCGCATGTCCGCCCCCAGGACACGTGTCACATTCTAGTTCGCTGATGGGATCGTGGGCCGAAAACCTGTCTTTTTCCTTTGAAAATTTTCATTGGGAAAATTTCCCATTTTACCTCCGCGCTTCCCCCTTCCGACATAGATTAGACACGTGGCAATCCCTCATTTATCGGTGGGGATGCACCTCATCTTTCCACCTTTGCGCCCTTTTTGGTTTTGGCAAAAACCAAAACTTCCTCCACCGGTCTAACTCCTCCGCCGCTGGACATGTGGCAGCTTCAAAACATTCGCGGGCCTTGGGGCCAAAATTTTCCTTTGGGAAATTTTAACCAAAAAGGGAAAAATTTCCCAAATCTCCCCGCACCTCCGCCGACCCATTTCCTTCTTCTCTGTGGGTCCACGGGAATTTTTTTCTTTGCACCCTTTGACCAAAGTGCCAAAACTCCAACATCCCCCGACATCCGCCACTCGCCCGCCAAGTGTTGGTTTCTCATTGGCCATGGGCATGTCTAGGAAAATTTCCCCAAAAAACTCCACCGAGCCATAACTTGAAAATTACAAGGAGTTAGGAGGAAAATTTTACCTTTCTGGAAAGGTGAGAAAATTTTCTATCTAATGGAATCATACCCAAAAAATTTGAGTCCCTGAAGCATGCAAAAATTTCATTTTAAGTACCAGCAAAGGGAATGGAGGAGGAGTTAGCCAAAAATAAGCATGGGCTTATTTTGGATAACAAATACTATTGCCTAAGTTTGTGGTGGCGCAACACAAAACAACAACCTCTCATTCACAAGCTAATGGGACTACCGAGGCTTTAAAAAAAAAAAAATTGGGACACACATTGAAAAAAATTTGTGATGTTAGAAGGAAGGATTGGGATGATAAAGTCTCTCTTTTACTTTGGGAATATAAGACAACTTATAAGATATTGAACAAATCCACACCCTTTCAGTTGGTTTTTGGTGCAAAGGATGTTTTACCAGTGGAATTCATGTTAGACTCTCTGTGTATTGCGTGCATAGGAGGACTAGATGATGCACAAGCACTTGAAGAATATATAAACAAAATGATGTAGTTGGATGAGCAGCACATTATAACATGTTGGAGCCAGAAGAAAGAGAAGGCCAGGCGAAGGCATGACATGATAGGCATATTAAGAATAAGTAGTTTGAATTTGGATAGATGGTTCTTCTTTATGACTCCAAGTTTGTGCACCACCCTAGGAAATTGAAAGTGCATTGGTTGGGATCATATGTGGTGACATATATACTTGATTCAGTCTTTGGATGGCACTTGGTTTCTTGGTTATTTAAATGGGAGTAGGCTGATTTCCTACTATAAATAAGTCTTCTTAGTGTTTGTAATAAGGCGGTGTTGCAATTAAGATTAGATTTCCTTTAATGCATTTAATTTATATGTATTTCCTTTCATCTTTGTTATGATTTATCAATTTAGTTTTGTTATCCATTGCAATGAGCACACTTGCATGCCTGTAGCTGATTACTATCTAGTGTATTCATACGTAGAGGACCACACATACTTTTAGTGTGGGGTGGATTGGAAAGTGATTGGTGTCTTGTTGCAAATTGGTGTGCATTATAAAATTACAGGAGCTCAAAGTGAAGAGGAATTTATAGAATTACTCCAAGAAATTTACTTAGATGGACACATAGTATAATGTGAGGTAGGATGCAACATTGGAAACTACTTGGTATGAGGCACATTGGATAGGTACTTTGGCATGGGGAGCATGCGTAAGGGAATTTGTGGCCGAGAAAGTAGTGAGCACACTAGAAGGTTATGAATGAGGTGCAAAAGAGTTAGATATGGAAGAGAGAATAAGTGGAATTAATAGTACATATGATGGTGGTTGAGGAGCAATTAATGTGGGAAATTTTGAAATAATCTATAAAGTTAGTGATTGCAATGTTATTATTACCTTGCATCCTTTGAGCTATCATGATTGAGAAGTGTGACAAAGTGCATAGTGTGAAGAATGAGCTATTGAGTGGCGAATAGGTGAATTCATGAGATAACATTGACATAAATATGCGTGTAGGTGTGTTTGAGTTTATCAGGTGGGTGAGGAAGAAAGGTTTGCACAATTATGGTTTTACTGAGAGGCACACTTACGGCTAGGGCATGAGGAATCGAAGGGTTTGATTTGATTTTGAGGTGTGCAAGGGTAAGGTAGTGGAAAGGTTGCAGTTTTGAGCATATCTATTAATTGAGAAGATAAAATGGCACCAAGGTGAGCTCCAGTTGTTGAGAGGGAGACCGAGGAAGCATTGCATGAGTGGTTAGTTGAGATGCAATATCCGAGAAGAGGTGATTGAAGGAAGGCCATGAACATTGAAATTAACCCAATGCAAGATTAGTGACTTTAATCATAGGAATGAGAAAACCCTCAAAGATATTAATGAAAAGACCATTTGGAAGACTAATAGGAGGACGACCGATGAGCATAGGGTTTTGGAGAACTCGGTAAAAAATTTATTGGAAAGCGTAGGATTTATACAACTTTATGAGCTGTCATTATTTAGCAAGCTTGACCACTTGTACTAGTGGCTGATATCACGTTTGCATGAGGATTTCTTCTACTTCGCGGGTAGGAGGATGTAGATTACAATGAGGTTGGTTAGAAAATTCATAGGTTAGTGCAAATTTGGTTCGAAATTATAGGTTACTTATTGGATGACGAGGGAGTAAAGGCGACGGCCACCACATACCACCATAAAAAGGGGGTGAAGCTTTCAAAATTACACATATAAATGATCTAGCTATAAGGGTAATGACGCGGTTAGTTGGTTATAAATTGGGCTCCTCAGAGAGATGGATAAAAATTAATAAGCACTAGTTACATATAACACATAAAATGGTGAACAAGACTTATTATAATATTGCAAGTTACATTCAGGGAGCTTAGTGGCAGAAGCATGTACCCAAGATGATAAAGGTGAGAAGATCACCTAGGGCGCCATCTTACTCTTAATTGTGTTTTGTGAAATTGGCGTGCTTGATGGGCCGAAGGAGAAAGTATGGGAATACCCCATGGAAAATAAATCACCTACTCTAAAGTTTTCCAAGTATACCTATCATGGTTCAATTTCAAACACTTATAAAGATCATCAGGAGAAGTGGTTTAGGAGGATGCACCAGGACATTTGAGGGAGAGTGGCACATACTACGCGGAATACCTAGTGCGTTGGACAAAAAGAAGAGTTTACGGCATACCAACACTTATGTCTAGGAATATTCTTCATGAAGATGGGCGAGAAGATCCCATGGTGTAAGTTACCTTTCATGTTTACTACTCAGTACTTTAAAGATTCGGTGAATAGGTTACACAACACACAAAAATTATTGTTTAACGCTGACAAGGTGGATGAGATATCCATATTATGTGCAAGACATATGTATGGCCCAATAAGGAGGCATATGTGGAGATGATGGAGTCGATAACATTGACATAACTCTAGAGACTATGGCTATAGGAAATATTGAGCCAAGCACATGTATGTATACTCGAGGCTACAATTTAAGGACATAAAAGTGGTCACATGAGAGGACTTGTCTTTACCAGGTCCTCTAAAGGGAAAAAAACTATGGGAATAAGGATGTCGGTGGAACAAACACCCCCCATGTAGGAAGAACAAGGACATGAAGTCTTGTAGAATGTCCTAGAGCGTGAGGAGGAGGAGTAGGAAGATAACACTACCCTTGATCATGGGAGAAGATAATTACATAGAAGGTGTATAGGTGTAGATCTTTGGTGCTATCCCCTCACACCCGATAAGGAGATCACCGAGCATAACACTGGTGAAGAAGGATGAGAAGAAAGAAAGAAAAGGTGAAAATACATACCGGTTAAAGATAATGATGAGGAGAAGCCATTAGGTGAGGATGTGCATGATGAAGTTTCCACACACAACCTTGGACTTAGGGAAGATGAAGGGATTGGTGAGCACCCGTAGTTTGACACAAGAGTCCCCAACATGAGCTTACATGAACATGAGGAAGAGAGATATGTTGGTGGAGACACGAAGATTGAAGATAATGTTGTGCACCTAACCAAGGGACCTAAGGAAGAAGAGGAAGTACAATAGAATGTGGGCACTGAAACACATGAGAAAGTAAGTGAGCATGCAAGTGAGCCCAAGGAAGAGGAGATGGTGTAGACACAGAACCTTGGCTATGTTGATGACGTGACAAAGATAATTCATGCAAGGTTTCAGAGTACTATTGTAAAGGAACAATTATATGGGTGGGAGATGATGGATCTAGATATGGCGACCACACACACCCGAAAGTAATTATCATGGAATATGCAGACTCACATGGATGAGCTTGATTTTGATGTGGGTGAAGAGTCATGTGTCTCTTGGAGGATGAAGAAATCCCCACATTCCCGACATATAACCATCAAGCTAACTCATTTCTTTGATGAACAAGTAATGCTTTAACAAAGGTATCTACATATGTTGCATGTAGGAATATTGATAAAGTAGAAAATATTCAGACTTTGTTAGGGATATGAATGATAAAGAAGTAGAGATTAAGTTCCTGATAGAGGAAAAATAGAGTAGAGGTGAAGGTGTTTCTTTGTAATGGATATGGCGGAGTAGATTATCGATGAGAATTTACAACGAGGCCACATCATGACAAAGCGGTGGCTAAAATATTTCCATCTTCTTTGCATTACTTGCGCATGCTAGTTGACATGGTGTTGGATCAGGGTACAATACATATGCCAAGATAGAAGGATGTTGCAGCATAGGAGGAAAGGACTAAGGAAACAATAACGCCAAATCATTGGGTATGAGTCTTTGCTCCAGAAACCGAAAGATAAAAAGGTAGACTCAATGTTGAATATGTATGTAGATCCCAAGGTAATAATCAAGACAAGGACTCTGGTGGAGGAAAATTAAGTCCTTGTGGCGACGAAGAATGAAAATCTTCGGTGTGAAGAGAGGATGACAGTATTGTTATAAAAATGTGATGTGCTCACAAGCATCCCGAGACCCTCACGAGAGAAAAGGTAAAGGAAATTGGGAAACTTATAACATGACGTATGGATGTGATGGATGAGATGATATCAAGTCTAGCAAACATTCTTAGAGTGTTGCAAAATGAGGGCGAGAACATGAATTTGGATGAGATGGAAGGATTACTTATGGACATCCTTGGAAAGATAAATAAGGTGCTCAGTGATTGGAATGAATTAGAGGTAGAGATCAAGAGCGGGTATCTTGAGTTAATTCTACCTTTAGGGAGTAGGGCATCCATATTATTTTTCATATTTGTTCATACATTATGTATAAACATTCTTTTATTCCGATTCTTTATTCTTGGAGAGATAAGGCATGATTACCCATTCGGGGTGACAATGAACCTAGTGTGGGGTAATGTTGGGTTGGTAAGATATTGCCTAAGTATTGAAGGCACGGAAGTAGGGGGCACATAAGTAGGTGTGCAAGTAGGGGCGTGTAAGTAGGCATGAAATTTGGATAGATTTTCACCTTGTAGTTTCACACCTGGGAAGTCAGAGATCAATACTTATCCATTTTGTATACATGGGCTAAGATAGGATTGAGTGCTAAGCACATTTAGATAGAAGACTTAGAAGACACGCCAAGCTATTTTGGAACTTGTAGTTTGAACAAGCACAATGAGCTAATAATAGGATTAGAACTAGAGTTATTTATAGGTAATCTATTATTAGGCAAAGCTTGCATGCTTCCTAGTTGCTTTTGTAGTGGTGCATGACTATTGTTATCATGCAACCTATTTTTGAGAATGCATGAGTAGTGAAGGGTAATTCCCATGACCTATATATATGTATTGATTTGCACGACTTAGGGGTGTGAATGATTTTATAACATTATGCTATTGGTGTACTTGTGTGCTTGACTTAGTGATGACTATTATGATGTATTCAGCTATTGGTTTGTTATGGATTAATACAATGGATCGTTGTGGATGGATTCTTGTTATTGATGTTGTTGTTGATGGATCTTACATGGTAAATATGTTACTAGTTCTTATTTGATTATTTATGCACTATGGTTGTGATCTAGATCTATTTATGCTTTACCTTTGAATGGTTATTATGGATCTAGATTATATGTTCTTTCATGCTAACTCCTTGACAAAATTGCCATAAAAGAGGAACCTGGTACCCTTACACACTTCGGGTAAGTGATCAGATCTATCTAAGTGATGTGCTAGTGCACCTTAGGTTGTGAATGGTAAAATAAGACTACAATGTACTTGTGTTCCCTCATACACTCCACTTAAACATTTTCCTTTTGCGCAACCTTGTGCTACACACTTTCCATCTCCACTTGGCATACTTCCTTGCATGCCATCCTCCCCGAACTTTCATGCTTCCCTTTGGCGGGCCTTCAAAATTTCCCTTCACATTTGCATATTTATGAAAATATGCATCCTTCTATATTTCTTCTCACCCTCTTGAGTACACTACTGGAATTCTTTTGTACGCTCGCTCTTCTTTCCTATGCTTTGGTGCATTCACCCAAGGATATAACCTTTGCACTAATCATAGCCACCACATGTCCATTCTATAACTTGATGGATAAAGTGCAAGTCACAAGAATAAATGGAAGAGTATGTGTATTGATCTTGGTAGTGAATGGAAGTACAACACATGGAAAAATTAACTTGTAGTCAACATGAAAAATCTTGAAACCAATTGGATTGCACCACATGTGTGGCATGTTTCTTTACACTGAAAAATTCAAATCACCATAACTCCTTCCAAAGAACTTGAAATCATTCATGGTTGGTATCATTGGAAATCGACCTGACATGAGCTACATTCTAAGCTCTTCAAAATCAAATTTTGGTAAGATTTGGTAGATGAAAGTGTGAAAACGTGATTCAAGCCATTAATGTGCGAGTTATAGTCGACTCAACCACATGGATTTCATGGGACTTGTCCTCTTTCCTTCTTCTACAAGAAAACTGACATGGAGAGGAAGATTTGACATATCTATAGGCTGATTTACATGAATTTGTTACATGTTATTGGTGGTTATGAGTTATAATGTGATTTTTCCCTCTCTTTTCCCTCCTCTTCTCTCCCCTTCTTCTATATATTATAGAATAATGCTCATTTGTAAAGGTTGGACCCTCTTGGAATGCAAGAGCATTATTTAGAGTAGTGTATTATTTGCATTTTGAGTTGCAGGCCTCATATTTGGGCCACTGCGTGTTGATTATTTCCTCTTTTCCTATTGTAATGGGTGCGTATTTATACGAAGAAATAAAAATTCTATTTTGTGGCTATTTTCTGCCTTATCTCATTTTTTATTGCATTTACTTATCTTTCTCTTGCAATATTGGATTCTTGTGTATATGTTATATCTTTTGTAGGATCTCTTTTTACCGAGCTCCATAAAAATGAGTTTGAATGATGTTCTTGACTCGTGGCATGCATGTTTTCCTTATTTTCAATAATTCTCCTCATTTTTAATCATCTAAGAGTGTTCTTCCCCTTCTTTCTAGTGCTATCACCTCCCATTAGTTTATGATTTGATTTTATACATCTCCTTCTCACCATGGTCCCTTGGAATGATAAAGTATAATTAGATAGCTTCATTTCCTTTCCTAGGAGTAGTCTTAACGATAGAAATAAGAAGAGGAAGCTATCCTTCTTCGAGAGGTTGATCTTATTTTACAACAACCACATTATAGAGATCATCGCATGCGGCCTCAAATCCTTGAATCATTTTGATTTAGAACGAGTGCAATTTTGAGCTCCAATAGTTTTGCACACTGGTGGGACTAGTATTTTAAGTTTTGGTGTGTGACTTGGTGATTTCTATCCTTTTAAGGTCTATTTCAACACATATGATGACTATTAATCTCCACATCTCTGGTTTTATTAGTCTAGTTAACCTCTTTCATGAGAACAATACAAACCAGATAGCGTGCACTAGTCATTAAAGCATTTGAATATTTACAATTTTCTCCAAGGAGAAGAAAAAGAGGCAGAGTAGTGCACATATATCTATATCTTGTGTGTAGAGATATTCCCACCCCTCCTCCTAGTAGACCTTTTGTGCACTCTTGTAAAGTATTGAAACCCATCCTAGCTACGATGCATTAGAGAAAATTTCCCTTTTTAGATTCAATTATGGTAGTCCCTTATCCCTTAGCATGCAACATGACATACCAGTGGTTGCACTCAAAAGTATTCCATGCTTCACCTGTCGAGAATCATGCCACTCATGCAGATCACATCTAAGACATTACAAATTTCTATTCAATCCATGTAGTTGTAGAAGATGATATTGTAGTCATGACTTTGGCTTCATCACTCCAAAGTAAAACACTTTTATGGTACATAAGCTTAAGATCCACCTCTATTCATAACTAGGACAAGCTTGGTACAACTCTATGTAATCAGTTTGAAGAGAAAGTAGACAACATATCCTTGTTAAAATAACTAACAAAAATCAAAAGAGTTCCTCATGAGCTAATGACTGACTTCAACTTTAGATTTCATAAGACATGGGACAATTTCAACTTCTCTTAAGATCAAACCCACAAAAAGCTTTCCTTTATTTCTTAAGATCATTGAATTATGATATAAGCTGTTATGATATAATCTATGGGTACCATACAATTTCATAATGCCTATACAATAGCTATTAGAGCTGAAAATTATCTAATCCAAGCTAGAAAGATAACCCCTATATTATGCATGCCTTTGTTTCCTAAGCTGATTCAACCTTCTCAACCTTCCATTCCTCTCATTCATGAGAAAATTTCCTAACCCATTATCTTCACATGTTATTCTCCCCAAAATTATAAAGAAGATGAAAAAATGAAAGCCTTGATTAGAAATTTATGTAACAAAGTCGTATCTTTAGAGAAACATTAGGCACAAGACTTTAGAAATACTTGTAATCAAGGATTCAATTAACACCATCATCCCTTTAGAAAAAAAAATCCAAAGCAGAAGTATGGGCCAAGTTAGCAAAATGACAGATGACACGGTCAAATTTCATACCTTCCTCTTAAGATAATTTCTCCTGTGCAACCTCTTCCTGCTCCTATCTCAAGTAAAGCATTAATTCCAACACAAAATAATATGGTTTAAGAAATAAAATTATGCTTTCCTTGTAATTTTCCACATGGTTAATACAACTACGCAAATGATTTGCGTGCATAAGCCTTCATGATCCAAAGTTCTCCACTCAACAAGAGCATCCGTGAGTGCATAAGGGCATGATAATGAAGAAGTGCAAGAAGTTAACCCTGAGACCATTCTTGTGTTTTTTGGGGTTGATGAATTTTGTGTAATGAATCAAGCCATGGAAAATTCAAATAGACTGCATGCACAAATTACTGACAACACAAGGTCCAAGAGAGTATTGGACACTGGGTGTAGCCTTCATCTTCTAACAATCGACTGATCTAATTCACAAACAGAAGGATGGAAAAAATCAGACCAACAATTTTGACTTATCTACTAGTGTGGGAGGTTCTATGTGAAGTTGTACACTAACTCGTGTGTAGAAATCCTTTGAAAAATCAAGATGTTGTACAACCTAAGACACTGGAACAATCAAGAAAATAGAATTTTATGCTTCAAATGCACAAATCCATGGTTCTTCCAATAAACATTATGGATGAAATGAAGGAGAAAAATGTGAATATCACAATGTGGGATGCTTTGGCCATTACATCATAACATGACCTCTTACACAAAGCTCTCACACAACTCCCTCAAGCTGATTTAATCATTCAAAATACGATGCTATTGTTAATTTGTGCCAAGTAGAGGAGAAACAAGTAAAATTTTCAAAACACCACATTTTTATATATCCTTGATAGGAGGTAGACATCGGTTCATAATTGCACGATTGATTTAGTGGCCAATACTTCGTCATGCCTAAGAAAATTACTCATATCATAGGTCTTACGACAACCCTGTTTCTAAAGGAGTCTAATAACTTAATGGTTCAAATATCAACATCCTAGGAGTCATCAAATATCTTGAGTTAACCCTTCATTCTTCTCAAAATTTAACTATAACTCAAGATGCATTAGGTGTTGACTCGTGTCCTCTATTTTCCATTTTCCTATCAAGAGATTTGATTTCCAAGGTGGGTGGCTACTTGTATTAAGATTGATCTCATATGATCCTAAGAACTAGGCATGGTGCGATTTACCATACAACCCGAGCCTATATTTTACTATCATGTTGAGCCTTATGACCCCTCTCCTCTCCAATCACAATTGTCTCATCCAAGAAGACCAAGAGCAAGAGTCAATTTCAGAAGAGTAGCTTGTTCCTCCTTCAATACCTAATCTATTTTTAGATGAATAGGCTAAAGAGAATTATGAATTTGATACTTATGATACGATTGTTGAAACCAGACTTCAAACCTATTGCATTCTTGCGAAGAAACCACTTTACCTGTCACTCAAGAAATAAAATGATGATACTTTTGGAATATGGAAGATGTTATTTAACGGTTCTAGAATAAAAAATGGCATGGGTGTAGGCATTGTCTTGATTTATCCTAAGGATAAGAAGTTATTCTTCATGCATAGGATACAATTTGAATGCTCCAAAATGTAGTAGAGTATGAAGCATTGGTTCATGGTCTTATTATTGCGAGAGAAGACAAATCAAATCTATGCAAATCTTTGGTGACACCTTGAATCAGTCATCCATAAAGTAAGGAATCGATGCACGAAAAATAATAGGATTATCAAAAATTACAAACAAAAGTTTTGGGATCTCTTGGAGAACTTTGACGCTCTCAATCTACAAGTGGTGCCAATGAAATGGAAAAAGAAGCAAACCATATGGTAGCCCTTGGGTCACAATTCTCACCGGATGAGGATTTTGTAAAAAGTAATGCACAACACATCAAGGTTTTGATTAGGCCATCGTTCTAAAAAATGAAACCAAATGGAAGGTTTTTGACAATGATGCACAAAATTATGTAGTTAATTTAGAATGAGGCTAAATTTTATTCAAAATTACAATTTGATTTCCCGATAGCCATGGTGATAAAGTTATCTAACGAAATAAAAATAAGTTTCCAAAAGGTTTGGTCACTTTAGAGCATATTTTCAATCCGGTTGATGAGTTCAAAGGAGAAGAAAAGAATAAAAATGCAAAGCAAGAAGACTTTCAACTAGTCATTATTGCATGAAAAAAAAGAATTACTACTTGGAAAGGTATGTAGAGAAGAAGAAAAACATACCTTCATCTCATTATGCCAAAAGTATAGTGATGTCTTCTCATGAGATTATGAATACCTCAAAGGTTTTGATCCAAGTGTTGCTCAACACTCCATTGACCTTGATCCTAGTGTCAAGCCCATATGAGAAATGCAAAATCCTGTCAATCCTAAGATAAAGCCCCTCACAAGGAAGAAGTTATCCAAAATGATTAAGCTAAAAATACTATTTCCTATCAAGTACTCTACTTGGGTAAAAATCTTGTTCATGCGTGAAAGAAGAATGGTGAATTTAGACTCGTGTTGATTTCAGAGACTTGAACAAGGATTTATTAAAGGATAATTATCCTTTACCTTATATGGAGCATATTTTGTAGAATGTATTAGGCTTGCAAAGTTTTTCCATGCTTGATGGCTACTCAGGTTTCAATCAAATCATGGATAAGGAAGAGGATCAATTCAAGACTACATTTACAACCAAATGGGGAACATATGCCTATCAAAATATGCCTTTTGGTTTGTCAAATGCAAGTGCTACTTTCCAAAGAGTAATGTACATTGCCTTCAAAGGATACATCAATGAGTTCATCCTTGTTTACTTGGATGACATAACCATCTTCTCAAAGTAGAGTGTAGACCACATTGGTCATCTTGGGAGAATCTTTGAGAGATGTAAGCAATTTGGGGTATATCTTAACCCTAAGAAGTGTAACTTTTTTGTTGTGGAAGGAAATCTTTTGGGTCATGTTGTTTCAAAGGATGACATCACCATTGATTCAGAAAGAATCTCTGCCATCATGTATCTTTCCTTACTAGCTCAAAATAAGGCATTATAATCATTCCTTGGCAAAATAAACTTTTTAGGAGATTCATACCCAAATTTTCAAGATTGGTTAGTCCTATCACCCTCGTGCTCAAGAAAGATCCAGTCTTCAAGTAGATAATGAAGGAAAGGAAGCTTCACTAAGATCAAGCATGAAATTTCTCAAGCCCCAACAATCATCAATATATATTACTCTAAGTATTTCATACTTTATGCATATGGAGCATATACTAGTGTTGTTGTTGTCTTGACACAACAAAATGACCAAGGACTAGAGCAGCCAATGGATTTATTTAGTTAAACACTAAAGGATTATGAATTGAAATACAGTCACATAGAAAAATATGTCTTCACCATCATGTATGTGTTGAAGAAATTTAAAATCACACTCACCACTAATCACGTTAAAGTTCTAGTTTCACATTCTAGTGTGAGAGAATTCATTATGGGAGAAAAAATTAGTGAGAAAAGAGCTAGATGGGTAACCAAAATCATGGAGTATGATGTGACTATCAAAGCCAAAAATTTGGTAAGGGGAAGAGCACTCTATGAGAAGATTGTTGTGGATCCTCACAAGGATCAAGAAACTTCTTTTTCATAGATGAGGAACTTCCACACGTTGAATTTAGGGAAAATTTTAAGGAACTGCTTGAAAAATACTTATAAAAATTGTGGCGAATATCGTCGGATCTAGATTTTTGGGTAGGTGAATTATCTAAAATTAGTGTTCATGGCATTGGTGAAATATAATATATTTTTTGAAGGAAATTGTAGATGGAGTGGTAAATGAAGGATAATTCATTTACATGAAGGATATTTCTTGCACAAAACACATTTTAAGTCCAAATGGAGGTCTATTATGTGTTTCCATGACTATCACTCTATTTGGTCCAACCGCGGACCTTACAATTTATTAAATTGATTCATTTCGTGGGATTAGATTCTACGAACTACATTTTCCTTGAGGATTCTTAGAATCCTGCAACATGTCTGCCCAATATTCAATTATAGGCGTTAGGGATCCTCTTTTATAACTTTACACCCATGTTCCTAGAATGGGCAACACTTGGCCTCTCCTCATGTACCGAGGCTTATCAAAATTTTAGTATCTTCCTAGAAAGTTAGCGGAGTCTTTTAAATTTGGCAAGTCTTCTAAAAATTTAATGGATTTCATTCTTGATATGTCTCCTTTGTGTGTGCGTGCGCATGTGTGTCAAATTTAATCAAATTTCAAAAAAAATCCTAAATATGTTGGTGAATGAGACCAAATGAATAGGAAGGTTCCATATATTTCTTGGTGATCCAAGAATGTTTTAAAACCTTGACCCATCTATCACACGATGATTCAATAAAAAATATATGTTGGGATTGGAGATCCATTGGCTATTCACATGGGACAAATTATTGTTTGTGGAATTTTTGGGCAAAATGTGGTCACTTTCATGGTCGTAAAAATAGCCAAATTCATATTCCATAATTCCTACTTTTAGCCAAATTATGAATATTTTTCGCTAAAATTTTCCTTGGTTGAATTAGAGCAAGATGAAAATCTTAGCACTTGTACTTGGATTGATATGATGAAAGCTTTCATATCTTCTGAAGCATATCCTCTTGACCTGAATAAAGAAAAGAGAGGACACATGAGGTTACATTCTATTCCCTATAAAATCATTGAAGGAGTTCTCTTCAAAAGGAACATTGATGGTTTCCTATTGAGATGTATCGATTGTGCGTAGGCCAGAAAATTGTTAGAGGAATTTCATGATAGATTCTCTAGTGGAAATTTCTCTATCAAAGCAACAACATTGAAAATCATCAAAGTAGGATACTTATGTCCTATACTTTTTGTTGATGTGAACAAGTGGGTCAGAAATTGCAAATAATGTGCCTTCTTCATAGGCAATAAGAAATTGACTGCTTCCCCTCCGTTCAATCCAAGTGAATCAACCATTCTCCCAATAGGGTCTTGGATTCATTGGCATGATAAACCCCCTTCATGTGTTGGTCATAAGTGGGTCTTGAAAAAAACAAATTACTACCCACAAGGTTTGACATCCCTCAAACCAAAATCTCCAATAATGCAAATTCCTTCCTAGGTACAAGAATTTTTGATTGTGTTCTTAGCCTCATAATCTATTTGAAGAATTCTTCCAAATATTACCCTCAAGGTAATGGATTGGAAAAATATACTAATAAGAACTTAATCAAATTCATGAAAATAAAAGCGATATCAACCACATGCATTATCTAATGGTTATAGTGCGTATTCCGTAAATGGTGTTCTATACATATTTCATACGGTGCTTCATTCGGCTTTAGGGGTAAATTATTCAAAGTTACAAATCAATTTCATGTTTTTAGGATGACTCCTTTATGAAAGGATGCTCTAAGGCCACCGATCATCTTCATCTAGCAGGAAGATGTCCCAAAAAATTCACTAAATTGTTCCCCAAAATAACCCCTAGTTATTTAGGCAACTTACAGTTCCATTTTGGATATGGCTTCATCTTTTCAAGCCACACGCGCTACTAATATTCTCCCTTGGTGCAATTATTAGGTTTCAGGTTCTCCTATGCATTACCGTACGCTCTCCTTACTTCCTCACTGTCCTTCAATTTCATTGTGCATACTTCACATGCCATCTTTCTTTACTTACTCATTTTCAAGTTTTTTTCCCTTTCCCCTTGTGCACATTCCTTTGCACATTTATTCTTATTTCCTAGATTTTCTGCACTCCATCATGTGTGCCTATGGTCTCCCTTTTTAATTTTTCAAATCCCCAACATGCCTCCTACACACATGCCCTTTCCTCCTTGAGTATTTTTCATCTCCTTGTGTGCACTTGTTGTCCCTAACGTACTCCACTTGTGTATTTTCCTTCTATACACCCTTGTGCTACACGCCTTATGTGTCTTATTGGCATGCTTCCTCGCATGCCATCCCCCCAAAATTCTGTGCTTCCCTTTGGTGGGCCTTTAGACTTTCCTTACACATTTTCATACCATTGTAAATATGCATCCTTCTTCCCAATATCCATGGACCCTCTTATACACACCGGTGAACTTCTTGTGTACCCTTGCTCTTTTTCCCCTACTTCCATGCATACACCCAAGGCTATAACCTTTATGCCAATCCTAGTTTCCACATGTCCATTCTAGAACTTGATGGATAAAGTGCAATGACAAATGGAAGCATGCCACATGACAAAAGAAACTTGTAGTCAACTTGTAAACTCCCGCTACCAATTAGATCGCACCACATGTTTGGCATGTTTCTTTACACCTTTGTAAAACTTCAAATTTCCATAAATCCTTCCACATAACTTAAAATCATGTGCGGTTGGTCTCATTGGAAAGCCACGATATTTTCTACACTCCAAGATCTTCAAAATCAGATTTTGGTGGGATTTGGTAGGTGAAAATGGGAAAACATGATTCAAGTCATTAATGTGTAGTTTTAGTCAACTCAACCACTTGGATTTCATGGGATTTGGCCTCTTTCCTTCTTCCATAAGAAAATTGATGTGGAGAGGCAGATTTTATAGAGTTACAGGATGAATTTCATGCATTTATTGTATGTTTTTAGTGTTTGTGAGTTGGAATACAAGTTTTCCCCTCTTTTACCTCCTCTTCTCTCCTATTCTTCTATATATTGTAGAATAATGCTCATTTGTAAAGGTTGGACCCTCTTGGAATGCAAAAGAATTATTTAGAGTAGTGTATTCTTTGCATTTTGAGTTGTATGCCTTAGATCTGGGCCACTGCATGTGGATTCTTTCCTCTTTTCCTTTTGTAATGGACTGTGCATTTATCTAAAGCAATAAAATTATGTTTTGTGGCTATTTTCTACCCTAGCTCATTTTTTATTACATTTACTCGCCTTTCTCTTGCAATATTGGTTTCGTTGTACATATGTTATATCTCTTGCCTCTTTTCTATTGAGATCCATACAAATGAGCTTGAATGTTGTTCACGACCGTGGCACACATGTCCGCCCTTCTTTTACTCATTTTACCTCATTTTTACTCATCTAAGACTATTCTTCCCCTTCTTTTCGGTATTATCACCTCCCCTTAGTTTAGGATTTTATTTTATACATATCCTTCTCACCCTAGTCCCTTGGAATGATAAAGTAGAATTAGATATCTACATTTCGTTTCCTAGGAGTAGTCTTAGTGGTATAAATAAGAAGAGGGTTTCCGAGCTTATCTAGAGGTTGATCTCGGTTTGAAACACCCAAAGTGTAAAGATCATCCCATGTTGCCTCAAGCATTAAATTATTATGATTTAGGATGAGTGTAATTTTGAGCTCGAACATAACCCAATCAAAAACTAATTATGATCATTCAAATTTGAAGGGCTTGATGAGAGCTTTCCAATGGCACCCAGATTTTCCTTATTTGGAATTGTAGAAATAAAGTTATGCTCATTTGAAGTTTGCATGGTCAGTGTGTTGGTCCTCAGTTGTACACCCCTGGTGTCCGAAAACATTCTCTTAGGAAGGGAGAATGCTTGGATGGTGCTAGACTAGGTGGTATGTCATTTTGTAGCTAGCAAAGGGTCTAACACTTTCCTTGGGATCAATATTTGAGGTGATTGAGGGGCATGTACAGAGGGGATGGCATTTTCCTGCTACTTTTGGTCCTACCTTGAACTAGGGTAAGAGGACCTGTGGTGTAACTTGAATGCAGAGGAGGAGATGAATTATTTTTTCCTCTTGATATGTTTCAATGATGGATCAATATGGGATAAGCATGGCCATGAATACAACACTCAATCTCACGAGTTGTCATAAAAATGTTCTATATGCTTACTATACCAGAAACATGTTACTATAGATAATAAAGTTTGGTTTCTCTTGCATTTAAATGAAAAATTAAGACTAGAAGGAACCTTTAGTGATACTTAGAAGCAAAACAACAAGGTAGAAAATAGAAGTTAGTATGATGGGATCAATTATGAAAGTTATAACTTCAAAGGGGGGGATTATAAGATGAAATATTCCTTATAACAAAGCATTTAAAACTTATTAGAGTATCCTACTATTATGGAAAGTACAAAAACATGATTAAGTAGTGACAATTTATCCAAAGAAAGATTTGCATTCATTGATAGTCAACAGATGTAAAGTTCCCACTCAATCTTTAAAATACTGAACATAAAGGCTTGTGAAAGTATTCTAATAAAGTATTTACTACTTCTACTCTCGTATGCCTAAGATACACTCAAAGGCTAACAAAAATCACTTGAAAAAATGGCTATAGTAAGGATTTTAGAATTATGTTAAATACTATAGAGTAAATGCAAACAATACAATATTAAATTAATGACCAAAGCACAACCATTAAGGACTGATCTAGTGTACAAAAAAGAGAAGAAATAAACAAAAAATTACAGCAAAAAGTATAACTCATCAATCAACGAATTAACATACGAACACAAATTATAGAAATCAAAGCTCACAAGCGGGCATATTTCATTCAAATCTTGAATTTCTTAACAAGTGAACATAAAAAAATGCTCTCAAAGTTTTTCAATGGATGTACATTGAAACATCCTTAATACAAATTTTTTTGAAATTGAAATCCACATGCATTTCATATAAAAAACATACAGTATTATAATTTTATATATCGACCTTTTTCAGAAATAGAAAAACTAAACCCCCTTTCAAATAGGAGGAAAATCTTCCATAATTATACAATTCGATGAATTATTATAATTCGATTTCCCCAAAATAGTAAGTGAATTTCCCCTTTTTTGAAAAGAAAGATCTTTAATCAAAGTGGGAACGTATTTTTTTAAGCGAAAATATCTCTGTTAGTATTTTGGGATTGATTCCATGCCTTCACTGCCACATATGCAAAATAGTTAGTTGCTACTACCAGGTGCGTTTGTGTCCCCTTTTTATATTTTTCTCCCAAAAATGTCATCAATTTCTTAATTAAATGATTCCAAACTTAAGGGCTTGAGGAGACCTTTCCAAAGAGTTTGATTTTGCTTGATTTGGAGCTCTGGAGCAAAAGTTATGGCCATTTGAATTTTTACATGTCGGGATGAACAAGAGAGTGACACGTGATAGTGTTTGATTGGCATCGGTAATTTACTACATGTGTATTTATTTTTCTTTACTTTTATGTGCAATCTAATAAGAAAATTCCATGCACCTTCACCTTCTTAGAATTTTCTTTTACTTATACTGGTCCCCAAGAAATATGAGCCAATGAGAAAGCTCCATGCTCTTTTTGCAATATCAGATTGTTTTATAACCTTGAATGATTTCCATGAAATGTTAGAATATAAGGAAGCTCCACACTGAATTCACAATTACCTTTTCCTTACAAAAACCTTGTTAGAGTGTGAAGCATAAATCAATGAGAAAGCACCACACACCTTTGTGGTTTCACAACGTCAAGTTCTCTTACTTTCATGTTTGCCTTTCATTGGTTATGGGGTCGGCCCTTCGCATCACAACTTATATTTGGGAAAAATTCATAGCTAGCTTCATAGAAATTTTTCCACGTATCCACCTTGACCGGTCATACCATTTGGACTTGAAGATATATAAAACTTGGTTCATTCCACGAACTTGAGGTCTACCAGAGCCCATCTACTCCCCCTTTTCTGGAATGGTGATGCATGTCCATTGTCAGTAGTTGATTTGACTCTGCTAACTTTTTTTGACCCGTCACGAACTCGAAGATTTATGAAACTCAAGTACATTTTGTAGAATTTAAGTCCATGAAACTCAAATGGCTTAGAGAGGCTTGAAATCCTAAGATGTGTCCTCTCCTTCGTGGGTATTTTAATTTCTTGGTGATGTAAATATTTTATGGCCATTCAAACGCCCCAAGCTTTATAAAATAACTTTTTAAATTTTTTCGTTTGTTGTTGATTGTTTTATGAAAGACATAAACATATCTCGATCACTTAAATGTCGAAATCAAATTTTCCATTAACCTATGTGCATGGTTTTGTTCAAATAAGTTAAGGAAATTAAAACTAACACCTAGTAGTCTTAATTAACAAAGCTAAATGAAAATCTAAAACTCCATCAAGATAAAAGTTAAACAAGGTTAGACAATAACATTATTGCATTAGAACTTTAAAGCATAAATCAAACTAACATGCTGATTGTCAAGAACCTCTACTCTTTTGATTGACAACAAAAATTAAATGCACCTATGTAGACTCCATGGCAATCAAATTGGTTGTTTTTGATATCCAAGAACCTAGGAATGGGAGCTCATCAAATCTTGGCTATAAGACCCTTTGACTATCCCCATATGACCCAAGCACTTGGCTAGAAAAAGCAAGAAAGGAGGCTTAGCTCTTCAAATGGTGAATTCTCAAGAATAACAAAAGAAAGCTTTTAGTCTATTTGTTATGTGATTTGCTTTTGTCTTCTCAACAAATTTAGGTGTAAGTGTAAAGGTAGGAGGATGGCTCTTTATATAGCCCAAAAGGAACCACTACATCCCTTTGCATGTGGGATAATAGGGATGTTGAGTTAGTTATGGATAAGGGGGTTTAGATAGGGTTGAGTTAACTTTAGGAGGGTTTAACTTATCCTTTAGTGACCCATGTGGATAAAGGGGGCCTATTAATTAATCAAGATGATTTAATTAATAGATGTGCAAGCTTATAGAAGCTTTTAGAGGAATATTAGCATGATTTAGACTATAGAAGGGGATTAAATCAATTAAATATTGATTTATTGGTTAAATGAAAGGGAAAGCTAATTAATTGATAATAATTAATTAGTCTAGATAAAAAGGGGGGATTAATTAATGAAAGGTCATTAATTAAGGTATTTGTTGGATAAGCAACTTAATTAATTAGTGTAGTGTAATTAATTAACAATGATCAGAGAGAAGGTGAGTGCTTTTGATAGTATGTCGCCAATTTGCAGGAAAGGGGATAATTAGCACAATTTTAAGTGTTTTAAATTGTTCAGACAAATTATAGGTGTCTACATTTTCCCCTCTTTGGGGTGGCGTAAGCAATACCACTTCAAAGATAGTGGACAAATAAAATTTTGAAGGGGTAGAAGAAAAATTAGTAGAAGTGAGAGATGCCCCCTCGAGTGTCAATGGGGTGATGAAGGAAGATGATCGACGATTAAAAAGGTGAGAAATAGATAGAAGAATGGGGAGGGGCCGAATGCCCCAGGGAAATGGGAGATTAGGGGTGAGAGGAAAAGTGATCTAGAAGGAATATGAAGAAGTGGAGAGAAGAACTTAGCCTCTAGCCTTAGTATGGGAACAACTTTAGTGTCATCACATTGCCAAAAGATCTACGTCATCGGTCCTTATGAAAAATATAAGCATATGAAAAAGTAGAATGACATGAAAAGCCATACTACGAAAAATTGCCCATTGTTGAAAACACCAACCCCATGCAACATACAAAATGTAATGTGATATGAGAAGGAAACAAGCTTATGTAACAGGAAAAACAAGTACAAATGCATATATGCAACCAAACAACGGTCAAGATAGTTGTATAAATGTTTTATTATCAAGCTTAAGATATCCACATGTTCATGATTGATGAAAAGGGTTAAAAATGATGCCTCGAGCAAGGATACATGCAAGGGGAAATGATAATGGACATTGGGTCCAAGTAGAAAGCCTTGTGCACAACGAAACAACACCAGGCAATAAGATGTGCCCCAAAGTATAGATGAAGCAAGTAGCTAGCTTTGTGAATGGTTGTGAATCGGTGATCCGTAAGTCATGTTGATTGGTGAAGATGTGAAACAAACTAGTAGGATATGGGAAGAATACCATGCGCAAGACACAAGTTTCAGCCGTAATAAGCGGGTTACCTATTTTTGTAGGTTTTTACTTTTTAAGATTTTGTGAAGAATTTTGCCCAGTTTTTTGGATTTTTAATGTGATATATATATATATATATATATATATATATATTTGTTTGTTTGTTTTCAGTGTCTAAAATGAGGTGGAAAGTAGAAGAAAATAGAAGAAAATAGAAGGAAGTGCCTAGATGCAACAGAAAATGCCCCAGGGGAAGAAAGAAGCAACATGCGACAAATAATGTCCTTGTACAGTGGAAAAATGAATAAAATAATTATTTTTGAAAATAATTATTTACGAGAGTGTGGAGGAGAATTTTGTTTTACCTAGGAGCAATAAAAATTGGCCTAGTGAGAAGAAAGGGGTACTAGATGACAAAAAATGCCCCAACACGGTGAAAAATAATTATTTAATTAAAATAATTATTCAACGGTGAGCAGAGGAAAAAATAGTGGTCAAAATGAGCCTCTAGGCACCACGGTCGGTGAAAAACAACTTGATATACCCCACCTAGGGGGTAAATCACGCGACTAATTCATTTGTTCATCGACCACCACCGAGTTTTTACCATGAGGCTCGGCGGCGAGGAGGATGATGGTGATAACATGAGACCAATTGAGGCTAGCAGAAACAATCTGAGGGTATGAGTGACACGCGACGATGGCATATTTGTGAGTATCCAAACCCTCTTTGTCAATTTTGTAATTAATGCCCCTAGAAGTAGGAATTAGGGTTAGAGGTCGTGCGAGACGTGCATGTGCGCAGGAGCGGAGTGCACTAAAGGTGACGTAGGCACCCAAATGGTGGCACAAACATCGTAGAGGGAATGCACACATGCGCAGGCACACACAAAACATGCCAAAACACATGTGTGTATGCTACAAATGTGCACACCTATGCACCCACTACATAGTGGTGCACACATAGAGTGTTCTCATACGCACAAATGCGCAGTACCCAAATGATGGTGCAAGTACCCTTAGATGGTTGCGCACACGCGCATGTGCTAAAATGGTGGTGCACATGCCCCAAAGGGCATGCAAGCATACTAGGAAGATGGAGGATAGCTAGAAAAATACCAAAAATGATGGTATTTAGAAGAACATTTAGGATTTGTGGGTTAACCTTAAAAATGATAGGTAGAATTTAGAAGAAATGTTTAATCGAATGAAATGATTTTTGTAGAGATGATTTGTAGTGCTTCGGATGCATGAGCGTCATTCACAGACACGAGATGGAGGGGAGCATGTGCCACCAAGACCGACATGCGATGGCCATACTCCTTGAGGTGGTGGGCCTAGGCCCCGTAGCCCAGATGCCATCTATTATCCTAGATCATGGACTAACTATTGTATTGGCGGAGTGGTGGCACACGGAGAGCCGGTGCTTGAGTTCCCACTAAAGAGATGACCGTGACTTTAGAGGACATGTGGAAGATTCTCCACGTGCCGATCGTGGGTTTATTTATCGAGTATACCAATGAACTAGGGTAGATAAGTGAAAGATGGTTTAAAACCCGCAAGCAAGGATCACGAGGGACATGCACATCAACGGATGTGCGAACGACAAAGCATGAAGAGATTTTGCGAGGAGTGAGCATCAATCGAATGTGCATGCAAAGATTTGAAACATGGGCGTAACACGGTTAAGCCATAAAACTCTCCTCTATCTCATAGATCAAATGGGGTGTACATATAGGAGGTGCTTTGAATAACCCTAATGCTAAATTCATGACAACTCGAGTAGAGAGGGGGAGTTACATTCCCATAATAGAAGTGTAACTCCCAATAACGCATATGACACAGTGACACACTGACGCATAAGAGAATCTCATGATGACCCCTAAATGACACATGGACCTACGAGCTCACCTAAGTGAGATGACTCACCTAATGATGTGGAAAATACACACACCAACACCCCCTTCATCGTAACTTAGGATGAGGTGACAAGTCAAAAATGAGAAATGGGTCCTGGCACAAAGCCTAATGAGGTACCCATGCACAAGAAAAAGGTCCCAAGCAGTGAAGGAAAACCCAGTGGGAAAAACATCCCCCACAAGAGAAAAAAATCACTCTCTAATCTAAGAAAGATGCCAAAGATGGGTCCCAGCTATAGATGAGCTTGAGAAGGTACCCATGTATAAAGAGGAAATCTCTCAGAAGAAGAAGAAGAGAGAAGAAGAGGGAGACGAGAGGAATGAAAAAGATGCCATGGACAGATCGAACTCTAAAGCTCTAGGAAGTCTTCCGAAGAATGTTAATGACAAGATCCTCTACCTCGAACCGAAGAAGAGCCACCCGCAATGAAGCGTGTGCATGCCCTTAGGAAGGATATAAATGACATGTTGGAAGTCCACCCACTTCAAATAGGAAATTGAAGGCAAGAACACGAAGAACTCGAGTTTGGTGCACGAAAGTGCAACATAGGTCAAGTGAGTGAGTGCGAGGAACCGAAGGTAATGCCACGTGCGTAGAAGCGTCATCGAGTGAAAGAGAGGAACACCCATAAAAAGGATGTCCAAGTGATGTGAAGGGAAAAAAACATCCTCCATAACAAAAAAGGGATCCACAACTGAGGGTGGATCAATGAAGGTCTCTGGAAATGTGGAAGTGACATGATTCCCAGAAGGGGCACTCCTAACAACAGAAATGATGAAATCCTCTGAAACCCTTGTAGATGGATGAGGGACCTATAGTGCATCACAAGTAGACTCTGTGAAAATATGACTAAGGTCAGGTAGATACTTTTCCCAATGAGGGGGCTCAACAAATAGAAGAGCGATGTCAGATAGGTATGAATCATCTAATGAAGGTAGAGGAGTGGAAGGGGCCTCGCACACTAAAGGTGGATAAAAGGCGGGTGTGATGACAATATAAGACTAAATAGGAGACCGCTTGATTGCGATGAGATGGGAGGGGGGTGACACTCTCTCGGAATAGTGAGAGAAGGATGAGAAGAGTCCTCTATAGTACTCTCAACATCAGAATTGGGTGCACAATCCTCGTCATCAAAAGTAGAACCAAGTGAGTCTATGTCAATGGAACTGTCATCACATGAAGAAATGGAGGAGACAACTGGATTAGTAGTAGCAAAAATGGCAGCAATATGTGAAGGGTCTCCATAGAGGGACTGAATTGCTCCAGACATGGTGGGGTGGATCTAAATCTGCCACGTGAAACCAAAGAGAATGAGAGATGTGCATCATCATGTGACCAAAGAAATGGTCACAAGTGTCAAGGAAGTCCTCTAGATGACGATGATCAGTGGGTGCAGGAACTGGCCGAAGCAAGAAGGGTAAAAGACCCTCATGTGTGAAGTAACATTCCATAGAAGCACGCCAAGCTGAATAGTTCCCTCTCTTGGGAGGATGTTGGCGTAACAACTGGATAACACGATGAGATCCCTCTCCACCATAAGTTTGAGCTTTTGGTGTATGGCAAGTCATGCAGCTCTTATACCAGGCAGTTAAGCGTGCTAGCCCCAAAGTAGTGCTAGGATGAGTGACCTCCTAAGAAATTCCTAGGCGTCACTTCCTCCTAATGCTGTTGGGCCTAATTGGGTGTATGCCTGGCTCCATCGTGCAGGAGGGTATTGATGTAGCAATTGATTAACATGATGAGATCCCTCTCCACCATCAGTTCGAGCTTTTAGTGTGATGGACAGTTGAGTAGCTATGATACCATGAAAAAGGGTTTAAAACCCACAAGTGAGGATCATGAGGGATGATGTGCACATCAATGGACGTGTGAACGACAGCGTGAAGAGATCTCGGGAGGAGCGAGCATCAACTGAATGTGCATACAAAGATTTGAAACATGGGCATAACCTGGTTAAGCCAATAAACTCTCCTCTATCTCATAGATCAAATGGGGTGTACATATAGGAGGTGCTGAGTAACCCCTAGTGCTGCAATCATGACAAGTCGAGTATAGAGGGGAGTTACATTCCCAGAATAGAAGTGTAACTCCCAATGACACATATGACTCACTGACATGTAAGAGAATCTCATGATGACACCTAAATGACACGTGGACCTACGATCTCACCTAAGTGAGATGACTCACCTAATGATGTGGAAAATACACACACCAAAAATCATGGTAGCTGTTAGTGACTTGTTTGACATAGATGACATACCGCATGATGGTACAACTATTGCATTGCATGATTGTTTTGCCAACCTGACATTACACCAAGGGCCTCTTTATATTATGTCACTTATCAGTGGGTTTTAATCACTAATAAGACTAGGACATCCTTTCTGAGAGGGATGATGACACTAGTACATAGGATTTTCAGTGGTGAGTGCTATTGCTAGGGTCAGTGCATACTTGGTGCATCTTTACTGGGACCTTCATCTTATTACCTACCACCATTAGAAGATGGTGGGGCCTACCTCGCTGCTGCAGATTTGGTCATGGGACCACATAGAAATTGGGTGCCTCGTAAGCACTCTACATGTTCAAGCTCTAGAGGAGCCATCTTATAAGGCGTGGGTGCCGGTAGGTGGCGATGTATGAAGTCACCTAGGCGGTTTATACGGTATCGACAAGAGTTAGATGAGTTGCAGATAGAGATATCATATGGAGACCTTATAGGAAGATATAGTGGCTAGAGGATGCAGTAGAGCTTAGTGTCTATACAGTGGAGCATTTCCTTCTTAGTAGTCACAGTTACATCATTGAGCTATACAGGGTAGACAGATGCAAATGACAGCTAGGTATGGTATAGGGGTTTCCACAACCTGAAATGTGGTATTCCCGTTGAGACTCAGAGAGGTAGACCATGGGGCTGCACATATAAGTGACCCAAGCTAGCACTAGTTTCGTACAAGTGGTTCCATAGGTATGGGACCCAACACGACATGTTAGAGATCCATGCACTACTGTAGATTATTGGACTTGGTACGCTACTATTTTACCCCGACACTTGACTATCCCAGAGGAGGCCTGGGCAGTAGGCGCTTGACCATCAAGAGAGATTTGGCATGGTGGTGACTTGAGAGAGGGTGTAGTAGCCCATGACCTAGAGGATCCTTTTGATGGGTTACCACATGATGAGCAGGGTGTTATATAGGTAAAGGGACCAGGATAGGTTCCGCATAGCTTCCTAGGCCCAGTACGTTATCACTCGAATCACAAAGCACCCCGGATGTTGATCGATTTCTAGTTTGATCACTCTAAGCATCCGGTGTGATTGGATAACATGGGTACTATCTCCAAGTTGTGGGACTTGCTACTTGAGATAGACCTCTAGAGAAAGCCAGTTCTTGCTCCTAAACTACCCGCCACAATCTACTCTAATGGGAGAAACTAGCTATTCTAACCTAAAATTCCAAGGACCGAGAGAGAGAATGCATAAAATGAAAGCCTACACTAAAGCGGTGATACACCGAAAAGAGAGGTGTGAGAGTAATCTCCAAATGTGTGAAATACAGAGGCAAAGTGCACACTAGAAGAGGTGATGACAGTTCACCATAATCCAGCAAAATGCATTTACAACAATATTCCAAGCACACACAATGATAATGAATTCCTGCAAGAACATAATAAATAGACACAATATACTTGTAGAAAGATTAAAGGGGCAAGAAGAATGCAAGGAAACACAGTAGGGGAAGATATATCCACAAACTGATATTTTATTGCTTCATGATATGCACAATTCAATCTATTACAAGATAAGGGCCTGGATCACCATGCAAGGAGTCCACTACAAGGGCCTACAACACACTGGCTTCACAAAGCAATTTTGACAGAGCTTTGTTACCCAAAAACTCTCCCCCTTTACAATGAGCCCAACACTCCAATTTATAGAAAAATGAGAAGGAAAAGAGAAGGGAAAATGGAAATCCCGAAATCTGTCCTTCAACCACCTATAAGAGGCATTAAATTGAGTGGAATGGGTATACATTACTTGAAAAAGGCTCCCCATATTGTCCCATGTGCTGCAGCAGAGAAAGAATGATGACCATGCCTCTTAATTGCACTCCCAACTACCAAATAAAACACTGTTATGAACCCGGCCACGTTTTCTTAAAAATATTGATCAATTTCTAATCAAATCTGGAATTTCTTGATTGCTGTGCATTGGGCTTGGAACCACGATTCCAACGGTACCAATTTTGTGCGATTTCGTTGAGAAATGCAAAAGTTATGGCCTTCTGAGTGCGGGCAGCTATTTTGGGCCTGGCAGGCGTTTTCTGTCATTTGACGGGAATGAGCATTGATTGACTGGAGCCGAATATGTTTCTTTTATTTAAATATATCTACCCTCATTAAAAATAAGAAATCCAGTTTTTGTGGCGTAGAGGACGTCGTGCTCGTTCCAGAAAGTCCAATTTTATCAAAATCGGAGCTCGGAGTCAAAAGTTATGGCCGTTTGAAGTTTCCGGACCAAACGTTGACTTTTCCTCCTGCGACACGTGTCATGATCTGATTGGTCCTCGGCTCCTTCGGCTCCATTTGTCCCGGATGTCCCATTTGATTAGTGCTGTCTTGACTGATTTCGGCCGATCCGGCCGGTTCGGGCCCATTTGTCCCAGTCGTCCCAAATGCCTCTTTGACTGCCTGTGCTCATTTCGGCCGGTTCGGCCGGTTCGCGCATTTTTGTTCCACTTGGCCCGCTTTGTTTTTGGACTGCCTTGACTGATTTCGGCGGTTCGGGTCTTTTTGTCCCAAACGTCCCGAGCAACACTTAGCCAATTTTTCTTCCTCTTTCGGCCGGATCGGCTTTTCGCGCCCGCCGCGTACTTTTGTCCCATTTGTCCCTGCTGCGTTTTGGACTGTTTGTGCTGATTTCGGCCGAACCGGCCGGTTCGCGCCTTTTCGTCCCACACGTCCCGGAGGCGACCTTGAGCAGGACTTAGCCAATTTTCACGATTTTTCCTGGATCGACCTATTTGCCTTCTTGAACCTTTTTTTCGCATTTTCTCAGAACTTACTCTCTTCCTCTTGGACAGGGGAGTTAGACAAATATGAGGGGACCCTAGAAACATGACTTTTGCCCTGAATCAATATAATTGCTTGCATGTTATCAAAATTACCTTGGGGGTGAATTTTGGATAACAAGTACTAGAGTAGGGACAATATTCTAAGTTAGTACATGGATAGGCCCCGGTGGCATAGCTGTGGCATAACAAACACTCTCTGATAGGAGTTACAGTAGGCTCTAGTAGAGCGTGACCATGTCATAGCAGAGAGAGACTAGGCCCGAGCTCAGATTTTAGTAGTGACAATTGAGCGGGATCAGGATCAGGCTCAGGCTAGCCAGGGAGGTGATAGTGCTATTCACTTTCAGTAGATACGACAAATGGCCACACAGATGGCTCAGGTGACAAGCTTATATCAGTAGACACAGGCCCAACTAAAGCCTGTGATACTAGAGAGAGATAGGCTGAGAGCAGAGCGCCTAGTGGGTCATGCCGAGCTTGACTGAGCCTTAGCAGAGATAACATCCTTTCGATGCACAAATGACATAGTGGTGACTTCTTGGATGCACAGAGACCTAGCTACAGTAGAGGGTAGAGCATCCTACTATAGATCTTTGTACTTTGAGGCAGTGTCGATTGAGTTGCGGGAACCTTCTTATAGCTAGCAGTCGAGCAGAGGACTAGATCCGAGAGGCCTTAGGCCTCAGTGGAGCAGCCATGACCAGTGAGACCTAGCAATGCTCATGCCATGCCACCACCACAAGACAGACCAACCACCCCATCGGAGGGCTCGAGTCAACCTTGATGATTGTATTTTTACATACGCCTCTTGATGAAGGCTATGAGTAGATTGTGCTCGATGTACACCATTCTTTATTTGTATAGAAATTTTGACACATGCCTCTAATGAAGGCTTTTGTATTCGGTGATTTGATGTATATCATCTCTTTTGTATGCCTCTAATGAAGGCATTTTTGATGTATAGTAGTGATGTATACCCATTTTTGATACTAGATATACCACACACATGTATATACATATGGACATTCTTTTGACATGACATACGTGTATGAGATGTTGGACATTATTTGTTATTTCTTGATGGAGTTCATGGATAGATAGATGTGTTTGTGATGTATCCTGATTTGATTTGACATGTATATGTGCTTTGATTTCCATATGATAGATCTTGTAGTTATATCAAATGTATTTGCTCATGTGATGTGCTAGACTTAGTGGACGGGATGATATGATGATATGGGTGTGGGGGGGATAGATTGTGATATTTGTGATCCCTCTTGCCCCCATTTGATGATACGATATGTGATGATTAGCTTAGCATTCATGTATGATGTATACTTAGCTTTTTCTTGATATATGATGTATAGATGATGTTAGATGTGATGATATTAATGGGATCATGATGATGTGATAACAAAATGATGCACATGCAAAAATCAAACACAATCAAATACTAACAAAGAACATAATGAACCAATACAACAATGTATTGTGACTCATTAGCATGTAAAAACACACTTCAATATGCACAAGCAAGAGTAAATCTAATCTAATTAAGAAAAGATGAATCCTAACAAAGCATGCCCAAGCAACAGACAAAACAAACATACAAACACGAAGCAACTATACAAGCAATCAAGAAAAGCAAGAAACAAGAAAATGCAAGTGAACTTAAAGTAAATGTTTTTGTAAGATTTGTTTTGTAAGACAATTTTCTACTGGTTTGATTTATGTGAAACAATTTTCTATTGTTTTGATTTATGTGAAACAATTTTCTATTATTTTGATTTATGCGCAGCAATTTTCTATTGTTTTGATTTATGCGAAACAATTTTCTATTGTTTTTATGTTTTGTGAAACAATTTTCTATTGTTTTTGTTTTTTTTGAAACAATTTTCTATATTTTTGTGTTTTGTGAAACAATTTTCTATTATTTTTGTGTTTTGTGAAACAATTTTCTATTGTTTTTGGTTTTCTAACATTTTAAAATGTTTTTGTATTTTTCAACAGTTTTCCGAGCTATACACAAGTAACTAAGAAAGCATGGATGCCTCTAGCGTTAGACGGAGAATATACAAGGAAAATGCCACGTGATTATAAACAAGAAGGAGAATTTGAAGAAATGCCCCTAGCGTAAGATGGGGAATAGACAAAGACCATGCCCTTCACATATGAATAAAGGAGACAAAGCCGGATTAAGGCTTGACAAGATTGGGTTCAAAGGGAATCTCGGAAGGCGAGATGTGGAACCAGTCCTAAGCTAAGTAAAAGTACCCCCTAGATGCAAGATTCTCATGAACAACAAATCCTCCCAATGTGCCGAAAACTAGTTTTCACCCAAGGACCTATCCAAAGTGCCATAATTGCATGGTTTTCACTTGTGGATGACCTGCTTTCTCTTTTTATTTTTCACTTTTTTTTGATTTTTTTGTATTTTGATTATTTTACCATGTTTTTGATTTTTTTGCTTTTTTTCGATTTTGCGCCATGTTTAAGCATAGAACCGCTTAAGGTGCATGGCATTCATGGGCTCACGAAGCTCATCACCATTGGGGTGGGTGAGTTTTTATGCTCATGTGCCATACTTGGCCACTATAGCATAAGGTCCTAACTAATGCAGTTCAAAATTTCCTTTCTTTTCTCATTCGACCCTTGTGTTGAATTGATTCTCCTTCATGACCAAATCACCAACCTCAAACTAGCGAGGTATAATTCTTTTGTTGTAGTTTCTGGAGAATCTATTCTGATACACTTTGAGGTGATTAAGGGTGTGAATGTGTTTCTCATCTAGGAGCTCTAACTTAACCAGTCTAGCCACTCGGTAATCTTCATCTTTATCCAGATAATCCCTAAGAGAGATTCGAGGGAAGGAAGTTCAATTTCGAATGGGATGATAGATTCCATCCAAAATACCAAAGAATATGGGTCACACATGTAGGAGTGCGAATGGAGGTCCTGTAAGCCCAAAGAGCTGGGTGGATTTGCAAATGCCAATTATGACCTGTCTTACTTACCATTTTCTCCATTATTCACACCAAAGTCTTATTCATGGCTTTGGCCTATCCATTACCTTGGGGATAATATGGTGTAGACCATTTTAACCTAATTTGGAACCCGATGACAGAGACCTTTTATTATTTTATTCTTGAATGACTTTCCATTATCGTAATAATGGTCAGCAGGAATGCCATACTGGAAAATGATATGATTCATGATGAATTTGGAAATCTGAGCTCTTGTTACATAGGTTAAAGGGATGACCTCCACCCACTTGGTAAAGTATTCAGTAGCCATGATGATGTGGGTATGGCCATCGATGAAGTAGGGGTAAGCTTCCCTATCAAATCAAGTCCCCATTTAGAAAATGACCATGAGGTGGTGATGGGTTGTAACGACTGTGATGGAGCATGGATAAAATTTCCATACTTATGATAAAGTACACACTTTCTGACATAGTTGCAACAATCATTTTCCATGGTAGGCCAATAGTAGCCTACTCTTAACATTTTCTTGGCCAAAACCATTCCATTAGTATGTGCTCCACACACCCCTTCATGTACTTCTTCGATTGCTTGGACCCGACTGTCATATCGAGACAACGTAATGATTCCATTGTAGCCATGATGATAAAGAGTACCTCCTAAAAGGGTATAATGGGCTATTTGGTGAATTAGGATTTGTTTCTCATAATGGGAGATGCCTGAGGAGGAAGCTGTACGTACCCAAAATTGTAGTACCGCACCACCGAACAATGTTACAAGTGCCCCAATGATG
The DNA here is from genome assembly GCA_018340775.1 of Taxus wallichiana var. yunnanensis. Lineage (NCBI taxonomy): Eukaryota > Viridiplantae > Streptophyta > Pinopsida > Cupressales > Taxaceae > Taxus > Taxus wallichiana. The sequence continues at coordinate 914,156,870 of CM031234.1, read as the reverse complement.
ATACAGTCTCCTCACAAGGTATTCGAGAATCCGAGAAAAGCTCTCCAAGTATGCATTAACATCCCGCACATCCCACTTAGCCACTGCGTACTTTGTTTTTCTCTTCTCCCTCTTTTCTTTGCATTTTGGTCTTGATTATGAAATGCTGCCCTACCCAGCAAGCGGCGGTCTCGTGACCGCCACCCGGAGTAGGGCGGTGGTCTGGTAATCGCCACCCTACTCAGGGTGGTGGTCCTTCACGTGTTTTCTAGAATGCTCTTTTTAACACGAATCATGTAAAATTTCAATGTTTACAAGCTTTTTTCACCGCCTCTTCTTGTATTTATGATTCTAGTTCCCTGGAATAGTGTTTTTGCATTGTTTATGGTTTAAGAGATCAAATTGGTTTTCACCTTTGGGTAAATGGGATTCTATAAATAGCTGGCTTGTGCTCAAGCAAATGGCCCCTCAAATTTGCCTTTGAATTTCTCATTTCAATAGCTTAGCCTTTCAATTTTGCTTAGGATTCATAGTTTCATTTGTTGTATGCATGGTTAGTATTGTTTAGCTATCTAGAAAGCCACATATTCTCCTTATGCAAGTGTTGTTATTATTTCATCCAATCAATTGGAGTAGGATAGTTTGATTTTCAATAGGAAGCCATTAAAGTTACGGGTTTTTTTGTCAAATAAGATAGCTTCAGGTTCTGGATGTTTTATGTTGCATGACTCACAATAAATCCCACTAGGAATTGCATAAGCCAAGCTCTGTAGTCTTGCACTATCCCTCTCCTACTCACATTGTATTCAGTCTATATCCTAAGCTCCATTGTTCCAATATCTACTTCTGTTGACGTTAGCATTACACGCTTTTCTGGATCCACGTGAGCACGAAGGAACGAGGAGATCACACTGAGGGGACAAAGCCACACACCATCGGATTCGCCACTGTTCTGCAAAATCCAGGTTCAAGCTTTCAAATTTCTAGTTAAAGCATATCAAATAAAGTAGTCAATCATTTCATTTTAGTTAATTTCACTTTCGATATTGCTAGGGAAGCTGTGGGGATTGATAGTTTCTGAGAAACTATGATTCACTCCTCACTTCTAAGGTAGGATCGAGAGTCTTTCAAATAGAGTAGATCAGTTATCAGGTTATTTAGAATAGATCCACAAACTACACAAAGAAGTAACTATACTCGATTGCTTTGTTTGTTTTAATTACGTTATTAGTTTAGTTGTCAATTTTAGATATATTAGATAATTACTCTTTAAATTCTGTTCAGTAGTTTATCAATAAATATCAAACTTAGGAATATACGTAGATATATCTTGCATAGTTAATTTATTCTGTCATTAGTTAGCTTTATATCATTTTCTTTTGCATGACAATCACGGGACCTAGAGAGCCCAGAGAATACGTATTTGAGCCAATCATACCTAAACCCAATCTTGTCACAGCAATAACTGACATAGATCAGAATCTTAGAATCCAAGTCTTTCGAACAACAACAACAGACTTACAACAGATCAGCTCACAGTTAAGAGGGTTAAACATAGAAGACGACCAAGCACACACATTTTGGTCAAACTAGCCAAACTATAGATTACCCTAGAAAAATATCCACATGACTGTAGAAGGGCTTGAAAGAGAGAAAATGTTTGGTTGTGATCCTTTGGTCCCACAGCCAGACGTAGGAGACACTCTCACAGACATAGATACTAGCTTAAGAATTCAGGTTGCAGAACACTGTGAGATACTCTGAGAAGATTGCACAACTGTTAATTCTGAATATAGAGGCCGAGAAGGCATACGACTACTGGATATTAGGGATTAGAGATTGAACCCTCGTATGACCATAGCAGGTCCACAACAACCATGAATCTACGGTTGTGACCCACAAATCCCACAACCCAATGAGTCCACAGGTCAATCCGACGTTGATGCTGGTTTACGCACATTAGTATTTAGATCCACTCCACTTCCACCAACCATTATCGCATAGTTATCCTTGTTAGACATAGCAGCTAACGAAGCTAAGGATTTTTGGACTAGACTAGAGAATCGATCATAGAATCCATTATATATCCATCATCCATCTTATGACCCTATCTGGAGATATACACGAAACAATCCTGGTCATTTTCCACGTGTCCCACAACCCATAGATCGAATCATGCCAGAGCTCAATATTGATTGGAGCCTTCGAGTAGTCATCCTCACCGATTGACCTATCACACCAGTTCAAATTAGGAGAGCCTTCTTTGCCTTAGATTCACAGATTCCACTAGTGCGTGTCGAGGACATAAGATTGCCTAACTAGTTTGTCTACACCCCACACGTATTCCATCCCCATCGGCTGTCTCGGCACGACCTTGGGAGGTCGGGTGCGAGGAAGAGTTACTTGTAGATTCCTATGCTCACTTGTCACTTTTCCATCGTACAAAATTGGTGAACCCGACGTGAAACAAACAACGTTTTCATCTTTTCCACCTCATCAGCCTTTGCATCAACTTCACCAACAAAATTGGTGAACTTGGAACAATTGCTTCACTCTCGACTTTTCTCTTTTAGTGTTTCATCTTCTTTCATCCACCTTCGCTCTTTCCCATTATTCTGTGGGTATTCATATACCCTTTGAATATGTCGGGATTCGATGCATATGGCAGACCTCTCCTAGGTCTTGAGGCATACTACACTCAACTAAATAGACAGACATCACCCTCGCTCTCAGTATGGGGTGAAAACTATTCAAGTAACCAATTATCAACACAAACTCCACCTCTAAGGACTAGATATAGCTCATCTTTCCAAATAGAGGAGTTGGATCAGCTCACTCAAATGCAACAAACAGAGCCTTCAGGCTTGAACAATATGACGTTCACAGGAGAATCTGGTTCATCTCCTCAGATACTACTTAGACCACAAATTAGTAGACAATCAGATCCATACCTAGTTTTAGATGATGAACATTCAGTGTGTTATGCTAGGAATGAACAATGCTCTCGGAGTATGTACCCACCTATAGGAAGTTTACAAACACAACCCGAGGTCTCTTTTCAAGAAAATACCTCCATGCCACTACATATAGGAAATGCCCTCAGGGAAACTTGGCAGGGCAACGATCAGTTCATAGCGGGGTATCACATGCCTATACAACATCAGGATATACAACAAATGCCACTAAGGCAAAATACCATGACTTCACCGAATGAAGTCATTTCAACTTTAGTAGAAAAAGTTAGGGGGTTAGAACTTGCTCAGGAAAATCACAATTCTCAATTCATGCAGGCAGGAAATTCCAATCCTCCACACCATCCTAGCCAAGTAGACCTCCTCACAGGAATAGGCATGTTGGGCATGCCTCCTCAGTATTCACAACAAGTGCCAACTAGAACTGCCATTTCTAACACCGTTCCGATACCTCCCGGTCTAGTATAAAATAATCCATTCCTAGACAATACCCCTTTATACTTAAACATGTACTCCAAATCACCACAAGGAGATATGTTCTCCTCTCCCGGCATGTTTTCTCAACCATAGGGGTTTCCTTATGCCCCTACCAATGCATACACTATGCCATATCAACAACCCATTCCACCTTCGCCCCCTCAAGAAGCACCATCAATGGTCAAAACCTATGCGATAGGGACTTATTCAGAATATTTGAAAGAGCCCTTAGACTTCACCATACAAAGCATCATGCTTCCAAGACCTCTTCCCGATTTTCCCAAATACAAAGGTGAGGGAGATCCGAATGCACACATCAAGGCCTATGCCACAGCCATTCGAGAACTACTCCCTTGGGATGGGGTTGTTGCTAAAATATTCCCCAAAAATTTAGAGGGCATTGCCCTTGATTGGTATTATAGAATACCTGAGGCTTCCATCCATTTGTTTAAACAACTCGTTTCAGAGTTCATTAAGGCGTTTGACATGAACAAACTGTTGAGAACAGGAATTAGGGAATTCTTGCACATTAAGTAAAAACACAATGAATCTATCGCTCATTTCATCCAGAGGTGGCGTATAGTCCCTTATTCTTCAGCCAGTGCTCCAAACATGGACCAAATAGAACTATGTGATTTATTTCTTCATTCTCTCAGTAGAGAGGTGAAGGAAGAAGTCCAGAAGTTCCCACTAAGGACTTACGATGAAGTACTTGAGAGCGCTCTTCGAATAGATCAAGCGGCAATAGATAGCGGTTGTAAGATGTATGGAGAAAACGGGAGGTTAATCACCTCCAACCAGAATACTACAACTTATCCTACTACCACAAATCACAATCAAGGACCTAAAATCCTTAATAAAAATCGTGGAGTGACAACAGATGGGGTAACTGATCAGGCTAAAAAGGTAAATATTGTGAATACTCCACCACTAATGAACAACAAATGAAACAACAACTTTACCCCAACAATCAATGCAGTGGATTTTAATCATCCACAACAACAACAAAAACAACAACAATAATGGTGAATCCCTACACAGTGGTTCAAGATAAAACTCAACTAGATATCAAAACCAGAACCAAAACCAAAAACAACAAATACAAAACTTTAATCCTAATAAGCAATGGTTGGATAAGAACTTTGGGGCATAATATGCACTAAGCCAACAACCTAGGAATTACAATCCTAACTCGTATTGTGGTTTCCACAAAATTTGAGGCCATGACACTAGAACGTGCCGTGACTACAATAAATTCATGCAACGTTTGCCAGAGGAACAAAGACAACTTTTCATAGATATGTTCTTGGCAGATCCTGCATCACCAACACCAAATACTTTTACAGGGGTAGTTTCCCCTCAAAATGCACCCTCAAGATCTTCAATGATCCGCTCCCAAATCACAATAACAATAGGTTAAATCGAATGGGACAAACAAAGGTGTAATGGCAGGAAACAATGATCATGAAGCCTCGACTTCACTAAACCCACCAATTGCACCACAATTAGGAAGTCAACCATGACCCAAGATAGTCAACTTAGTGGAGTTAGACACCGAACTACCCGTGGAAGCCGTAACAAGGATGCGAGAGTATTCCTCGCAGCCAAGTCCAAATTACTTGCTAGAAATAGATAACATCCAACAAATATTAGTAAAACCAGTAGGTGCCTATGATTTAATTAGTGATCTAACAAAAACCTTCTCACACATTTCTTTTTTGGACTTATTGAAGAACTCTCTACCCACAGGGTTGCTCTTTTAGAGGCATTAGGATTAGGTCATTTAATTAACATCACTCCACCTCCCGAAACACAGGTAAACCATATAGACTTTGATATCCACCCTCCAGGGCAGCCGGATAGGGATACCGAGTTTATATTTGAAATAAACAAAATGCCAACAAACACTGAGATTGCACACAGAGGTGATCCAGCCTTACATTTGCAAGTTTGGGTTTATAACAATTATGTTAAACGCAATGGTCGACGATGGGGCTAGCAGTTAACATAGTCCCCTTCTCCTTCCTTCAAAAGCTAGGGTATGGAGAAACGAATTGTTCCATGACTTGAAATACATTAAGAGGCTATGATAGCCTTAAAGCCACGTCGATTGGAACTATAATACCACCGGTCACCTTAGGACCCAAAACAATCTGATCGAGTTTTATATCATAGATTTGGAAACCAACTATAATATGATCCTTGACCAACCATGGATACACCGTATGAAGGCAATTCCTTCTACATTATTTCAAGAAGTAAGATTCTTACACTTATGAAAGATATTCATAGCCAAAGTGATCCAAAACCATTTGATATACACCTAGCTAACTTAAAGAAAAGACCAGTGCATTCACTCGAGTTTGAACTCCCAACTCCCAACAAACGCCCTTAATAAACCCACCGACACAAAACTAGAAGAAAAGTTGGTACCTACAACAGATATTGAGACTATGAGCCTAATCAAGACTATCCCAGCCCTCAAGGATGAAGCTAACATTATAGAAACAAAGTATTGTTAGGAACTACGACAAAAATTGTCAATTTATTAGAACAGGATCTATTGATGTTCCTACCATTTGATTCTGTAGGCATGGGATATACCCTAGGTGTTGGTTCTCTTCCAGCAGAGGATCTCTGCATGGTGGAAGTAACCGAAGCAGAAGATGTTAACACAAAAAATATCCCAACGTCCATATTCCCAGCTAAATATTGGACTCTCCATTTCGATGGAGCTAGATGTCATTATGGAGCTAGGCAGGTGTAATCTTTACTTCTCCCAGGGAAAGATCCTACCATTTGCCTTTAAACTAAATTTTGAATGTATGAACAACGACACTGAGTACGAAGCCCTAATCCTTGGCCTCATCTTAGCTAAGAGGATCAGTGTTAATAACATCAGGGTGTTAGGAGACTCATAATTGGTAGAAAACCAAGTCTCCGAGGTGTATGAAACCAGAGCTGAGCACTTACAGCTCTACAAAATAGTTGTATTGGATTTGAGAAAAGAGTTTGAATTCATATCAATTGAAGCAATCCCGCAAGAACAAAATCTTCTCACAGATTCTATAGTAACCTCAAAGCATCACGCTTCACTCCAAACAATGAAATGGAAGATACCCGTTTCATGGTATCCCTTCGCATCTTGAACCATTAGTGAGAAAAAATTTCAAACCCTTTTAACGAAGATAGCTAAGAACAAATATACTATCCTAGACCACATTGATAGTGATAGAGCCACTCTGGATTACTTAAACACCTATGTAGCGTTACATCTCACCCATCACATGATAGATTTGTCCTTAATCCCACATTCATCTTCCTACTTTGGAAATCCCATGATAGAGCTTCCCCCACAAAAAGAACTCAACATATACACAGTAGAAAATGGAGACGATATGGAATTACCTCCAACCCCACCTGAGTTTGAAGAAGGTAATGCTTCTTTAATCAAATAAACAATTGATATTAACATCGGAATGGAGGATGAACCAAAGATCTTGAAACTAGGATCCTTGTTAACTCCAGCAGAAGTAGAAATACACACTCAAATCCTCAAGGAACATCTAAAGGATTTTACATTTAATTATAAATAAATGATAGGGGTTGCACCACACATCACGGTACATAACCTCGTCACTAAATCAGATGCAAAGCCGATTAAACAAAAATGAGACCAATGAAACCCAAGGTAGCTCTCATGGTGAAGGAAGAGGTAATGAAACTCCTCCAAGTAGGATTCATCAAACTAGTCGATTACTCTCAGTGGGTATCGAATATCATTCCTGTTCTAAAAAAGAATGGGAAGATACACATCTGCATAGACTTGTGAGACATTAACAAGGCATGTCCCAAGGACGACTTCCCGTTACCATCCATAGATGTCATCGTTGACGCAAAAGCTGGATTTGAGCTTTTGTCTCTCATGGATGGATTCTCAAGATACAATCAAATTAGAATATCTAAACAAGACCAAGCTAAAACCACGTTTATCACTCCTTGGGGAACTTATTGCTACGTTGTTATGCCATTCGGTCTCAAGAATGTGGGTGCTACATACCAACGGGCAATGACATATATATTTCATGATCTTATTCACAAATTCATGGAATCCTATGTAGATGACTTGTTGGCCAAGGCCAGGAAGCGTTGTGATCACCCGGAAGTGCTTTGCATCATTCTTTCACATCTAATAGAATATGGAGTCACACTAAATCCAGAAAAATGCATCTTTGGTGTGACAGGAGGGAAGCTCCTAGGTTACATTATATCGTCACAAGGGATCGATGTTGACCCAACCAAAATCCGGGCTGTTCTCGAAATGATCCCACCTTCGGATGAATTTGGAATCAGGTCATTTCTCAGAAAACTCAGTGCAATCCAAAGATTCATCCCAGATTTAAGCTTTGCCATTCACCTAATTAACAATCTACTCAAGAAATATTATAGTATCAATTGGACTGAAGACTGCAATGAATCTTTCGAAGTAGTTAAGTATTTCTTGTTATCACCACCTACGCTAATGCCTCCTAGGCCGGACCACCTGTTAATCTTATATTCGTGAGCTACCAATGTCTCGCTAGCCTATATGCTGGCTCAAGAAGATGATGACAAGAAAGAACGCGTGATCTATTTCATTATCCAAATGTTGCTCAACTATGAAACATGTTACACAAGAAGTACAAGAATGCCTTGCCATTGTCTTCGCAACAAAATGTTTAAGACATTATATGCTAAACCAAGAAACAAGGGTCATTGTAAAAATAAACCATTTGCGAACTTTCCTCACACAAGGGTCATTGTCTAAGAAGGATGGATGCTTTATAACCTTAATGGGAGAATTCAAATTAACATTTGTAAATTAGAAGTCCGTTAAGGGACAAATCATTGTGGATTGGTTAGCTGATAACCCATTAGATGGAGGTGATCTAGTAGATTTGGACTTTCCCGATGAATGCATATACTACATCGAAACCAGACCTCCTATCTCTGAGTGTCCTTGGTATACTGATATTATTAATTATATCATGGACCATACATATCCAGAAGGTGCTACACCACAACAAAGAAGGTGGTTACACATTATCGTAGCTAAATACGTCATTATAGAACAAGTGCTCTATCGTAAGGCGTTCGATGGAATGCTTCTAAGATGTGTCGACACAGAAGAATCCAAGAGTATTCTCCACTAATCTCATAGTGGAATATGTGGAGGCCACTTCGGTGGTCATGCCACCGCTCGTAAAATACATCGGATGGGCTATTTCTAGCCCACTCTAGAACACGACGCAGTAGAGTTTGTACGCAGGTGTCATAAATGCCAAGAATTCTCCCACGAGATTCACATGCCGACACAAGCTCTACAACCAATCACTACTCCATGGCCCTTTTCTACGTGGGGCCTAGATTTGATAGGGAAATTATCTCCCTCATCTATAGATGGCCATAACTTCATAATCATGGCCACCGAGTATTTTACCAAGTGGGTAGAGGCTATGCCTCTTACTACTGTACGAGTTCCGTAATCGCCAAGTTCATTTTGAACCAAATCATTTGTAGGTACGGTGTCCCACAAATCATTATCTCAGATAATGGGACTTCTTTTAAGAATGATGAAGTTCATGAATTATGTAATAAATTTAAAATAAGCCATCATACAGCCTCCCTGTATTACCCTCAAGCCAACGGGTAGGCTGAAGTGACAAACAAAACATTAAAAGCCATTCTTCTTAAAATGGTGAAAGAAAACAAATGAGATTGGCATTTGAAGTTATATCGGCCTTGTGGGCCCACCGAACCTCAATAAGAACACCAATAGGAGCAACTCCTTTCTCACTAGTATTCAGAGCAGAAGCAGTTCTCCCGCTTGAGGTTGAAATACCCAGTCTCCGTATCTCACTACAAGGGATTCTGGATGAAGACGCTTATAGAGAAGCATGTCTCTCCCAACTAGAAAGCCTAGATGAAGCTAGGTTAGATGCTTTGAATAGTGGCATAGAGTCTATGCTAACCGGATGTTTTGGCAATATAACAAGAAGGTCTATGAACGAGACATATATGAAGGTGATCTAGTTCTAAGACTAGATAGCCGGATCGATAAAAATACCGGCGAAGGAAGGAAGTTCCGGCCCAAATGGTTGGGCCCATACCGAGTCACGAAGGACTATGGAAATGGTGCATATCTCTTATGTACACTAGAAGGTGAGGAATTTGGTGAAACAATCAATTCCCTACACCTTAAACGATTCTATGCATAAGTGACCAACACTATTTGTATAATTATATCTACATTGCATCTTCATATAGTTAGGTTCATTTTGTCTACTTGTTTCATACAATTTTGTGATCAAGGAACTCATTCTCAAAGTAATTCATTACAAACTTCTAATGGTATTGGCATAAACACTCTAATCATACTTCTTCATTTTATAACGTCATCACCTGCTTCAGAATCATTTCATCAAATAAAGCTAGATATGACAAAGTCTTAATGGTAACCATACCAAGATCTACAGGCTTGTTCTCACTTTGGTTTCTTCCTAGGATAGGTATCTTGCCTATGGTCTGTTCTAGAAGCTTCATCATGTCACATCTATCCCATATGTATATCTCTTTGGAAGTAAGAACATACTGACATTTTGCTCAAACAAACAAGTCAAATATAGATCAAATAGAAAATTTTATTTTTACACATTTCCTTGCCCTACCAACCTCCGGTGATGAGCTTGCGTCTCTTACTAGTGACGTAGGGTTGGGAAAGGATGGGAATGCCCTTACTCGCCTGTGCCTTGTCCATGGTGATAAGCCCACACTTCTGACTAGTAGCATGGGACAAGGTATGGGGGGTCCTCTTGACAATAAATGTTGAAGGCAGTTAGCAAACAATTCAAATGAACCTTTGAAATCTTGAGTCAGAAACAAATGAATAAGATGTCTAAAATTCCAAGAGAGTTCAAGACCTCGAAAACCAGATTTTTTCTACCATGTGGCAATCTACGGATCTAAGTCTAGATAAACCGCAAAGCAAGTAGCATTCTAAACTATGGAGTCATGCGAGTAGAGTAGGCTTGTAGCATCCTAATTTGGTTCCACAAAGCTTTTTCTATCTCTCATCACTACCATTTTAACACATTTCATAACTTGTGCCCTTTCTAGCTCTCGGTGATGAGCCCTCGCATCTTACTAGTTGCGTGGAGTTAGGAGTGGGGCAAGTTTATCTGCTCATCGTACTGGTTTATCATCACATTTTTTCAAAACAAATATGAAGTACCAAAAATTGCTTATAGAAACTAAAGTTCAAAATCACATTGTGTCTACATTATCATATATCAGCATCACGAAATACAAAAGGAAGTAAACATTTGTATCATTTGTTCTCCATTGCATACATTATAAGAAGCATATAAAAACAACATTATAATTTACATATGAACGCAAATCATAAGAACGTTGATACCAAGAGTCTGATCCAAAAGGATATATATATATATATATATATATATATATATATAAATGATCAAGTTCTTGTACAATGTCATCATGCGTTAAGCATGGTCAAAATGCTCAAAGAGCCCGGGAAATACAAATACATCATACAAACAATCCAAGAGAGCCAAATGGCTTCTCAACCCCTATGAGATCCCTCTAAGGGTACATGCCCATGTCTAGGACTCCAGCTATGCCGGTGATTTGAGTGCACAGAGGGCTCATGGTCCCGAGGAGCAGCTGTGGCCTCGCCATGAGAGTGACTCCTCATCAGGCGCTCTGCTGTCCTGTACCCTGCCAGCTCGGTACGGAGGGAAGTCACCATCCTGGCCACATGCTAGATAGGGGAAAAGATGTCGGTATGCCTACCAGCTACTGAAGGCTCCCCTACATCCATGGACAGCTCCGCATAGGTCTTCTCCATAGGGATCATCAGGGTATCAGTGCATACCTAATGAATCAGATCTCGCCACTCATCAGCAGTCTCTGCAAGCAAATGAGAAAAGCTAATTAGAAATAATCAAGAGATAAAAACAAATGTAAAAGGAGAGATAGAAACTAAGGCAATCCTAACTAGAAACAAACATTAAAAGGAAGGATGATAACTCACTCATATTCTGGGCCTCCAAGATGGATCTCTAAGGTTGGCACCGCCATAGATGCTACCACCGATTGGGTGCACTCCTCCTATGGCCGAGGCAACATATCATCCTCGCTACATACACATTCTCTCCACCAAGGACCGAGAGAGTGGATCCTCTCGAAACCGCAGTCACCCTCTTAGCACTCGCTCCGCCCTCTCCCACCCGTAGGATATCCTAAGTATGGTGCTACTCAGATCACTATCCTCCCTCACCCGATCGCCGACCTCGGCCTCGGTATCCTCCTCCATTTGCCCCCTTGTGAACTCCTTAGACTTAGAGTCTATATCAATGGGGTCATCACTGCTGTGGGTAGGACCGGTGGTAATATGAAGTAAGGGTGCCTGAGGAGCACCGGCTCTCCCTCGAGCTCGTACTACCCGCCTAGTTGCAATGGGGACACCAGGAGTAACAACTGTCCAACCTTGGCCTCTAGGACCTCCCCTAGCCTCCCGAACTAATCTATATACTAGCACCACTGGGGGAAGCATACCCACGTAAGGTAGGCCAAACTATTGAGGCACATGACCAAAAGGATGTATCTCCACCCTCCCCATCCTATCAACAAGCTGCCCTGTGGTGGAGAAAGAAATCAAAGTAAGAGCCTCCTCGCCCCATAAACCTACCATGGCCTGATAAGGTGTGGCCTCCATGTCATCAGTAGTTAGGGAGGTGGCCGGCGGGGTGAGGTTCTCTGAGCACCGACATGTCTGTCCATCTGGCTGCCCTCACAGCTCCGAGATCTACCACCTCTACACCTCTCCCATAGGGGATGAAACACTCATAGACCCAACTCATAACCAGGGTTGGATGGCTCAATGACTACCCCTGTAAATGGACCACCCAGTACAAATCATGATAGGTGGTCCCAAGAATGTTGGCTCCCCAGGCATAAATCCAGCCATGCCCCTCAATCTGTGCAATGATGGGGGACCAACAATACAGTAAGGTGTCTCCTCCCTTGTCCCCGATCAATCTCGAGGCAAGGATCCCCATAATGGCCTGACAAATCAAGGGGATAGGTAGGCTAGGAATAGATCGGAACCTCACCCCTTTCTTCGAACCAGTGGAGATAACTACATCTCCCATGTATGAGGCCCATTGTGCTATTTGAGCCCATGACCCTGCCATCTCAAGGGTGAGCCATCTCCCGATAATCGGGACCCCCAAGATACGGTAAAAGTCCTCCAAAGTAATGGTCCACTCACCTGGACCCTTAATAATCGAAAAGTGTTCCGATCGACATCCCAATATGAAAATAAGTCACAAAGTATGTGACTAGACGGTGCAACATGCGGGACCCGTGATATACGTAGTATACCGGCCCTCTGAAGAGTGTCCTACTCATCCTGAGAAAGGGCATCTAATATTCTTTGGAAGCCAATCACTCTCTCTCTCTCTCTCTCGGCTCCATCAAATATACTCCTCCTTCACCTGCATACACCCAAAAACATGCAAAAATAGAGTAAGTTAGTATCCAAATGACATCAGAAAAATCATGAAAACATATAAGAATGCTAAAAATGCAAAAATAAATTCAAATAAGTGTTGTTTATGCATTTTGTGTAGGACCGCCGCCTTGAGCAGGGTGGTGGTTCCGTAATCATCACCTTAAAGGCGGCGAGTCTTGTAGCCGCCGCCCGATTAGGAGGCGGTCTCATAATCGCCACCCGCTCAGGTGGCGGTCGTGTCCCGAAAACCCACGCGGGTCATATACCCTAAAAACGGCTAAAAAAGCAAAATAAAGACCATTTTGACTCAAACAAAGCCTACCCAGTAGGCCCCCCCTAGATAAACCTATTAAAACTGACATTTTCAAAAATAATCCCCCGTGACAAAGATTTCACCATTTTAATATTTTAGGGGCAAAAATGGTAAATCGAGAAAAACTAACCTGTGATCTCATGGGTCGGTGTTCCGCTCGTGGAGGCATGATCACGATCTCATCCCAAACATTTTGACTATACTCTTGTGAGAAACCGTCACCATGGGTCCCAGAGCTCAAAATCAACCAAATCAACATGCACAAATGAATAGGAAAATGGGCCCACTTTTACATATATAGCAACCTGACTTGTTTTGAATGCCCCTTTTCGCAGGTTTGGAGCACCGACAGAGGTAAGTTCTTATCCCCACACAAATGGTACGTCCTCATTTCATAATATTTTAGTATTTATTCTTCGATCTATTTTGTCTATCTGCACTTGAGTCCTCTTTTCATTTTGCAGGTAGTGGGAATTTCGGATGGCGTCATTTCGACACACGAGACGTATCAGGTATAACTTCAAACTTCCCATTTCGGGACCGCCATACTCGGACCCACCGTTTTACACCTCTTTATGGCTAAAATGATTCTCGAGGGGGCAATATGTACGTACCCAAAATTGTAGGGTACTGCACCACTGAACAACATTACATGTGCCCCAATGATGATACAAGTCTCCTCACAAGGTGTTCGAGATCCAGAAAATCTCTCCAAGTATGTGTTAACATCCCGCATGTCCCACTTAGCCCCCGCGCATACTTTGTTTATCTTGTCTCCCCTCTTTTCTTTGCATTTTGGTCTTGATTCTTAAACCGCCACCTGCTAGGTGGCGGCGGGTGGTCCTTCACGCATTTTCTAGAATTCTCTTTTTAATGCGACTCGTGTAAAATTTCAATGTTTACCAGCTTTTTTCACTACCTTTTCTTGTATTTATGATTCTGGTTCCCTGGAATAGTGTTTTGGCATTGTTTATGGTTTAAGAGATCAAATTGGTTTTCACCTTTGGGTAAATGGGATTCTATAAATAGCTGGCTTGTGCTCAAGCAAATTGCCCCTCAAATTTGCCTTTGAATTTCTCATTTCAATTTCAATTTTGCTTAGGATTCATAGTTTCATTTGTTGTATGCATGGTTAGTATTGTTTAGCTGTCAGAAAGCCACATATTCTCCTTGTGCAAGTGTTGTTATTATTTCATCCAATCAATTGGAGTAGGATAGTTTGATTTTCAATAGGAAGCCATTAAAGTTGCAGGTTTTGTTTGTCAAATAAGATAGTTTCAGGTTCTGGACGTTTTATGTTCCATGACTCGTAATAAATCCCACTAGGAATTACATAAGACAAGCTCGTACTCTTGCGTTATCCCTCTCCTACTCACATTGTATTCGGCCTATATCCTAAGTCGCCATTGTTCTAATATCTACTCTACGTTGGCGTTAGCATTACATGCTTTTCTAGATCCACATGAGCACAAAGGAATGAGGAGATCACACTGAGGGGACAAAGCCACACACCATCGATTCACCATTGTTCTACAAAATCCAGGTTCAAGCTTTCAAAGTTCTAGTTAAAGCATATCAAATAAAGTAGTCAATCATTTCATTTCAGTTAATTTCACTTTCGATATTGCCAGGGAAGCTATGGGGATTGATAGTTTCTGAGAAACTATGATTCACTCCTCACTTCTGAGGTAGGATCAAGAGTCTTTCAAATAGAGTAGATTAGTTATCAGGTTATTTAGAATAGATCTACAAACTACATAGACAAGTAGCTATACTCGGTTGCTTTGTTTGTTTTAATTACATTATTAGTTTAGTTGTCAATTTTAGATATATTAGATAATTGCTCTTTAAATTTTGTTTAGTAGTTTATCAATAAATATCAAACTTAGGAATATACGTAGATATATCTTGCATAGTTAATTTATTCTGTCATTAGTTAGCTTTATATCATTTTTTTTGCATGACAATCACGGGACCTAGAGAGCCCAAAGAATACGTATTCAAGCCAATCGTACCTCAACCCAATCTTGTCACAGAATAACTGACATAGATCAGAATCTTAGAATCCAAGTCTTCCAAACAACAGCAGACTTACAACAGATCAACTCATAGTTAAGAGGGTTAAACATAGAAGACGACCAAGCACACATGTTTTGGTCAAACCAGCCAAACTACATATTACCCTAGACAAATATCCACATGACTGTAGAAGGGATTGAAAGAGAGAAAATGTTCGGTTGTGATCCTTTGGTCTCATAACCAGACATATGAGACACTCTCACAGACATAGATACTAGCTTAAGAATTCAGGTTGCAGGAACGCCTGTGAGATACTTTGAGAAGATTGCGCAACTGTTAATTCTGAATATAGAGGCCGAGAAGGCATACGACTACTGGATATTAGGGATTAGAGATTTAACCATCGTATGACCATAGTAGGTCCACAACAACCACGAATCTATGCTTATGACCCACAAATCCCACAACCCAATGAGTCCACAGGTCAATCCAACGTTGACGCTGGTTTATGCACATTAGTATTTAGATCCACTCCACTTCCACCAACCATTATCAAATAGTTATCCTTGTTAGACATAGAAGATAACGAAGCTAAGGATTTTGGACTAGACTAGAGAATTGATTGTAGAATCCGTTATATATCCATCATCCATCTTATGACCCTATCTGGAGATATACACGAAACAATCCTGGGTCATTTTCCATGTGTCCCACAACCCATAGATCGAATCACGCCAGAGCTTGATATTGATTGGAACCTTCGAGTACTCATCCTCACCATTAGATTTCTGATTCCACTAGTGCGCATCAAAGACATAAGATTTCCTAACTAGTTTGTCTACACCCCACACGTATTCCATCCCCACTTTGGTTGTCTCGGCACGACCTCGAGAGGTCGGGTGTGAGGAGGAGTTACTTGTAGATTCCCATGCTACAAAAATGTGTTTTCTTTGAGATAGGTAAATATGGGCTCATACCATGGGGAATCGGGACCAACAACATCATAAGCTAGACAGGATTTTGGCATGTCATATGTAGGATGACATAAATTTTCCACAAAGAATGGCATGTCATTATTTCCTGGTAGAATACGGAGCATAGAACCCACTGTTGCCATAGCATCTGTAGATCTATTTTACACTCTTGGAATTTTTTCAAATGTGATGCACATAAAATAATCTTTTAGAGTTTCTACTAGCTTCTTGTAAGGTATGATTTTTTCATCCTTAACCTTATATTCATCATTAACTTGCTTGATAATTAACTAAGAATCACCCACAACCTTGACATGGTGGATGTCCCATTTGATGGTGAGCTTCATCCCTGCGATAAGTGCCTCATACTTTGTGATATTATTCATGCAAGGAAAACCCAAGCAAAAATCTTGAGGTATGGGGTCGCTAGAAGTATTAATGAGGACCATACCTGCAATTAAACCATGAAAAGTAAAAGACCCATCAAAGTATATCTGCCACATGATAGATTCTTCCATTTATAGTAATGAGGCATCTGGAAGATCCAGATTCAAAGGTTCAGTGCCTTGCAAAGGTGCCTCTGCTAATTGATTAGTGAGTACTTGTCCCTTAACCGAATTATAATGCACAAACTCTATGTCAAATTCACTTAGTAGAATGATCCAATTAGCCATTCTATCTGTGAGGGTGGGTTTAGACAGCAAGTAATTGAGCGGGTCAACTTTGGATATAAGCTTGGTTTTGGTATTCAATAGATAATGATGAAGTTTTTGAAAGGTAAAAACTACAGCCAAACAAGCCTTTTCAATTTGGGGATAGTTGAGATCATAAGTGATGAGAGTGCGACTGAGGTAGTAGACTAATTTTTATTTGTGACTAAGGTC
This sequence comes from Taxus wallichiana var. yunnanensis, assembly GCA_018340775.1. Taxonomy (NCBI): domain Eukaryota; kingdom Viridiplantae; phylum Streptophyta; class Pinopsida; order Cupressales; family Taxaceae; genus Taxus; species Taxus wallichiana. The sequence continues at coordinate 914,139,675 of CM031234.1, read as the reverse complement.
ATATTGGGGGCAAGCAGCGCACCAATAGCAAATTGAGTAGCAGAGATATAAAGCAGGAGTGGCTCACCAAGAGTTAGAGGCATGAGGATAGGTGGATTGGCCAAGTATTGTTTAAGCAAGGTGAAGGCCTGCTATTTCTCTGGTCCCCATATGAAGGTGACATCCTTTTTAAGTAGGTGAGTGAACGAATGGCACTTATCGGCAAGCTAGGAGATGAAGTGGTGAATAGCTTGTATTTTTCCCCTGTAAGCTATGTAGTTGCTTAATGTTCTTAGGAGGCATTTCAGTAATAACAGACACTTTAGCAGGGTCTACCTCAATTCCCCTTCTTGATACAATGAAACCCAACAATTTTCCTGATAGCACGCTGAATACACACTTCTTTGGGTTTAGCGGACCTTGTACTCTCATAAGTGCTCAAAGATATGCCATAAAATAGTAGGGTGATCTTCCCTTGTCTTAGATTTTCGAGGATGTCATCCACATAGTCTTCTATGATATCATGGATCATTTCATGGAAAATTACCATCATCACCCTCTAATAAGTAGCTCTTGCATTTTTAATACCAAATGACATTACTTGATAGTAGAAGGTACCCCAAGGAGTTGTAAAATCTGTTTTGTCTTTGTTCTTCATAAGCTATCTTGATTTGGTTGTATCTTGAAAAGCCATCCATAAGAGATAGCATCTCATACCCTGCTATTGAATCTAGAATCATATCAATATTTGGCAGTGGAAAATCATCCTTAGGGAAAGCTTTATTAATGTCTTTAAAATCCATGCAGATTCTGATCCCAACAATATTTTTCTAGATAGGGATGATATTAAATATCCATTTAGAGTAATCAATAGGCCAAATGAATCCTGCTGCAAGTAATCTTTCTAATTATTCTTTAACCAGTAGGGCTACCCTTGGGTGCATCTTTTTGAACTTTTGCTTAATAGGCTTAGCGTCTACATGTACAACTAAGTTGTGCACGACCAAAGTTGGATCTAAGCTTGACATATCCTTATAGGACCATGTAAATGCATCTATAAACTCCCATAGCAGCATGGTGAATGTTTTATGTTCCTGTGCCGAGAGTGATGCTCCTAATTTGATTATTTTTCGGTCATTTTCTGTGCCAATGTTTACATCGATAGTTTCCTCTACTAGTAACTTTGTGGGTCCTCCATATGGGTAGGATCAAGAAGAAGGTTGAGATCTTCGTCCAAAGATGTCCCCACGAGATTTTCATCCTTGGTGTGGTCACTTTTATTATCCTTTTATTTTTGCACCTATTTTTAGCCAGTGCCTCAAAGAGGTTTTCACTGTGTGACTTGGAATTTGATTTTTGCCAATGCTTTGCTTTGGAACTCTTGCCCTCACTTTTTCTTAAGTTTTTCTGACCACGAAGCTCAACCTCCTCCCCGAAGTATGCATAGGTATACAAGTCAATAGAGAAGCCCTTTTTGTGGTCTCCATTGGGGATTGTATCCTGAATGCCCATGAACTCTATAATAGCTTCATCATTCTCAAATAGATCTAGTGACATATGACATTGTTGGTCCCATTCAATAAGGGAAGGGTAAACGAGGTCAAGTTTAGGTTTCATAGGGGTTATGGTTAGGACATCCGTATTCATGAATAGGTTCGTGGAGGCAAGATCCTCATATTATCTATAATGGGAATCCGTATAACTCTCTAGGTAGTTAGAGCTATCCTCTTGTTCAGAGCAAGTACCATCTTGATCATTGGGGTGTGCTCCATAAGGATGAATTCCAATGTCGTATCTTTCTATTTTAAAATGTGGGAGAGGCAATGGTTCTCACCATCCCTTGTAGCCCATGGAGTACATCATTTTACTATATTTCTCATATTCAAGGGTTTGATAGCAGGTTGGCTGAGTATCCTTTGGGACCCAAGTTGTAGGTGGATCTAACAACTTTTCTTCAGCCAACAAGCCTCTAGGTAAGAATGACCCAATAGTGTGCTCATTTCTAGGTTTTCTAAAGTGATAGTTGGGTCGACCTCTAGTCTTAGGTGACAATGAGAGGTCTGAAACCAGGAGGGCTTGTTGCACATTATATTCTCCACAACCATATTCTAGAACCTTCATCTCCCATGAATCAAAAGGAGAGGTTGATGTAGAGGCACCATGGGTGCAAAAATTGAGAGAATCCGAATCTACTAGAGACTCCATGACTTGATTAGAGAGGGAAAAATATATCAACAGAGGGACACACATATGTACCCTTATGTGTAAAACTATTGAGAGCTTTGCAGTGAGTGAAGGACTCTGAATCCCCTTGTATTGTGACCGTATGTCCCTCGTACTTTAGCTTAATGCATTGATGGAACATTGATGGCATGGCCTGCATGGCATGAATCCATGGTTGATCTAGAAGCATATTATATAGAAGTTCCAAGTCCAAGACATAGAACTTTGTTTGATGACAAGTGGGACCAAAATTCCATAGGCAACATGATTGTGCCTTCGACTCCCTTTCCGCATTGTCGTAAGTGGTGATAGTGATGATGTTTGACTCCAGTGCTGCCGGTATGTCCTAGCTACTTAACCAACTTCAACATGTATATGTTCAACCCTGATCCATTATCCACAAGCACCCGTTTGATCTTCTTGTAGGTAATGACTACCTCAATATACAAAGGGAGATTATGTGTTGGATTTTCAGTAGGGATCTCCCTATGATTGAAGGCAATGTCTTCAGTTGGTATAATGTTTTACTGTGGCTTGAAGATGTGTAAGATCTACCTCTAGTGGCACTCTTGACCCTTGAAGAGTTTGGTATAAAATGTCTTTGTGTACATTTGATATCTTAAGAAGATCCAAGATCAAAATCTAACCAAACATTTTCTCAAGTTTCTCTAAGAGGTTGTACCTACCATTTTGTGGGGTTGATGGAGAAGGTTCAGGAATCACGAGGTGGGCACACCTTGTTACCATGGTGTAATCCTTTCCCTTGATTCAAATGGTGTTCACATGGTCATTAGGAGAGCAAATACATCCAATAAGTGAATCATAATGATTGTTGTCTTTCTTGGTATATAAGTAATTTGCTACTTTATAACTTTGGGATGACTCTCCCGATCCGGCTTTGACTCTTCTAATTTACCATGTTTGGGGAATGGCTCTTTATATATCCCCATCTTTTCGTTGGGTGTCTGATTTTTCTCTGGGTTGTCCACCTCTATCTCCCCATTGTCGATGAGGTCTTGGATATAGTGATGAAGTCGCAAACATTTTTCTGTTTTATGTCCCTTGACACGATGTAATTCATAATAGTCATGCTCCTTGTACCATGATGGTTTTAGAGCATTGTCATCAAATGGTTATGTCGTAGGATATGTCACCATGTGGGCTATATCCAATTGTTTTAATATAACCAACAAAGGCTCATTGAGAGGAGTGAACATTCTTCACTTGGGTGGTGGTTGAATAGGTCCTTTGGTCAGTTTAAAAGGTTGACTAGTTTGAACCATTTGTACACATTTGGAATCAGTGATCCTATCTCCCACCACATTTTTGTTTTTGTTAAATACCTTTGGCTTCTCTATAGGCTTAACACTTTGATTATCCTTAGATTGTGACTTGAGAGTTCCTTTGGCAATAAGATCTTTCTCTATTTGAACCCCTTTTTCAATGACCTCCTCAAAAGTGTGAACACAATGCATTTGAAGGTGGAAAGCAATGTCTGGATTTAGGTTGGGCACAAAAATACTTACCAGCTATTTTTCAGGGAAAGTGCAAGGGAAGTGGCTAGCTATCCCTCTCCACCGTTATAGGAAGTTGGTGAAAGTCTCATTAGGGTATTGTTTGATGCCACATAAATATGCCATGGTGATAACACTCTCTATATTGTATGAAACGTGATGCACAAACCTTTCTGCCAATTCTGGCCAGGTGAAAATAGACCCCCGAGGTAAATGAGTAAACCACTCCAAGGCTTGACCTCCTAGACTCTTGGGAAATAGTCATATGAGATAATTATCACTATAGGACACCTCTTAACATGCCATATAGAAATATTTGACATGGTCTCGTGGGTATCCCTTTCCCCTATATTTGTGAAATTTTGGCATGTCAAATTTTTAGGGAAAGGTTGAAGTGTCATAGCTTTGTCAAAAGGACGGGGACATAGTTCTTCATATTGATACTTTCTAATGCTCCCCAAATTTCTCTCTTGAAGGCTTGCAAGTGTTGCCATCATGGATTGTAATTATTGTGCGAGCAATTGTTCTTTAGTAGGAGAAGCTAGGATATATACATGATGATAATCCGCATTGTCTTCTCCTTGATTTTCCCTATGGAGTTCACTGATTTTGACCTTAGGCCTTGGTTTTTAGACATTCTTGCTTGCTTCCTTTTATACATGAGAGGTTAGCAAGGCTAATTGTCAGCTAAGGTTACTAATTTGTTGTTAAATGGTGACTTCTTCTTCCAAAGGTTCCTCTTCTTCCTCATATTGTGGAGGCTCTTCAACTTTCTCGTGTCGACTTTGATTCTACATGGTACTTTGATAAAGGGTATTCTATGTCCCACTACATTATCATTGCATGTGTTGGAGGTAGAAGCATGTCCGTGTGTTAAAATTTCCTCCATGTTGATAAGAGGTCACTCCTCCTCATTAGCATTATTCGTAAGTGGGATTTTTCATTTGTAGTGGGCATTTTGCCCCCTAATTCCATAACCCATGCTAGCGCCCTATCCTTGTTTCTAAAAAGGAACTCGTCTAAGAAGGTGGGGTCAAAGTCAAATTCCATGTGTGGGGACTCCAATTCATTACCACTATGATTGACCATGTCTTCTATCTCTTTTTCGTGGAAGATAGAGGCCCTAGATCATGTCCAATAAAAGGGTTTGACCCTTCTATTTGAGGCTTCCCCAACTTGCGCTTGTTGTTCCTTGTATGTTTTTTCTCGAGTCCTAATCGTGTTTTGGGAGCCATTATTTGCAATATTTTTACCAAGGTAAGTTGTAAATGTGTTCAAAAATTTGTGTCCATACCTAAGTGAAACATAAAATGAATGTCAAGAATATGAATGAGTAACAATGTGAGAATACCAATGTGATAGAGTGATAAATCAACAGTGACACAAATGTTTGGTATCTAAGCCTATCAAATGAATGAAGTACTTCCTAGACTATGCTTCAAAAAGTAGTTGGTGTAGCAAGATAATTAACAAGATGTCCTCACTTATGCCAAATTCAAGAGAATGAACAAGACGTAAGTAAATACAAGAAGTTAATGTGACCTCCTAACAAGGTATACTAGAAGTAAGCTCAAATTTGATTAATACCTATATCCCAAAAAGTACCAGTTACAATTTGTGAGTGACACAACAATGTCACCAAGATATGTTAACCAAACTTTGTGAGAAAGTAATGCACTCATATCGAGATGATATTGATATAACAAACACAAGTGGTAACACGTAACACTCTTCAAAATCGAGGTAATAATAGAGTTGAACCAAAAGCTTAAAGTATAACTAGGAATTGTTAAAATGTGTATAGTGTAACCTTACAATATGGATATTTAGGTCAAGTTTACAAGAAACAAGATGTAAATACCAAAATTGTAGTGATACGATACAAACAAGGTAACCCTTCTAAGGAATTTCAAGATGATGAACCACGCCTAACTACAATGATGATCTTGACATGGGTATTAAAACCAAAAAGGCCACCAATGATATGAATACACCTCCACACACTTTAGACATTTAACTTACCCAACCACAAACATGGATGGGCATAAATGGACAAAAAAGTGGTAGAAACAATCGATTGGTAACACAAAGGTAGCCACCTTTCTTTTGATCAACAAAGTGTCACAAGAATATGAAGGAAGTAGGTCAAAAATGGTGATGAAAATGTTGGATTTACTTCGGTAGAGTTTTGCCTCACCTTAAGGCAAGTGAAAAACTAAGCGAAAGTAACGCGTCACACGTTTCGTGATGAAAGATGGCTCACAACTCAACACTATTTTGAAATGGTCAAAGTGGGCTCCTGGTCAAATAATATCTTCCTAGGTGGTTCTCTCGCCCTAGGTGTTACAAAGCTGTCTTAAGCGAGCATGATTTACCCAAACAATCCTAACTATCTTGGGAGTATCTTAGCTTTACTTTACCCCCTTCGAGCACAAAGGGAAACTAGTGCGTCCATGTGTGCTCTCCCTGGGGTTGCCATACAGACAACCGGTAACACTATCTCATAAGGAATCACTAGTCAAGTAGGTAGTGTGGAGCACTTCCCATTTCATCCACAAGGTTCCCTCTTACATGGACTACTTTGGGGTTATTGGAACCACCCCCATTGTTATAGCCTAAGGCATTTGCCAAAGGGGTTATGTTCGATTGAAGTGAGATAGGACGTACCCTTTTCCGAAACTTGAAATACAATGTTTTGAATATGTTGTTATTTTTATCTTATTTAATTAGGTGTGGTTTGCTTGAACACCTTTTGGCAACTTGTACAACAACTTTATTAGTAGTTTTTGACTTTGTTTCGATTCCACCTTTCTTTGACAAGTGTGCATTTTGGTCTGCACAACAAGTTTAGTAGTTTTACATAAAAAGAGTAAACATTATTTCTGATTCTCAAAATCATCTAAGGACACAAGAGAAGAGTATACGTGATGTTTCCAAAATCCAAGAAGATATCAAATGGAAAAACACTTTAATTCAAACACATCAAGTTAACCCATTCCAATTCAGATATTCTTAACAATTTCAAAGCATCAAAAAGACCTAAGAATCATTTATGATTCCCAATATCACCCCAAGGGATGTGAGGGAAGAGCATACATGATCTTATTCTTATAAGCAAGCATGCAAAGTTTACCTAATCTAGCAAAGCATGTAAACACACCCTGCAAAAATAAGTATTAATTAGATAAAACCTATAAGAAAGTTAGCACCTTAACATCTTAATCTTAATAACATAGAAAGATACCTATGTCCCGGTTTGGGCATGTGCATGCAGGTTAGGGTGGATGCGCCACTCTGTATTTTCTAACTTACAGTGCACCTGCGCCACTAGAAAGGCGGGTGCACTAGGATCAGGGCATGTGTGCCACAGAGGTAAATGACAATATGGGGATCTGACAGAGTGCTTGCGCTACCAGAGAGGTGCCTATGCCATGATAAGTGCATGTGTGCCATGATTGATTAAAAAAATGACAGGTTTCTAATAGAGCATCGTGCCACGAGAAAAGTGCATGCATTACAGGAGAGATGCCTGCGCTTGGGTTAGTGTGTATGCATCGATATGACAGGTTTTCACGTTACAGTGAAGGTATAGTATGAAATGGCATGTGTACCTAGGTTAGTGCACCCACACCCTGGTTTGGGTATGTGCGCTAGGGATAGTGCATGCGCTAGGTCAACAAAGCAGAGATTCGGGCTCGACGGTGTGCTCTGCGCTAACATAAGTGTACCCGCACTCTGTTAGTGCACTGTGCCACTCCTGCAACCAAAATATGGCAAAAACACAAAAAAATATCACAATACATCAAATTTTAGCAAGTTAGTTTGAAAATGGCAATAACCCATTCAAATGGTGACTATGAACGAGAACCTACACATATAATATTAGCAAAAATCCCAAGAAAATGGACATTAATTACTATATGTACATATCAAAAGTTAGCCAAAACAATAGAATTCAAACTAAAATGCCAAGGGACTAGGTCCCACCAGGCGTGCCAAATGTGTGCATGGTTTTGTTCAACTAAGTTAAGGAAATTAAAACTAACACCTAGTAGTCTTAATTAACAAAGATAAATCAAAATCTAAAACACCATCAAGATAAGAGTTAAACAAGGTTAGACAATAAAATTATTGCATTAGAACTTTAAAGCATAAATCAAACTAACATGCTAATTGTCAAGAACCTCTACTCTTTTGATTGACAACAAAAATCAAATGGACCTATGTAGACTCCATGGAAATCAAATTGGTTGTTTTTGATATCCAAGAACCTAGGAATGGGAGCTCATCAAATCTTGGCTATAAGACCCTTAACTATCCCCATATGACCCAGCACTTGGCTAGAAAAAGCAAGAAAGGAGGCTTAGCTCTTCAAATGGTGAATTCTCAAGAATAACAAAGGAAAGCTTTTAGTCTATTTGCTATGTGCTTTGCTTTTGTCTTCTCAAGGAATTTAGGTGTAAGTGTAAAGGTAGGAGGAGGGATCTTTATATAGCCCAATGGATAAAGGAACCACTACATCCCTGTACATGTGGGATAATATGAATGTTGAGTTAGTTGTGGATAAGGGGGGTTTAGATAGGGTTGAGTTAACTTTAGGAGGGTTTAGCTTATCCTATAGCGACCCATGTGGATAAAGGGGGCCTATTAATTAATCAAGATGCTTTAATTAATAGATGTGCAAGCTTATAAAAGCTTTTAGAGGAATATTAACATGATTTAGACTATATAAGGGGATTAAATCAATTAAATATTGACTTATTGGTTAAATGAAAGGGAAAGATAATTAATTAATAATAATTAATTATTCTAAATAAAAAGGGGGATTAATTAACGGAAGGTCATTAATTAAGGTATTCATTGGATAAGCAACTTAATTAATTAGGGTAGTGTAATTAATTAACGACAATCGAGAGAGAAGGTGAGGAATTTTTGAGTATGTCACCAATTTGCGGGAAAGGGTATAATTAGCACAATTTTAAGTGTTTTAAATTATTCATGCTAAATTATAGGTTTCTACGTAACGATCGATGGGGAATTCTTATGATGCGATCGAAGAAACAAGGCTTGAAAAGATCACCGGCTTTGTGATCAAGATTCACAATAGAAGATATGATATTGAAAAGAGTCTAAATTTATCTCAAAGTCTTATCTTTTGGTCCCATAGACTCTTTAGTATCGTGGAAATTGTTAAAATATTTCATTTCATTTCAATCCTCCATCATTTATGCAAAATCCTTTATTTTTATTTTGATAAGGCACATGATTTCTTACAAATTGATAAATCTCTTTTACTCAGACTAAATTTTGAAGCAAGGGAAACAATATGAAGCACACATAACAATTACATATATGGATATTCAAGGAAAAATACTAGCTTAATCTAGGGGTCTGGATTAAGTACCAACAATGGCTCCTGCTATAGGATGGGTACCCCCTAGGGTGCCACAAGAACAAATACCAGATGCCTAATCCATTGGGTAAGGAGTCGGGGAGACAAAACACATAAGGCATTATGAAAAGATACATAACATTCATACCAAAATATTGACATATCTCAAAACCTGGTCACTGTAGACCAGAGCACAAAAAGGGAAACACCAACAAAAACAAAGGAAAAAGCAACACAACAAAATTGTACATTATACAATGATCATACCCGACCCTCTAGCTTAGTCCAAGAAATGTTTGAGATGTATGCCATTGATAAGTAACTCCAGTAAATGTCCCTCCAAGTCTTTCAAAAAGAAAGTAAGTTCTCGAATCCTGATGTCTTCTCTGTAAGCTTTCAACTCTGGATAAGACCATGCCTTGCAATCCTAGTATTTCTTTGGAAATTTAGCATAATATTGTTTTTATTCTTTGTTCATACTACTCCCCAACCATACCTTTCTATGTTTTCGGGAGGTTCCCAAGTTACATTCTTTAACATCCCTGGGTGTATGGATAGATTATTTCATAACTCGGTTAGTATTGTCAAAGTTTGATTCAAGACTAACTAGTCCTCTTGGGATAATATTTGTCTTTAACTACATTACATATTTCCTAAAGATGGTTTCTTTTACATCACATAATACAACCACTGGCTTAATATTAATGAGTTGATTGGTGAACTCACCTTCATACTTTAGAAATCTCTAGATCTAAGCATCATCCTCAAAAACCTACCAATCTTGAATGTTGTGGGAATCGAAGGTCGACTAGCACTTCTACTTCATAATTACAATAAGGGGACACTGTCTCATTATCATGCGATATGATAAGATTGATGGAACAGCTACATATTTGCACAGTACAAACACAAAATAATTATTAATTCTCAATATGATATTCAGATACAAGTGGCTATTATATAGCCATAAAGGTAGGTAAACAACTTCCTAGAAAATAGGAAGTGAGTAGAACAATAAACCCGTATTGATATATTGTTATATAATTGTTATAACAATATATCAACAACCTTACAAACTAATTACTCTATGAGTAATTATACAATTACATCACACATATATAATTATATTATCATTGATAATATAATTGCACATATTAATAATGTGAACACCATTCATTCCTAACATTCACCCCCTTGGTGTGAACATTATTAAATCCCAATATTCACCCCCTTAATGTGAACACGAAGAAGAACCATATTCACAGAAATTGAACCACCTCCTGAAAGCACTTCTTAGACCAGGTACAGACTCCATAGATTATCTCTTTACCCTCGTAAAGGCGTAGTGTCAAGCCGAATTATGCAGGAATGCTCCCTTCCTCTTTAGGTTCCTGTGGGACTTTCCCTTCCTCTCTGGGCGCCCGAATTCTGAATCTCCAAGATCCACAAGCTTCACACTAGCTGGATAACCATCCCTTGAGTCTACCTCGAAATCTTCTCCTGCTCCCCAAAAATGAGTATTCTGAAAACATGACTCCTCCAAAAAGTTCTGAAAAGGGTTTATTCAGAAAACCATCACTCTGCAAAACAAGAACACTGAAAATGAAAAAACCACACTGCACACATGTCACCAGATCAGTATGCGGCCCCGTCGTTGGCGACTGACGAGAGGACGCTGCTTGTCCTCCATCCTCCAATTATCTGCTGTTAACTCAGCTGAATGTGATCATGGGGCTCAAAATTATATACTCTGATCGGGCGTCGGATTCCACCAAAAATGCGTCTATACACGACCCGAGGCGAAGATATTGAGTGTCGGTGAGATGTGCCAGCCATACGTGGAAGTGTGAATGTAATACGGTAACAAACTAATGGAGTCCACGTTAGAGGTGATTCGATGGAGGATCTACAGCTTTGAACGGCTGACTGTTGAAATATCCAGGACTAATATTTGTTGATCATATTTTCCAGATACATGCAGACCTTTGTGCTACCATGCAAGTCGAATGTGATGGCATACGTGTGTTTTGTGGAATGAGCAAAAATACCGTCGAGCCCGCCACGTTTTTTTCCTTTTTCTTTGCACAGGAATCGAACTCGAGTCAGATTGTGAGATCCGCTTCGTATGGATCAGCCTTGGTCGGATTTTTTGGTTTGAACAAACCACATGAATAGAAAACCACAAACCGATCACCAGACTATTCAATAATAGAAATACAGTCAGCAAAGGTGATTCCAATCAAAAAAATGCTTCACGCTGCTGTCTAAAATTTCATTTTATACAGACTGCGCTTCTCTGTTGAGCATTGGCGTTTTCAATATATATAAATATTCGGAAACTATCCTAAATGAATCTTAAACGCCGGTCACTTGACTGTATACAAAGTTCCAGCTCGCATTACTCGGGGCAAGCTGAGAAAAAAATTGCCCCTCTGAATAATTTATTCTTCCATCAAGAACAACTCGCTCTGATGGCAAATGAAAATTACACACCAGAATTTGCAGCGAGATCAGAGTGAGACGTTAAACAAATAACTAAAAAATGATATTAAATATTCTCCATTGAGTATGCAAAGGATCAAATATGCTCTGATACCAGATGATGGAACAGCTACATATTTACACAGTACGAACACAAAATAATTATTAATTCTCAAAATGATATTCAGATACAAGTGGCTATTATATAGCCATAAAGGTAGGTAAACAACTTCCTAGAAAATAGGAAGTGAGTAGAACAATAAACCCGTATTGATATATTGTTATATAATTGTTATAACAATATATCAACAACCTTACAAACTAATTACTCTATGAGTAATTATACAATTACATCACACATATATAATTATATTATCATTGATAATATAATTGCACATATTAATAATGTGAACACCATTCATTCCTAACAAAGATAGTCAAATTTTCAGATGTTGCATTCTGAGCCCTTTTATGATAAAGGATATTGAAGGAATTAAATAATTCTATGACATCCCAAACTTGTCTCGACCTCTAATTTTTAGTTGCATATAATTTCTGACTTGATTTACAACTAATTTAGAATCTCCTTGTTGTCCAAATTTCTCATTCATATTGAAGTTAATGCACTAGCTACTAAAGAAACTAGCAACTCAGAAATTATGTAAGGTTTATGTTACCTCAGATGTGATGTGTTACAGGTGCTAGATGGCTGATTCTCGCTGCAAATTGATATAACTATAAAACTAGAACAAATATGGATAAGATAGATATATGTGGGGGTTTCCCGACAATGCAGTTCTAAGAAGTGATTAGCTTCCATTTTGTGGATGTCAACCCCCATTTGTTTAGAAAAAGTGATGTAAAGGATGAAATTGTAGAAGCATGCGAAACAAGAATGTCCTTTGAATCTAGAAAGATGACAAAAGTTGATCTAAACACTAATTATATGACAATATCGTAAAGCGTCGTTAACTAGTGCGGGTTGATGTCGAACTAGATTGTGCGGAGGTAGGTAGATGGCCATAGGAGGGAAAATTTGGACTATAGGAAAAATATGCAGAGACAAGGGTCCGAATGTAAACTAAAGGATGACAGGAGCTTGTGTATGTTGTGAGTATTATGTAGAAATGAACCAAAGACAAAAAACCACAGAAAGTGACTAGAGATGGAAAGGGAGGAAGTATGGTGATAAATTGGGCACAGGTCGATGGAGACCCGGCCGAATGATGACGACCTAGTCTCGACGAAAATAACTATATCGAGTCATATATGGCTAAAGAAAGGCAAGACAAAAAGAAATCTATAAACAAATAAGAGAGAGGCAGCTCATGAAGAATCTCTATGTAATGATACTTGATGGTACGAACTGTAAGAGATTAGAAATGAGAAATACCCAAATAATATGATAAAATCTTAATAAATCAACACAATGATAATGATAAACCTCACGATGGATGATCATGATCAATGCAAATATGTTGAAAAGATGTCTCAAAGATCTGTTGATGTATCAAAAATTTCTTAGACATGAGGAAGGATGCTTTAGTGGGAAAAATCTTGAGAATTGCATGCATTTGATAATGACTAGAAAGAAAATAACTATTTTTATAGGGTCGACGATGACCAGGTTGGGTCACCACCGATTACAGGAAAGTTTCGCCACCTTTGAGATGTTTTTTTGTGCTTTTGACGGGATTTAGAGCTTCTTAAAGAATAGAAGGGTGCTTTAAAGCACTTAAGTAGGTAATAGATGTGATAAGGGTAGTTAGGGCATAAAAATAGATAAAAGATAGAAAATCAAAGGGGATGTGTGTGTAGGATAAAAGTAACAAAAATAGAAGGTTGGTTAGGGAAATGGATGGGGATTAATTAACTAATTAATACACATAAAGACTAATGTGGATGGGATCATTGGACATGTGAGATGTTAAATGATTAATTAATTAACATCCATTAATTAATTAATAAGGATTGGATGGGCATTTAATTAAAGAAGGGGGATGATTAAAATAAGTATGCCCTTATGGGCGATGAATGGGTATGTACCAGATTTAGGTGTCTACATTTTGCCCCTTTTTGTTGAGTGGTTTAGGATAGTAAACCATGAGACAAAAATGATGAGAGTGGATAAGGATAAAAATAATTGATGATGAGCTCCCCCTCAAATGGGGGATTGATGACATCAAGGAAAATCAATGACGCATTTGAAAAAGGTAAATGATGAAGGGCGAGGCGGTGAAGAAAAGATGGGTAAAATGATTACAAGGAAAGATTCCCCAGGCAAAAAGGATCACAATAATGATGGAAAACTATGGCGGTGACTCCAATATCACATCGGTAGGGGACAATTGTGGTCTCAACAGAGACAAACAACCATGTTCTATGGATTGGTGAGTGGGTGAAGATCACTACATTATGGATGCAGGCTGAGATGACCAACATGTTATAGGAAAGGCATCAAAGCATGCACAACTATATGCAAAAGGGTATGTGAAATCCTTTGTACACGAGGAATTGAGAAAATAGGTATGCATCCACAAGGGATGAGGATGAATGATATGGTGTCTAATGGGAAATGGAGAAAGGCCGATAAGGTAAAATAAAAAATCAAGTGATGAAGTAATATGACCTAAAGGGGGAGAGTATGGCCACAAAGGCAAAAAAAAGGAAAAGTCAAAAATGCCCCAGGTGGGGAGAAGTATGGATGTAAAGGAAAAAAAAGGAAAAGTATGCCCTGAGAGGGGAAAAGTATGGCCACAAAGGTGGAATTTGATGAAAAATAATGGTTCCCCAAGGATGGGCACGAATATGGCCACAATAGTGGACTTGATATAATGAATGTAATGCCCAAATGGGAAGATGAATATGGCCTCAAAGGAGGACTTCGTGCATGGATTAGATAGGATTATAAAATAAAATGCCCAAAAGAGGAGTGATTATAGCCACGAAAGGTGGAATTAGGGAATAAATATGATTAACATGCCCGAAGGAAAAAGAGATGGCCACAAATGTGGACTTGAAGAGTTACATATGCCCAAAGGAAGAGTGATTATGGCCATGGGTGTGGAATTTGAGAGTACAATAGGATTAAAATTCCCAATGAAACAATAGATATGACCATGGGGTGTGGACTTAGAGAGTATGTAGGCCCGAGAGGAAGAAATAGTTGAAAATTTTGTATGAAAAATGCCCGGAGGGAAAATAGAGATGACCACAAGTGTAGAATTAATGGTCAACAATAGATGATGCCCTAGAAAGGGATGCAAGAAAGAAGGAGAAATCCCAAAATGGTTCTTTAAAGGCCATTCGATGATGACCCAAGGGGATCAATGATGACTAGGTGTTAGTGGGATATATAATCTTGGGGTTGGTGACAATGCTCATTTTCACATGTAGAATTAACGAGAGAGAGGAAAATGAGAAAAGAGAGATTGAGAAAATGGATGCCTTCGGAGTTGCGAGTAAATGTTAGAGGGTGCAGAGGATGGTTGATGCAGCCTAGAATCCTACGAACACCCCCTGGTGTATTGGCACATCACTTAGCTTGAGTGAGCGCTCACATGAAGCATGTAAAGGTACCATTCCCCTCTTTAGAGTTTCTTGTGTAGGATGTCAATGTGTTGAAGATAAAACTTACATCCAAGAACTTAACTAACCATAAACATTCCACATAACATATCCCAGATCTAGATCTTAAAAATCATGAATTAAACAATAATATTAATGAAGTTAACCATACAAGAACCCATTATAGTCATGTTTAACACCTTTATCCAATGAATACACTACATTATATTAAGCACAGTAAATACAAAATCTTCTTACAATAAATAGTATCATAAATTTATGCGTGTAACAAATACGGCATCATAACTCTATAATAACTCATACATAGTGTCTCTAACTACACAAAATAATACATACTTATAGGAGTGGGGACTTTCCCTTCACTGTTTACGCACTCCCCAAAATAGGTCGCATGCTGAAAATAGCCATGTGCCTTTATAATAATACGCACACATGCAAGTGCACTAATAATAGATCTCCTACAGTTAATTGACAGTAGTAATCATATTATTATCCCAAACTCATGCATGGCGCTTAGTAGACGCTCATCCCCAAAATATCATTTTCATGTCACACAAGTCTCCATCCTGTTGTGTGCTCTGCACGCTATCTCCAAAGATAGCCCGTAACTATGAAAAATGGCTAAGTACCAAATCAGCTTGTCATGGCACGCATTTCCTTCCACATCCTCCTGTGCCTTCAAATGCACCTTATTCCTCTAGGCAAATATTCTCTGTACCCTCTCCTTAGTGTCATACTCTGTTTTCTCAATATTACCCCACACTAAGCTACATTTTTGTCTCAATAATGGGGTTCCTCCGGATATTCCCAAAGAAGAAAGGATAAGAATGGAAAGAATGTAAAGAATTATTGTACAAAGAATAGAATTCTATTCTGCAACACCCTCTGCTTCAACTAGGAGGATCAACTCTGGATATTCTATTTTAATCTTAGCCTCCAATGTTTGCCATTCATCCAACACATTTCTTTTCTTCTCTGGAACATCTATGGAAATGGCTTCCAACTTGTCCCGGGTTATCTCTCCCTTATCATTCTACAATACTAGGAAAACGTTGGCCATAATAGACATCCTTCCCTCCAGAAGATCCATATTTTGTGCTATGAGCTTTCCAATCTCATCCAACCTCTCTTTATGCAGGGTTTTGTCTTTGTTGCAAGGGCTTCATGCATTTTTACTAATGTCGGTCTCTCTGCACACCCTAAAGTCTTATCCTTGATTGCCTTCATAACTTCATTATCTTCTATTATAGTCCCGATCCCGATCACGCTACTAGAGCTACGGATGTTCAAAACTTGATCTCGCTTTCTTCAACTCATCTTGTAAAGTTTGGAGTAATGCCTCATAAGATGAAATATTTCTAACCACAGAGGCCTTTGCTCTCTCTGCTTCCTATTTAGGATCCTTTGCACCGACATTCAAATTAATCCATCCTCAAGTACCAAATAAACTAATGTGTGCACATAATGCATAGCCGAAGGAAACTTCTCAGTACCTTAGACTCTAGATGTGGTCTTTCTTTCAGGACATAGTCACCAATTTCTTATGCCATGCTAATGAAGGCCTCATTATTTTTCTTCTCTAGATCCTTCTCTCCTTTTAGATGTGCTATTTCTATAGTTTTTACCTTGTTATCTTCAAGTAGCACTCTAATAGTGGCAGCCTTATCAATATTCCTCTGCACCACCTCTATAGATACCTTAACCAAGGCATTGCTCACCTACTCATTAGACATGAGAGTGGGATTTATAGTCATGTGCCTACTTTGAGGTGCCTTCTTCACTCTTCTCAACACACAATACTCCTCGCATACATCAAAATATGGCTCGTCCATGTGAGTTTTCATGGACCACGACAACTGTTTCCTTGCGTGCATAGTGGTAATGTCTAGGTCCATCGGTTCCCATGTATATAACTCCTTTAGGTCCACTGTGCTTTGAAAGTGGGTATGGAAAATTTTTCTTATGTCCTCAACATAGCCCATACTTGGTACATCATATTATCCACTTGTTCTCCTTGTTCTTGGTCCCTTATGAACCTAAGTGCCAAGGTTTGGAGTTGGTCCTTCGACATCCTGAGTAGTGTCATGTGCATGAGGCTACTCATGTTCTGATTCTTCTACCTCCTTCACACCTTCCTCTTCATCCTTCATGTCCTCATCTCTGGGCTCCTCCATATCTTCTATCTACACTTTGGGGTTCTAGGAACACTCTTTGCTGAGACTCCTTTGCCTCCTCATTTAACTTTAACTTTATCCTCTTCTTCTCAGTTGTCTCTTTCTGAGGGGAGAGTCATAGTGATATTCGTACATGTTGTGGAGTTCCCACACCTTGGGTTCTTGTTCTTATGAATACCCTCTTAAAACAATGCTCTTCATGGACTACCTCCACATCTAAGTCCTCGTCTCCTTCTTGCACATGAGGTAGGATATTCATGCACTCGAGTCTTTCACTCTGTCATGGGCTTCCTCCGGCCTCTATGATCCAAGCCACCACTATCTTTGTGTTCTTCTTCCTCCTTATCTACCTCTATAGTCACTTTGTAGGATTTGGAGCTGGCACATTCTCCACTATATGCTTTCCCTTAGGTGGCCCTAGGAGCATGAACTCATTCTCCACATACTTGTTATTCTCCAACTTAGGCTTAAGCTGAAGGTATACGAGCACGGCTCCACTATCCCCAATAGCCAAGCTTACTAGATTCATACTTATGACATCTAAGATGAGCCTCTCAATGTAGGTAGTCTACCTGGATACACATATGTCTTCCTGAGGGTGTGGTAGTCATAGTCTACCTTGTTTGCGTTGAAGTTCAAATGACATGCATCAGTAAATCTGTGAACTGAGGTTTGG
Source organism: Taxus wallichiana var. yunnanensis (assembly GCA_018340775.1). Lineage (NCBI taxonomy): Eukaryota > Viridiplantae > Streptophyta > Pinopsida > Cupressales > Taxaceae > Taxus > Taxus wallichiana. The sequence continues at coordinate 914,121,648 of CM031234.1, read as the reverse complement.
AAGTAGCATCATTGTGAAGGCATAGGGAAGTTTGCACCATGGTATCCATGTCCCATCCCTCATAGAAAACCACACAATGCAGAAGTGTTGGTATACCATGAACTATACTACCTTGCCTACTACCGAGGGTAGCTCCTTGGGAATGGACCACTCCTCAAACACCATGCAAATTCAATCATAACACATCTCAACCCTCTGCTTAAGTGACCCACTCATTGATCCTTCACATAAGTATTTTTCAAACCTCTTCGTAAGGGACTTATTTTCCAAGGGTTACTCCCAGATCTTGTTCTTTGGCCTATCAGGGACAACAATTTCTAAAAAATAAGAGAAAGGAGGATAATGCCAAAACTTATCTTTTCTCTGTATGCACTTCCTCAACAATGGTGTCGTGCAATATAGACTACTAGGTTGTATACTAATACTTGAGACATTTTCATTACAATGTGAAGCCACATGGAGTTTACCTGTGACCATCTCTCTTGGTCATTCAACTTGGTTAGTAGATGCTTGCAATTGCTACACCATAAGAAACTTCTTTAGTTTATCAATGTCCATTCCGCATGGAACCTTGGTATAACCCAACTCATTTCTTGTTTCTATGACCACTAATTTATTATTCAAATCACCAACAAGGTCTACCCCTATGCCCTTCAACCCTATTAGTGTCAAAACCAGGGCTGTTGTGATCATAACCCTTCATTTGGTGAAATAAAAGAAGTCCTCATGGACTCTACTCATCAGCCATTGGTATAAGGGTTCATATTTTCCAAAATATAGGAGCTCATAACAATGATAAACTCATACACCGCTTCCGTAATTTCTCCCTAGCATCACCATACACTAGCATATCCTCCACCGTGCATTTGTTAGTCTTCTTATTCAACAATACATCCAACTCTTCCGTGTTGTCAGAAGTGCGGTGGTTGTAGTCACTTATCTTACATCTATGGATGTGGGAATCCCACTTTTGTCTAACTATTAATCCTTTTAGGTATTGCATCTCTGAAAAATTACTCTTGATAGCAATTTAAACTTCATCTTCTACCTTCTTCTTTCCTTTCATGCATGCTACAGGTGCTTTAATTGGTGCCATTGTAAAAATCTTACCTTTTTCCTATCTATAATGATAAAACTCAAACCCTAGCTCAAATTTGCATGCCCTAGCTTGAAAACGCATGCCCTAGCTCCTTCTCAATGCTTTCATTTCACTCAAACCCTTCACCAATGGGTACACAAGCCTCTTCCATGCAATAGTTTTCTTTCCATGTCTATTTTCAAAACGCGCTCTGTACCTTAACACGATTCGCTCGACTTGATCACACTTATCTCACTCAAATACTTGTGATAAAAAAGGTAAAAATGAACCCGCATCACATCCTTATATATATTTTGAAAAATTTAGTGCATTTATTGCTCCTTCACCTACCAATAATCCTCTCATTAATTAACCATTTTCACAATATCCATGCGGTACATCTTCGAGCCCTAGCTATAACCTTCTATCTCCCCTTCTTACCTTTTGGATATAGACCTATCTTCAATGCGCTTCTATGCGCCTTCCCTGGTAGTCTCCATGGCCGCCACTTACCTCTCATTATACTATTCTCTCATTTATCTTCATCTATGGTTATATTTTTAGAGAAATCTCCTTTCTAACAACTCCTTTCCACACTTAACTAGCACATGTAACAATTTCATTCTCATGTGTACCCAGTTGTGAGTAACCACCCCACACCAATGGTATGTGTAGTCCTCTACACATAAAAATACTTCAAATGGTAATTAGCTTCCAACACATAAACACACTTATTACAAAAAGCACCAAACTAAATTGAAAAAACATAAGCGACGAAGAAGGAAATACTTTAAGGAAATATAAAAATGAAAACTATTCTAAGTGACAACATTGCCTTATTACAAACACCAAGAATACTTATTTATAGTAGGGCTTCAACCTAATCTGTTGAAGTAAGCTGGTTAACCGTATTCCATCATGCATCTCTAACTGAAAAACACCTAATTAGAGTATATAAGTGATAATATACGGTCTAAACCAATGAAATTTAAGCTTTCTGGATCGCGTAAAAACTTAGAATCATAAAGAAGCACCCTCTGTCCTATCTTAAGCTTTTTTTTTCCTGATGTACTGTCATGTCATGCCTTCTTCCCAGCCTTTTCCTTCTTTTGACTCCAACATGCTATGACGCACCTCTCATCTAATTGTATCAATTTATCAATTCTTTCTTCTAATGCTTGCTCATTGGCTAGACCTCTAGTGCGTGTAATATGTAAAGATGGTAATATGAATTCCATAGGAACAATTGCTTCTCGCATGAAACACCAACTAAAAGGGTGTGGCCTTGTTTAACCTCTTGTATGTTTTTCTATATGTCCAAAGCACGACATCAAATTTATCATCCTAATATTTCCTTTCAACATCACAAATTTTTGTCAATGTCTGGCTCAGAATCTTGTTGAAGTCCTCAACAGTCCCATTTTCCTGAGGATGATAAGGTGTAGTCTTATGGTACACAATAATACATTCATTCAATAGTATCCTGATTATCTCATTCAAAAAATGCGTACCCCTATTACTTATCAAGGTTAGCGGGCATCCATACCTTGTAAGAATATTTTCAAATAAGAACTTGGTTGTTATAGCTGATATACAATCCTTGGTAGGTGTTGCTTCTACCCACCTTGTAAGATAATTTGTGCAAGTGATGATGTAGCATGATCGAGTTCTACGTGTGGTGGTGAAATAGAACCCACATAGTCTATAGCCCATTTCTCAAATGGCTCTGCACTAGGAATAGGTCTTAAGTGAAAATGAAGTTGAATTGGAGTTTGAATGAGAGAATGTAGGAGGAAGGTTAGGGAAGATCTATATCGGGATGTTTGCTTTTATTTTACGGGAACATAAGGGAGGTTTTTCTTGGGATCTTGGAGGTGGAACATTGGAAGAATTTTACGAGAGAGATCGAGCTAGTTTTAACAGGCATGGGTTTTCTTCTTGTTCAATTGATTTGGAAAAATAATTTGTTAAGTCATGTAGATCTATTATTGATTTATATCTATTTCATGTCTACAAATATGAAGAAATATTGTTATTATTTCATGGAATTATTATTTTTGATTTACACCCATATGGGTGTCGATTTTGAAAGATTAATTGTTGTTTGAAATATGGAATTATTGATTTGAAAATACACCCTTTTGGGTCTTCATTTTTGAAAGATAAATTACTATTTTAAATCTAGAAATGATGGTTAAAAATACACCTTTTTGGGTCTGCATTTTTGAAGAAAAATTGTGGTTAAAATATAAATACTTTGTTGGATTTTCACCCTTTTCTGGACCTGCATGTTTGTGCATTATCTTGGTATGAAAACACATTTTTTTGGGTCATTATGGGCACCCATATTTGAATATGTGTATACTTGATTATATTTATAGAAATTTATGCCTTCTTCTTTGGGTCGAATCACACCCATTTCAAGATCTGCACTTTTGTATTTTTATAAAACTACTGTTTTGGGCCAATTTCACCTATAGGAGTTAATGTAAATTGATTATTTTATCAAATCCTTTTTGGAATTATATATAGTTATGAATAAGAAAGAAATAATGTGTAATATAGGTGGTTAGGCCAATGTGTAATATAGGAATTAATTTATGGGTTTATGGTAAACGAGATATGAAATACTTTTGAGGGATTGTTTTCTTTATGATTATAAAATTGGAATTATGGTTTTAAAACTGAAATTAATGATTTTTCTACCTCTTACTTATTGAATTGAAAAATTGTTTGAATGTTTTTATGGATTGCGTCTTGAAAAGAATTTTTGATTATGGAAGTGGTGTATGAGATAGTTGTGTTGTGAAGGATGAAAAATCTTATTTGTTTGTGCAAACTATAAGATTAGCTTGCATTAGCATAGATGGAAAACTTTGGCCAAAGTAATGTATCTAGCTATATGCATTGTCATTTCACTTATCCTTATTCTGTAATAGTCATGAATCATATGAGGGTATGGGATTACCGTGATCTTATGATGGGTTGTATTTTAGAATTTGGGTATATTACACATGGTTCTCAATTACTATTCTCTTTTGATAGTTGAATATCTCTATCTTCCTTCCTTGTGAAGGGTCGGGCCCCTCTTGCTTGCAAGAGGAGTGCGGGGGACTAAAAGGTTATGTGGTTGGAGGAGTAGCACTCAATGATGCTCTCCCTCTATATAGTTGCACAAAGAGATACACATGTACATGTGAACTTCTGGAGATAATGATTTGATATTAAAATCTAGTTTATGACGTATGGTCATATTGTTGTACTTGGCTAGGGACATGCTTGTTGTCTCAAGTATTTATATGGAATATGAATTAAATATGATATTACTCATTGTATTATGAAATGATTGTAGATCATACTTTGTACGAAAAATTGTGGAAAAACAATGTATAAAGTTTATATGGCATTTAATGTATCAACTCTTATTTGTCAATTGGAAATATAGTAACTAATGGATGTTTTGGACCTCAGTTTTAATTTAGAGGTATTGATGCGATAATTATTTATATACTTGGTTATATCTAAGTTATCTAAAAAGAAATTAAACTCTTACTTTGTAAAAATATATATTTCCACTTTTAGGTTTGTGATAAGGAAGGGTCGTTACATTTTGGTATCAGAGCGACCTTTTAACTAGGTTCTCTACACTCGAACCCAAAAAGTTCACTACACTAATAATATTGCGTAATGCTAACAAGTATAATGGTTCTTACAAAGACTAATGTTGATCAAGGATCTAGTGATGCTACTAGAAACCAACAAGATAAATTAGATCAAATATTGGTTTCCCTCCATGAAACACAAAATCACATTACCACCTTAGAGAAAAAAGTACGGGAAGAACATGAGAAGGAAATGCAAGATGCTGAGGACCAATAGGGTTTTGAAAATGAAGAAGAAGAGGAAAATAAAGGACGTAATTTAAGAAGGTTCGGATGGATGCAAGGATTTGAAGGGATATAAAGAGGATTAGTCCCCTAAATTTGATGGAACCACCCTAGGAGATGGTACTAAGTCTTGGATAAGTGAGATGGAAAGTATTTTGAGATAAGGCCCTTCTCGTGGAAACAAAGGTATTATGGGGAGCTTATCAATTATCTAGAAAAATCTTCATCTTGGTGGGATAATAAGAAGTTAGAGCTTGACATTGATGTAGTTACCATATCCTGGGATCAATTTAAAGGGGATTTTTCACCAATGATGGTTACCAAAACTATTTTATGATCAAAAGATGACATAGTTTTCAAGGTCGTATCAAGGAGAGATGTCAGTGATCGAGTACTATGAGAAGTTCACCCACCTTCTCAAATATGTACCCCAATACTAGAAGGATGAGAAATTTAAAATTTAGAAATTCATTTTGGGATTAAATCCCACCATTGGTGGAGAAGTAGATGTGCATGAGACCCACCACTATGGATGTAGTGTTTGAAAAGGAAATCAAACAAGAACAAAATATGCAAACAATAACAATTTTTCATGAAGGAAAGAAGAAAAAGCAGTTATCATATTCAACCCCTTCGATACAAAGAAGTCTTGGTGGAAAAAGCATAACTAGAAAAGGAAATTAGTTACCAAAAGGTTTTAGGAAAATAAAATGGGAAAAATTTCAATAAAGGGAATGACAACTCTGGTTTCAATGAAAAGAAAATAGAGAGAAAAGGACCAGTTGGTGGATGCTTTACTTGTGGAGGTGACCACTATGCCAATAATTGTCTAAGGAAAACTCAGGGAAATTTCCAACAATGAAGAAGCCTTCCTAATCAAAGAGAGGATTTTCAGCAGAGGATCCATGTAATGTAAAATAACCATAAGGATTAACATCAAGCTATGCTAGTAGAAGCTTCATGTACGTTATTTGATTTCCCTATAAGCTCGTGCTACAAAATCTTTTGTTTCTCAAAGCTTGTTACTGAACTACCTAGGAGAGAAGGATATATGGAAAAATCAAGGACCGTTCAATAATGAAATAAGGGTGTGTTTAGGGTAAAACAAGGTCTCTTTGAAGTGGAACCGAAGCTACTGAATTCACTACTAAGGTAAACTTGTATGTAGCACCCTTAGGATCATATGATGTTATCCTAGGTGTAAGTTGGTTAGCTCAACATAGGGCCAAGGTTAATTGCTTCACTAAGGAAGTAGAATGTGTGGATGATAATGGACATTCTACAATAATTCAAGGAATTAAAAGAGAGATTATTTTGAGACATATATCAGCTATGCAACTCAAAAAGGCTAAGAAAAAGGGGTGTATTCTTTATGCTATAAATATTTTAGACATGGTGGAGGAAAAAGAGCCCATGATGGATGAATATCCATTCTTGTGGGATTATCAAGATGTATTTCTTGAAGAGTTACTTGGGCTCCACCTAAAAGATAATTTGATTTCTCTATCAACATAGTCCTTGGCTCTAAACTATTTCAAAGGCACCATATAGGATGACTACTACTGAGCTAATGGAGCTCAAGGCTCAATTGCATGAATTGATGGAAAAGGATTAATATGTCTTAGTGTTTCTCCTTGGGGAGCACCCGTAATATTTTGAAGAAGAAGGATGGTACTCTAAGATTGTGTGTGGATTATAGGTTATAAATAAAGCTATAGTCAAGAATAGGTACCCACTACCTTGTATTGATGACCTTTTTGACCAAATGAGAGGTGCCATGATATTATCAAAAATATATCTTTAGTCAGGATACCACTAGCTTAGAATCAAGGAAGAATATATTCATAAAACAAATTTTAGAACCCGATATGGACACTATGAGTTCACGGTTTTACCTTTTGGGTTGACCAATGCACCTGTCACCTTTATGAATTTGATGAACAATGTGTTTCGTGATTATCTTGACAAGTTTGTTCTTGTTTTCCTCGATGATATTTTGATATATTCTTGAAATGAGGAAGAACATCTTCAACATTTGAACTTGGTTTTGGAATGACTGCGACAACACAAGATTTATGAAAAGTTTTCAAAATGTGATTTCTTCATGAAGGAAGTACAATATTTGGGACATATCATATCAGATGATGGTATAATAATAGATCCAACAAAGATTAAGGCCATTATGGAATGGACAACACAAAGAATGTCCATGAAGTAAGAAGCTTCATGGGATTGATAGGGTACTACAGGAAGTATGTACTTGGGTTCTCTAAAATTTCTAACCCTATCACTTCTTTGTAGAAGAAGGGTAAGAAATTTGAGTGGATTGAAAAATGTGAGAAGGATTTCCAAGTGTTAAAGGAAAGATTGAATTTGGCACCAATTCTTAGAATTCCTGACCCCAATGGTAGTTTCACTGTGGTGATGGATGCATACGGGATGGTTATGGTGGAGTACTCACGTAAGATGGGAAAATTGTTGCCTATGAATCCCGTAAACTCAAACCTCATGAGTGAACTATGCTCCACATGATTTGGAGTTAGCTTCTATAGTCCATGTTTTGCAAGTATGGAGGCATTTTCTCTTGGGTAAACCCTTTGAACTAAAGACTGATCATTTGGGATTGAAATATATTTTCACTCAAGAAAATCTAAATGTTAGGAAATGAAGATGGCTGGAATTCCTTATTGAATATGATTTTGATATTGGCTATATTAAGGGAAAGGAGAATAGGGTGGTTGATGCCCTTAGCCTTCGTAGGTATCTTACTACTTTGATCACTCTTAGATCAAATTTTAGGGAAGAATTTCTCAAGCAATTGCTAGAGGATCAGTTTTATCTTCAAGTCAAGAAAACACTAGAAGAAAATCCTCTAGATCATAGGTATGATGGCTACACTTTTGAGGAGGATGGATTGCTTCGTTATTCAAGAAAAATGTATGTGCCAAAGGAAGGGGGATTGAGAGAGAAATTTCTTGAGGAGTTTCATAATGCTCCTTATTTTAGACACCCAGGAGTGACTAAGATGCATGTTGATTTGAAAGCCTCTACTTCTAGAATGGTTAGAAAAGGGATATAATAGAGTTTGTATCAAAGTGTTTGGAATGTCAATGAGTCAAGGCTGAACATGTGCATCTAGAAGGATTGTTATATCTACATGATATACCATTATGGAAGTGGCAAGTGATTAGTATGGACTTTGTGCAGGGATTTCCTATGTCTAGGAATAAACATGATATGATTCTAGTCATGTGGTGGATAAGTTGACCAAGGTAGCCCACTTTATACTTGGAAATTTGAAGGATGAATCACCTACTCTCATAAAGATATTTTTGCATGAAATATTTAGATTACATGGGATACCAAAGCAGATTATCTCGAGATAGAGATCCCCACATGACATCTAGATTTTGGCAGATGCTTTATGTAGCCTTAGGAATGAAGTTGAACTTTAGTTCTACTTACCACCCGAAGACCGATGGATAGAATGAGAGGGTCAATCAGGTCCTTGAGGACATTCTTAGGATGTATTGCATGGATCAACAATACAAGTGGGAAGATTATCTTCCTTTGGTAGAATTTTCGTATAATAATACATACCACTCTACTTTGAAAATGACACCATTTGAGGCTCTTTATGGAAAAGGTGTAGGACACCAATCAGTTGGGATAAAGTAGAGGATAGAGAGGTAGTTGGACCCGATATGTTAATAGAAATGGAAAATCAGGTAAAACTAATCAGGAAAGAGGCTCAAGGAAGCCATTGATAGAAAAAGAGTTATGTTGACAAGAAGAGGACCGAAAGAAAATTCTCTATTGGGGACAAGGTTTTCTTTGAGTTAAACCAAAGAAGAGTTCCATTAAATTTGGGAAATCTGCTAAGTTAGCACCCAAATATGTTGGACCTTTTGAAGTTCTAGAGGAAATAAATCTAGTGGCTTATAGGCTTTCCTTACCTCCATCTTTGTCTCGGTTACATAATGTATTTCATATATCATTTCTCAAGAAATATGTAGGAATTTGACTCATGTGCTAGATTGGAAATATCTATAGGTTCAAGATCAGGAGTGGTGATCATAGATAATTATAATATTGGACATGTGAACGTTTAATTGTAAGCATGAGATAGCTCAGTGCAAGGTCAATGGGACCAATATAGCGAAGAAAGTGCCACTTGGGAAAATTTGGATGAAATTAGAGTTGTTTTTCCATATTTATTTGAGTGAAAAACTGATATTTTATGACTGTAATAAATGGCCATTTGAAATCCATATAGTACTTTTGGATCTGTGATAGAGATATGCGATATAGAATTGTTGATTGTATACATTACAGTAGTATGTTTAGAATAAACATATTTTAATTTTGTTAAGTTTAAAGTTGAAAAAAACTTTATGAGTTAGTTGTGATAAATTATGAAAGAAATAGAGTTCTTTTCAGGTAAAAGAGTGATGTAAATACCATTTTATTTTTGTTGTTATTTGGGAAATTGCATGAAAATCAGTAGTTGCTGGAAATTTTATTCTGCATGTAGAAATTTTAAAATTTGAAAAAAAGATATTATAAATAGATGTAGTTGTATTGCATTTGGATTTAATCATCGGGATGATGAATTTTTTGGGAAGGGAAGGATGTCACATCCCTCTTATTTGGATTTTAAAATTGATACTTGTTTAATCATGATGATTAAAATGTTACAGTTGAATTGGATAATTATTCATTATGATCATTTTATAATGAGGAAATTAAGCTTATTATCATCATGTTGGAATTTAATGTTTTGGACTAACTACCATTTTGATGATATGAGGTGGATGTAGGAGAAGATACACCCTCATTGAGATGGTGAGGAGGCATCACTAGAGAGGTTGTTAGATTAAGGTATTTAACTTAAAACATTGAAAGTAATGAGAACTGACACACACCATGGGATCGGGTATCTTTTACTTTAATTGTGTGATGTGTGATTCCTTAATGTTTGTTTAATTTTCATTTATTAGTTAATTGGAATTATAAATATTCATTATATTGGTGACTATGGTATGGTTATTAAAATAATATAATATGATATTTTATTATATTTAAATTATTGCATGAAACACAAGTTGGGTTGTTAAATGGTAAATAGAGATAAGTGTTTTGATTTTTATTTGTTTAAAATAAAAATGTGCACTAATATTTAATTAATGGGCATGCTGATTTAATTGGGAAAAGGATGCATTTAGGAGTGAGAGTTAATGAGGTGAATTGCATTTTAAATTGTTTTTAAATTAAAACATGTAGCAAAGTGGAAGAAGGAAAATACGTGGAAGTGAGAGTAATGGGAAGTTATGATTTTTAATTGATTTGTGATACATGTGTTTATGGAGAAAGAAAAATGGGAAGAGGAAGTTGAACTGGAGTTTGAATGAGAGAATGTAGGAGGATGGTTAGGGAAGATCTATATCAAGATGTTTTTTTTTATTTTTTGGGGAATATACAAGAGGTTTTTGTTGGGAGCTTGGAGGTTGGAACATTGGAAGAATTTGGAGAGAGATCAAGCTATTTTTAACATGCATGGGTTTTCTTCTTGTTCCATTGCTTTGGAAAATTAGTTGTTAAGTCATCTAGATATGTTATTGATTTATATCTATTTCCTATCTACAAATATGAAGAAAGATTGTTATTATTTCATGGAATTATTTTTTTCTTGATTTACACCCATTTGGGTCTCTAATTTTGAAAGATTATTTGTTGTTTGAAATATGGAATTATTGATTTAAAAATACACCCTTTTGGGTCTTCATTTTTGACAGAAAAATTACTATTTTAAATCTAGAAATGATGGTAAAAATACACCTTTTTGGGTTTGCATTTTTGAAGTAAAACTATGGCAAAAATATAAATACTTTGTTGGATTTTCACCCTTTTTTAGGACCTTCATGTTTGTGCATTATCTTGGTATGAAAACACATTTTTTTGGGTCATTATGGGAACCCATATTTGGATCTGTGTATATTGATTATTTTTATAGAAATTTATACCTTCTTCTTTGGGTGAATCACACCATTTCCAGATCTGCACTTTGTATTTTTATAACACTCTGTTTTGGGCCAGTTTCACCTATGGAGTCAATGAAAATTGATTATTTTATCAAAAACTTGTTGGACTTATATATAGGTATGAAACAAGAAAGAACTAATGTGTAAAATAGGTGGTTACGCCATTGCATTGTTGTGTGAAACAACTATTGATTTTTAAATGGATCTATACCTTACGGTAATTGATTTTTGATACTGTGATGTTTATCGTTGTTTGTTGTTGGGAATGAATATATATTGGATATCATACTCCTTTAATCACTTTAAATGTGTTACAAGTTTAGTAAAGTAAGAAACAACATATGAAGGAATTTATCCCTGATCTTCTGATCATAAGTGTGCATTTAATTTGAAGAATAAATTCAAATGATTTCGGTTTGGTGCATCTTGTTGCAAGATTTCCAAAAAAATTTGAAATTCTAAATTTCATTGAGAAATGAGGAAGTTATCATCATTTTACTAAACCTGCATTTTTGTATTATTTACCTTTCTTCAACCTCATTCTGCTGAAACTTAAAACAAAGATATCTCCTTGATTTTTGTTGCTGTGTAAAAACAGAGAGAGGTTTTTATTCATGGAAATGAGAGGAACAAAAATCTCTCTTAGTTTCTCTTTTTGAGATCTGTAACTCATGTTAGAGACTATTATAAGTGATTCTTGCTTCTACAAGTCCAACACTATGAGATCTATAGTTATTTTCTTTTCGATTTGTGAGTCATGTACTACGTGTTATGTGATTCATGTACTTAGTTGAGTTCTGTGATGGCTGAAAAACAATCTAGAGAATAATGTTATATTTTTGTAAAAGGAATTAATGTATGGGTTTAGGGTAAACTAGATATGAAATACTTTTGAGGGATTGTTTTCTTTATGATTATAAAATCTAGAATTATGGTTTTAAAACTGAAATTAATGATTTTTCTACCTCTTTCTTATTGAATTGAAACAATTTTGAATGTTGTTATGGATTGCCTCTTGATGATGATTTATGATTATGGAAGTGGTGTACGAGATAGTTGTGTTGTGAAGGATGAAAAATCTTATATTTTTTGTGCAAACTATAAGCTTAGATTGCATTAGCATAGATGGAAAACTTTGGCCAAAGTAATGTATCTAGTTGTATGCATTATTAGTTCACTTATCCTTATTCTTTAATAGTCAGGAATCATATGAGGGTATGGGATTACCGTGATCTTATGATGGGATGTATTCTATAATTTGGGTATATTACACATGGTTGTTAATTACTATTCTCTGTTGATAGTTGAATATCTCTATTTGCCTTCCTCATAAAGGTTGGGCCCCTTTTAGTTACAAGAGGAGTGTGGGGGAACCAAAAGTTTTTGTGGTTGGATGAGTAACACTCCAATGATACTACTCCTCTATATAGTTAGACAAAGAGATAAACATGTACATGGGAAATTATAGAGATAATGATTTAATATTAAAATCTAATTTATGACATATGGTCATATAGTTTGTACTTGGTTTAGGGATAGACTTGTTCTCTCAAGTATTGATATTGAATGTGAATTAACTATGATATTACTAATTGTATTATGAAATGATTTTAGATCATACTTTGTATGGAAAATTATGGAAAATCAATGTATAAAGTTTATATGGCATTTAATGTAGCAAATATTATTTTTCAATTGGAAATATAGTAACTAATAGATGTTTAGAGACCTCGGTTTTAATTTAGAGGTATTGTTGCGATAATTAGTTCTTTACTTGGCTATATCTAAGTTATCTAAAAATAAATTTAACTCTTACTTTTAAAAAAATATTTCCACTTTTAGGTTTGTGATAACGAAGGGTCGTTATACACCGTAGGTGGTGCTTTGGGCCATCAAGGAGTACAATGAGTGTAGCTCAACCACAATGAGAGGAAGGATTCTAGGAGGGTGGCGATGGCGTGCATGGTTTAGGTGGTGTACCTGCTTGAGAGGTTAAGGACTTGAGATCCTCTCGATATTCACTTCACCGATTTATATAACATCTCTACTTTGAGGGAGCCCCATGAGGGTTGTGATGTCTTGATATATATTTTGATATATGGTATATGGTTTTTTCATGGATTATCATGTTTTCATTATATGATGTGATGGATTTTAAGTTTAATGTGGTGATGATTTAAGATTATATGTCATGATGAATTTTTTTAGATTAAATGTGATGGTGATTTTAGATTGTATATATTTTTATATTTTGATGACGGTGAAATAAATGTACGATTAGATGGTTATTTAGATGTGCATATGTATGGATGATGATATAAATGTGTGATGTGGTAACATGTTTTTGTTTAAATTTGATCTTGATTATTATAATGTATATAGGTAAGATGTGACAGAAAAAATTAATTATGAATGTGATTAATTATGGATGTAAGTTTAAATAAATGTGTTATAAGATAGATAGATAACATATAGGTGATTGAGATGAAGGAATATGTGATGAGAAACATATGCGATAGGATTAGGGTTAAAAATCCTCGTAATGGTAGCGACCTATAAGTGCTAATAACACTATGTTATAGTGAGGAAAGTAAAAGGAAAAAATGCCTCCAATTACATTGGAGGTAACCAAAAACAAGATCTAGGTAATGCAAGGTACAAACAATTAAAAAAATGTTAGTATATAACCAACGATAGTTAGTTACACTAAAGATCACAAGGAAATAAAGGGTGAGATGATTTGATAAAACTAATATTGACATGGAAAATAGGTTTGAGATGAAAATTGTACAAGGAAAGAGGGTTATATTAAATTGGTGTTCCCTAAAACTATGCTCCAACTCTGGGAAGGGAAAAGAGAAAGCTGATCAATGCGGGAAGCTTTCTAAGGATACTAATAAAATGGAAGGCTGATCAATGTGGGAAGCCTTCAATTTCCATAAGGAGTAGTCATCCTTTGAGGGCATAGTCTACTATTTACAATATAGATGGAAATAATAATGTATGATAGTCATCCTTTGAGGGATCGGTCTATTTATTTGATTTTGATTTTGATTTTCTTTTTTTTTTTCTTCTCTTTTTTTTCATGAACAATTATCCTTCGAGGGATCAATATATTTTGATAATCTTTATTTTTGATTTAAGAATCCATGAATTTTGATTTTACATGGGGGAGAGCTGGGACTAGCTAAGTAGACCACTTAGGAGGGGATAATGATGTACAAGAGACACCCCTAGACCCTTTACATGGTTCCAATAGGTGAATAAGAAGGTGATGGATGTGATGATCATGGATTTACCACCAAAGGGGAGAACTTATCCATAAGGAATATGCTATAGGAAGATCCATGGTGCCCATATTTAAGGTCACATATAGGAAGTGATGGAAGACCACATAGTTCCAAATCATCATAATGAGAAATGGAAAAGGCTAAGATGAAGGAATGATCTAGAGACATGACTAAGGGCACATTGGTAAATGCGCTAACAATAGAATGGTCATAAGTGCAATGTGTTAAGCGGTTCCACTTCCATTTTACAGTCAAGGGAAGCCAAATGAAAGGATCCGACCCATAATTTCCGTGATAGTTTATAGTCTGATCCAGTTAGGGAAAAAATTTCCATGTTGGCTCCTTTTTAGAGTAGTTTCATTCTAATAAAGTTACAAGGTTGATGATGTTAATGTCACTTTAGGAAGATGTGACGAGATGAAAATGAGAAAATGAGAGCAAACACTACCTATTAAGGAAACGAAGGGTATATGTTTAAGATGAATAAATAATCCCCTTAGAGGGATAAGATAAGTCAAGATTAGATGAGATGAACTAAATAAATATTATGAAATAGGCGCCACAATGATAGGTTTTTGATAAAGCCATGGTTCTTCCAAAGGGAAGCACAAATATGGCCAAGAAAGTGGTTGTAAAAGGAGAGGGTAGAAGGTATGATCACATGAAACGAGTTAGACAAGATAAGATGATGTCAGATGTGGAGAAGAACTAATCTATGAATAGACAAGTCCTAAAAATAAGTCTACCTAGCATGGGGGATTGATCGATGGAGATGAGAAAAAGGATGTGAAAAGATCAATAACGGGGGAAGATGTTTCCCAGTGAAAGGGATGTGGATAAGATAGTGGATGTCAAAGGATATGGATGTCAGGAGGATGGTGTATCAAGGTGAATAATATCGATGAACAAGGGAGGAACCTCGTCAAGAAGAGTGATAGGAGATGATGTAGATGGGTGAAGAGACCTAGGAAGATGAATGGATGAAGATGTAGTAAAATGGATCGGATGGGATATGGATGAAGTAGTAGATGGAGAATAGGAATCATCGAGGAGGTCATCTCGCTCAATAAGATCATGGACAATAGTTTGAAGGGCCTTACAATTTTCATGTCATGGCCCAGAGTGTGATGATAAACATAGATGTAATAAGGATAAAACCATGAGGGCTTCAGATGGTTCGGGTTAAAGGACACGATAGGTGGGAGAGTGTTGTTAGAAGTAAAAATAAAATTTTAGAGGAACTCAACATATGATTTGATGTGGGGACACGGGAAAGTTCTGTAAGATGGCGTGGATGTCAAAAGTGAAGGTGGATTATGTCGAATTCTAGGTGGTCTAGAAGAATATGCAGTGGTGGATGATTTAGGCCTCAATGGATAGATAATTAGAGGCATTTTTGATAAGGGTGCTAGCTCTAGGAGGAAATCAGACTATTTGGATTTGGTTAGTTGATTTATCATGATGGATGAGGGGGTACTAAGATAGAGGGATGTGGCCCTAGGATGGAGGATGTAGATCTGGTCTTGATAGGAGGGATGTTGATCTTATTATGAGGACACTCGAGGGACATTGTGGTAGGATACTAGGGTTTTGGATTTGGATGGTTAAGGAGTGCTCTTGGGAGGGATGACAGTGATTTCGATAGGTGGATTAGAAGATGAGACAATGGTTGATGGAGGAAGTAATTTTTGCACGATTTTTCCGGGAGGATGGGGATTGGTTCAATGTGGGAACTTTTGGTCATGTGGATGAGATGAGAGGATCACCTATGGTAGTTGCAAGTTGAATTTCTCTCCAATATTTATCAAATGATGTAGGTGGTGTAGAAGAAGAAGGAGATAATGGGGATGTGGTCGTGATAATCGATGCGGTATGTGTGTGTAGAGGCACAAAAAGAGGAACCGGTATGGAATCTAAGGATGGTACGATAGGAAAAGGTGGAAGAGATGTGGATGGGGGAACAAGGTCTGATGTAGTGGATTGAGTAGATTCAGGTGTGGGATCAATAGTAAGAATATATGTGGATATGGAAATAGAAAGGGGTATTTGGATCATGAATTTATTAATGTTTATGTGAGATGGAACAAATGATAGATGGCTTAGGGTAGGGATGGAAGAGGGATGAGTGCCAACTATGTTTATTTTGGGTGTCTCAAGAGGAATATAGGTGGATTGAGGAGATGTGATGGGTGTGATAACAAGATGTGGATGTGGGCATGGTAGATGTCTGACACTAGGTATGGATGGGGAGACAAGTTAAGTAGAGTAGTCATAAGTCGGAGATAGGTGGCGAGATGTCGGGGTTGGTATAGTATCAGTGATATGGGAATGGGTAGAGAAATATGTGATAATGATGTTAATGTAAGTGTAGTGACAGGTGTAGATGTAGAGGTAAGTGTGGCTAAGGCTAATGCAGATGTGGTAAGAGTAGGACTGGATGTGGACGTAAGAGAAGTAGTAGAAGGGAGGTAGATAGGGTAACTATGTATATTATGGACATAAGAATACTATTTTAAGGGAAAATAACACAATATCTAGGATGGAAATATATGAGGAAGTGGGGAAAATAGATGTGGAGGGAGGAACCTAATGTATGGTGTTGATTTAGAATGGGTTAAATTGATGTGATGTAGAAGATGAAGATGAACTCATTGGTGGGGGATTATGAAATGGTTCTCACAGAAGATGTCACGTTATGAATATGGAATTTCTTGGGGGATATAGGAGTATTGTGACAAGTAGGGTCATGGTAAGATGATGGGGATGGGGCAAAAACATGAAGGTCTAATATAAGAGGGTCATAAGGGATATCCCTAGGTGAGACATGTATGTCGGTGAAGGGGAAATGTCATAAGGTGAAACATGATCTGTTAATTGATATCTACGAGAGGAGGAAGTCATAGATGGGGTTCTCGTGGGGAATATCCATAAGTGAAGTGGGTATGGTGATGTCAGATGACCTAGGAAGGGCATGAGGTAATGGAGACAAAGATGGTGGGGTAGAAACAAGAATGGTGTAAGGTGATGGGGATAAAACAGGGGCTATTGGTTGATGTGATCGAGAAGTAGAGGGCCTGCGATGGAGATAATCATAGATGGGGCTAGAGGAGGATCTATAAACAACCATTGGTTTGGATGCGGTCATGGTGGACTAGTAAAACTACCTTAGGAAATGTTTGGTTCCATTATTAAACAAACAAGACAAGACAAGAAAACAATTACTTTTTTTTAATGTTTTGATTAAGAATGTGGAAAGAAAAGGGGATTTGTATAACAAAGGTCCTAAGAGAAGGTGAACTATGTTTGGTTTTAGGTAAGTTGTGGCTAGGGAATGTCTGAGGTGGCTTCCTGTTGGGTGATCAAATCCCAATCAATATACTGGGAAAGGGAGTGTTTTGATGTGTTAATTTTATTTGTGTAGTTTAGGATGTGTGTGATAAATGTGAGATGCAAAAATTTGAACCCCTACTTAGATTATGTGAGCAAGAATGATGCAAAAAGAAGGGTTCTTTTAAAGCCAAAATGAAGTGTTATTTTTGATGAGAACACAGACAAGAAGGGAAAGTACAATGAAAAAGGAGAAAATAAGGAAAATAGGAATACGTATAATGATTTTCCTATTTATCTAAAATTTTGGGTGATGAATGATCAAGACGACAACCCAACATGAGCAAGAAATAAAGTGAAGCCTCATGCTATAGTGTTAGTAAAAAAATTAGAATATAGAAAAGAAAGAGACCACCTAAAGGGTGTCCCACCGAGTGTGCCAAGAATGTTGTCCAAATTTCTCATTCGTAATGACGCATAATACAAAGCATTACTAAAGAAATTAGAAACTCAAAAATGATGGAGGGTTTATGTTACCTCGGATGTGATGTGTTACAGGCGTTAGATGGATGATTCTCTCTACAACTTGATATACCTACAAAACTAGAAAAATGATGGATTAGATAGATATATGCCAAGGTTGCACTGACAAGGCAGTTCCAAGAAGTGATTAGGTTCCTTTTTGTGGAAGTCAACCCCGTTTGTTTAGAAAACATAATGTAAAGGATGAAATTGCGAAGCATGTAGAAACATGAATGGCACTAAATATAGAAAGATGACAAAAACTTATCTAAAAGCTAATTAGATGATAATAAATGTAAAATGATTGTTACTGGTCTAGGTCGACGATGACCCAGGCATGTGTAGAGGTAGGTTGATGGTAATCTAGGAGGCAGATCTAGACTATAGGTTAAATATACATACCTAAAGGGTATGAATGCCAACCTGGAGGATGATAAGATATTACGTATCTTGTGAGTAGTAGTCTGCAAGAAGGAACCAAAGACAAAAACCCCAGAAAATGACCGAGAGATGACAAGGGTGGAAGTATGATTGAGAAATTGGTCCTGGGTTGATGGTAACCTAGTTTGAATGATGAAAATTGTATCAAAGTCAGATATGGCCAAATAAAGGTAAGGAAAAGAGAAACCTATAAAATAATTGAGATAGGTGGTTCTTTGAAGAAGATCTAAGTGATGATGTTGATGGTCTCAACCTACAAGAGATTAGATAAGAGAAACACTCGGATAATATGATAAAATATGAATAAAGTAACATGGTGATAATGATAAAACTCACTACAAATGATCATGAGCAATGCAAGCACATTGAAAAGATGTCCCGAAGATATTTGGATGTTTAGAACTTTCTTAGACATGAGGAAGGATGCTCAAGCTAGGAGAAAGATTGAGAATTACATGCATTTGATAATGAATAGAAAGAAAGAAGCTAGTTTTATAGGGTCGATGATGACCAGGCTCGGTCTCATTGATTATAAGGAAATTTTCCCCACTGGACTATTTTTGTGCTTTTGATGGGATTTAGAGCTTCTTAAATAATGAAAGGGTTATTTAAAGCACTTAGGTGAGCTAGTGATGAGATGAGGGTAAGTAGGGCATAAAAATAGATAAAAACTAGAAAAGCAAAGTTGGTGTGTGTGTAGGATAAAAGAAATATAAAAAGAAGGCTAGTTAGGGAAATGGATGAGGATTGATTAATTAATATGAATTAATTAATTAATAGGCATAAATATTAATGCGGATGAGATAATTGGACATGTGAGATGTTAAATGATTAATTAATTAATGTGGCTTATTTAATTAATGAGGATTGGATGGGATTTTAATTAAATAAGGGGATGATTAAAATAAGTATGCGCATGTGGGCGATGAAGGGGTAAGTACCGAATTTAGGTGTCTACACTCTTTTGACAATAATGTTCTTAATCCCATGCTTCTATGAAACTCTTAAACCAAAGAGAAATGCCTCATATTCAACTATGTTGTTGGTAAATTTAAACTTTAATTTAAAAGAGAAATTAAAAGAAACACAATTTGGAGAAGTTAGAACCACTCAGCTCTATTTCTAGCATTAGAGCATGCTCCATCAAAATTTATGGTCCAGGGGAATTGACATCTTCTAGGTGTGCATTAGTATCCATACAATGATCTTCAAAATCTTCACAATCTATGAAGTTACCCAAATCGTATCAACAAACACTACCTCAAAAGAAGAATACATAAGATCCTCAATAAGATGGAGCATTTTCTTTTCTACATGCAATTTGACTAGTTTACCTTCTAATGGTATACGGTATAGGAAATGTCCATATAAACAATCCTTCTCACACTAACAATCCACTTTCTTGATAGCAGAACATACCCCATTTAGCGGGACAATCAACTATAACCATATTCATAGTCAAATATTTTCTAGGAAAGGCAACCAAGCTGTTAGAATTTCAGGATTCTAATAAATATGGATTTAATCAACTTACATATGATATAATGTTACAATAAATATTTAAATAAATATTAAATCATAACATAAGTAAATAGAGAAATACTTACGGGAAATAAACAACATAGGTGACACGGTATTTATAGTGGAAAACCCCAATAGGGTAAAAACCACTTTGAAAATAACCTTTTAGTTCGAGAGAAATTATTTTACATCCAGAAGATCACCTCCTCCTTTGAAACCCTATTTACCAAGGGTAAAACCAAATCACTTGATTTACACACCTTTGATCTATTTCCGAATATATCAAATGAGGACCCAAAGTCCTTTTTATATAAGGTAATCGGGTATGTCTCCTAACCCACCTTTTCAACCTAAAATGGTTGACACATACACCTAAGTTTATAATATTTAATATTAGAAATATAATCATTTCATGATATTAAATATTTAACCTAAAGTATATACCTAGGTTAGCATATTTAATAATAGAAATAGAAATATTTCATATTATTAAATATTAACCTATATATTAGTGATGGACCCATATACATTAAGGGTTGGCCAGACCACTTAATAATTATGTTCCAACACCAACTATACTATTAGACCTATGACATATCCAACAATAGGTACCTCTCTTGAATCCATAATATAACACCTTCAAAAGGTTGTTTGTTGTTTTAATGTCCAATTCATTCATGACCTTTAAAGGAATGATATTACATGAAGCTCTTGAATCAAACATACAATTGTGAAGAAGCCACCCATTTCCAATCAAAGTAGTAAATAAATGGTCCACATCCAAATTGGATTCTACTAAGGATGTGCCTAAATATACTTCTGGGGGTTATTTTATGTTCTCTGGGTCTTCCTTTATCTCAACTTTACGAACACGGGGTATTACTACATTATTTATACCCCTTTATTTGATAACGACAACATTCTTTAGCCCCAAGTATTCAAATGCTCTTTTTCTATGTTCAAGAATTCTGAGTAATTCCATAATTGGGATAAAGCTCTTTATCTGAATTAGAATTTGAGTCATATCACATAATGCATACTTGGGAAAGGGTGTGTTGGGGGCTAGGGTGACTATCTTTTCGATGGGATGTTGCCCCTTATTGCTTGGGTGGAAGCAAAAGTGCTTGGCTTGAAGTAATAAAAAAACCTTTATCAGGCATACTTATTTTGGGGCCATCTTTGGGGATGTTGGTCAAGAGAGGAATTTTTGGTTTAGGAGAAAAGAAAAATCCTTTGACTTGTCTATTGTGAATGTTATCATCTCTTTTTGAGCAGAAAAAACATTCATAAATATATGCCTATCCTCTTGAGAAGGGATTCCACCATAATACTTTTTGATCATTAAAGATCTTAAATACTCAAAGTCATGATTTGTAAGCTCAAATGATTGAGGCATATCTATATCAACATTAACAATAGAAGGGGGAAGCATACCTGATTTGTGCAATCCAAAATGTCCTCCACAATTTTAGGATATAAAATATTAGTGGAAGTAGCTCCTTATGGTGAATCATTTGAAAACTCCATCATACATATATAATCAAAATTAGGTTCCTCATTAACATCAGCATCTCCAAAAAGCTGCTCATAAGGGGATGTCATTGTTGGTACCCAAATCAGTCCCACCTTGTAAGTCAAGAAACATCAATGAGCTAAGAAGGATGCTTAGAGAAAGACAAACTAGGATTTAAGTCGTTTTATAGTTGGGGATGGATTTGGTAGTCTCTTTGTCACTTTGACTTGGGAAATGTTGGATAACACCTCACTAAGGGTATGACCTACCTTGCTACTTTAGGTTCTTCTTGTAACCAGGGTGAGAGGACCCATTTTGTAACCTGTATTTATGAAAGAAATGGATGGAATGACAATATTTAGACTCTCTTTCTGGGGAAGTGAAAAGGAAACCTCAAGAAGACATAGTCATTGCAAACATCATATAAATCTCACAAGTTATCACACTAGAAAATGCAGATGTATTTTAAAGAAGGTTCAAGTTACTAAAGACATTGATAGTTCCAACTTGCTTCTACATATTTTTGATAAAGGATGGATAAAAATAACATATTTCCTTAGCATTTGTGCATAAACAATGTAAACATGGGTGACTCAGGTGGATTATATGGCTATTGATTGTGGTTTGGATGTATTGACGGGAGATCAAGCATGATAAAGATGATTATACAAAATACTTAGCTGAACCTTAACAAATGCTATAGAAAATTGTTCTTGATGTAAAGTACATATCTTTGTTGAGCAAATGAAGTATGAAATTAAGAAGAAGGTGCATAGAAGCTTTGCATTTGGTAGTAGGGAAAATTTGAAGGCGTAGATGGATAGGGAAGCAAGCGCGTATGAAAGACATAATGAATTTGGAATTAGCCATTTTCATGGTTATGGGCTATTTTTGGAGATAACATGTGGGGCACACAACCAGATGGAAACTTATGTGACATACAAATGCTATTTTTGGAAGAGCATCTACTAAGCACTTTGCATGAGTTTGAGTTAATAATAGGATTACCACTGCCAGTTAACTAGAAGATATCTATTATTAGCGCACTTGCATGTGTGTCTATTATTGTAAAGGCACATGGCTATTTTCAGCATGTGACCTATTTTGGGAATTATGTAAGTGGTGAAGGGAAAGTCCCCACCCTTATAAATATGTAGTAATCTATGTAGATTAGAGAGTACTGTGTATGAGCTACTAGATCTTATGCACACATGAACTTATGATACTACTTATTATAAGAAGCTTATGTGTTTATTGTGTTTTAATATAATGGAGTGTGTTGGGTGAATAATGGTGTTAATATGACTAAAACTAGTTCTTACATGGTTGAATTCATTATATCTATTACTTAATTCATTATTCTTTTAGATCTGGAACATGCTATGTGGAAATTTTATACTGTTTATGGATCTAAATGCATTAACTCTTCATCATGTTCACATCCTACACAAACAACTCTAAGGAGGGGCTTGGTACCTTTGCGTGCTTCGGGTGAGCACTCAGTCTAGGATGAGTGATGTGCCAACATGCTTGGGTTATTTTTGGTAAATTATAGGATGCATATATCACACAACTCAAAAACTCCTTCAACCAAAAGATTTGTATTCATGGAGGCCCAAGAATACAAGATTTCACACAAACTTTGAGAATCTAAACACAAAATCTCATGATAAATTCTCAATAAAATGCTAACAACTTATAATCAAATACATTCCATATACCCTCAAGAACTAACAAAGATCTTAAAATCGACAGGTACAACTTGAATTTAAAATTGTTTACTACGGTATGAAGGAAAGCTCGATTAATATTATAGTTTAGTTTCCAAATTTTCACTATTTAAAACAAGATTTTTGTAATTCAAAGAAATTAATCAGCATAAGATTGCAACAGGAATGCAGATAATTGATTCACAATAATACATATTGAAACAAAATAACATTGCTCATGAGAATACACATAAATTTAATTCAAGAAACACCAATACTTCAACAAGGGGACATAACACCTATGACCTCAATGTTTACCAATGACTATATAGTGCAATCATCTTGGTAAGAAGGTTTGGGAATGGATGAATAAAAACTCAGGTATCTCAGATTAGTTCGACTTAAGACAATACAAATCAGTTTTCTCCTTTATCTCTCTAAAATCTTAGAAAAATTTAACCCCTGAAAAGCATGAATATTCAAAGGAATATTCTCCTTTACAACACACAATTTGATCCATTATTATTCTCTTGAAAATATTCTATTTTATGTTTCTAGGTGGAAAAATCACGAGTGATTCACATTTTTCACTCTCCTAGAATGACTAGGATGCCATGTCATCTTTTTGATATTTGTTTAATCATTTCCCCTTTTTGGTGGGTAAATAAATCTTTTTGATGATTTTTGAGCACCTCCATATGGCTTGATTTGATGTGTAATCCCTTTTTCCTTTTAAGAATCCATCTCGGGGAACACACACTCTTTTTCATGTCTTTTTGGGGTGATTATTCCCACATGGATCATGTCACATCGAGCCAAACATTATCTTTTTCATAATAATGTAGTAATTTTTATACCCTCGGAACAACCATCTAATCCCATGCGTGCCGACCTATCACCCAACAGGCACTTGGGCATTCGGACCAGAGGCACATGCAAGCACCGAGACCCTCCTTTATGTGAGTCTTGTGAGAATACATTTATTAAAGACATAAAATTTGATGCAAAAAGGTATAGAACCATGCATTCATTCTGAGATCTTTAAGATGAGTTATTATATCATTATACCTAGTTCGATAACATGAGAAAAATCAAATGAATAACATATTTGATTCATATCATAAAGGAAATGCACTAGGGTTTACACTCATGAACAATACATATTTAGAACAAAACCATATATTTCCTATTGATCATAGTTCAACAACCATATTACATTCACCAAGGCCATAACAAGACAATGTATCAATGTAGATAAGACTCATGCATCAAAATTCCTAACTATGCCTCCCATATTACAAAAATATTTCCATAGACCCATCCCTCTAGACAAGCTATTACTCCTACAATCCTCTAAATGAGAACCCCAACTCTCTGGAACCTTCTTACTATTCCTGTAGAGCTTTGCCTTCCATTCTCTCTATTCACACTCTCTTCCTTGATATCATCTCTTTAGTCGCTTTGTCTCCTTCTTCTACCAGAGCATCTCTATATATAGCTTTATTACCCATGTCCATGCCTTTTTGAAGTAGCAGATTGATCACCAAGTGTCAAGGTGGTCCTTTAATGGAGCATGCTTATTCCCATCTGGGCTCTCCACTCTCTGCAATGATGTATTTCTAGATCCTTCCATCACATGGAATATATCTTTCGTGACTACCAAGTTGCGAGGTGGCACCTTATCCACTCTGCATGCTTAGTCGAGTCATGCTTTTCTCGTGTGCTCCCTGGAATGCCGAATATGGCTAAGTCTTGAAGCCATTTTCTTTACCTTGTGTGTGTGCCATGGGTTTTAATAAACCCTTATAAAACCCTTGTCTTGTGCATCTTTACCCCACACTCCCTTCTTCATATTGGTCCCATGTGCCCACGCGCCTTCTTGTACTTAGCCAATATTCGAGGCCCAACATCACCCCACACTAAGCTTGTTCTCCATCCTCGGGAACACCTCTTTTTCAAGGAATAAATAATGGTGGGACTCGAAAGGTTGGAATAAATAATGAAGGAATGAGGAATGAGGAATGAATGAATTAAAGAATGGGGGGAATGAAGAAGAATTTTTTTATTATTGAAGGAGGAGTGGGAAATCCTTCCTTATATCCACCTCAAGCTTCTCCTAGGCATCTACCTTGCTCTGCAATTGTTGATAGAGGTCACCTACTAGGGAACTTACCTCCTCAAAACTTATCTCATCCCCTTTGGCACTCATTGTATCAGCAATCCCTTCTAGTTGTTTTCCAAAATCATCAAGCGCATCCATCCTTTGGGTGATCTAGGGTATAATTCCTTTAGCCGGTTTTTGATCGAGCCCTGCAAGGTCTTGATGGCTTCTAATTTCTTCTCCACATTAGCCAAGATCTTATCCTACTCTGATCTGTTCCCCTTATTATTCTCTTGAAACTCCTTGAGCTCTACTTCATGTGTAGAAACTAGAATTCTTGCTACCCTATCTCTGTCAGCGTAATTATCATAAAAAACTTCAACAATTTACATGGCAGCCTTTACATTGGCAAGGAGTTTGGTATACTAAGCAATGATCTCTACAAAATTAAGCTTCTCCTATTTTTCTTGGTGTGCAAACACCTCCTCTGTGGATTCTAAGGCAAGTGGCTGCCTTTCTAGTGTGAGGATGTGAGTCAAATCCTTCAGGCACTGTAATGTTAATTCGTACTTTTTCTCAGGTGGCGATAGGTCGGGATGCTTTAAGACAATAGCATCCGTAATCATCTCAATTTTCTTATATACTTCACACACCCTTGCCTTCTCCTCTTTTAGTTTGCACCTTAACGTGCATTGATTATCTCTTCTTGCTTTAGGTCCTTTCTCTTCTCGAGGAGCTCCTCCTCCTTCTCCAATTCCCCTTCTAGGAATCTCACCCTATCATTCCTCCCAAAAAGTCTGGCCTCAACCTCAACTGAAACCTTGTTGAGTGCATTAAAAACTTGATCATCCGACAATTGTTGAACATTTACTAGGGGTTGATTCCTTTTTCCTTTAGCACCCCTTGGATCACTTCAAACTCAAGCTCATCAACGTGGGACTTGAATTCCCAAGATAGCATTTTCCTAGTCCGTGGGTATGCGCCTTCTTTGTCAAATGAAGACATGGCCAGGAGTTGTTTTGTTGGCACGGTGCTCTGGAAGTACATGCATAACACCTTGCTTAGATCATTGATATAATCCATTCCTTTCCCTTATGCTACCACTATGCTCTTCCCATCTATTCGTGCAACATTTGGAAAGCTTACTGCTAGGTTGGGGTCTCTACCCATGTTGCCATACTCTTTTCCAATGCTCTCCTCTTCTATATCCTTGAGAACTTCATCTGTGATAATATCTACCTCATGTTCCACTAACTTATAGATAATTTCTACCAATTCTCTCTCCATGACCTCTTCTATTTGCTTCTTGGTGAGGCTTGGGGTCCTCTGATCCTTTGTGTTCACCTCTTTTCTCACCCCTCTACCATGAGCGTCGATTCCTCTTCGACAACCTTCTCTTCATTTCCTTCTTCTTGAATCATGTATATCATACATGAGATGATTATGAACTTCTTCATCCTCATCATCATCCTTCTCACCCCTATAGGCCTCTAAACTCTCCATCTCTTTTGAGACTGCCTTCCCTGCTACCCTCTGTTTTTTCCTAGTTGGGGATTCTTCCTTCTCTTCCTCTTTAGTAGGAAGCTCCTTTCTTGGTGATTCTTCTCATGTGGGAGGCTATTCTATTTTGGAACCTCTTCTTCTGGGGTCTTCTCCCTAACTAGGGACTTATTTTTATACACATAAGTGCTTGGCTTAATGCTTATTTATAGCATGCCCATTAATTGTGCTATTTATACACTTGGTGCTTTCTTATTTTGCACTACTCTTTCCCTCTTCTTTGGCACAACCTTCTTCCTTCTGTGGGGTCTTCTAGAATGGAGAAATCATTCTACAAGTAGGCACCCTTCTCAAAATTTGTCTTGATGCACAAGTATACTCTCGTTGCAGTCCTTATGGAAATTAGCAATGTCAATGGATTCATCATATACACTTTGTGGGAGACACACTTCTCCAAATATGTGCACTTATTTAGGTATACAAGATTTCTACGTAGCTCATGGTGGTCTTAGTCTACCTCACTTAGGTCAAACCTTAGCCTTTTGGCCTCCTTGAAATGGTTGACCCCTTCCTAGAAATATTGCACGGTGAAAGAGAATGATAATTTACACCATGGACTCTGAGTCCCATCCATCAGAGTGAATCTTCCAATGCAGAAATAAACTCGAGTCATATCCATCGAGTGAATTTTCACTTATCGGGTCATAACTTAAACTGTTATTTCTCCTCTTCCTTTCTCTGTTTAATCTTGTGGCTCGAATAAATAGAAGAATCCTTCTACTCCAAAACCCTAGTTGTAAAACCCTAACTTGGAAAAACACTAGCTACAAAACCCTAACTTGGAAAAACTCTTCCACAAGATGGCGTACTCCTCTGAAACTCTCTTCCCTATGCCCATGTACTTCTTCCACTTTGGTTTACAGATCAACCCTAGTCACGTACTTAAATCTCTATGATTATTTCTTCACAAAACTATCTTTTCATGGATGCCCTAGTTCGCAAGAGCTCTTCAATCTTGTAATAACAAGGTAAATAATAATGTTCCTAACTTCATACTTATATCTTTTTCCCCCTTTCTAGCAATAAATGCTACACCACCTACCGATGTACTTAGCATTAAATGTGGATTTTTTCACTAAAGCCGACCTTAAGCACCCTTACCCATGTGCCCAATCCTACACGAAACCTTCTACAACCTTCTGGCATGAAAAAATTCCTTACCGACCGAAGAATCTTAAGCATGCATCTATACAAGACCTTTGAAGGAACTTCTTTAGTCCTTAACTTGATTTTTTCCTTTCCTACCTCATGTTGTTCTTGCACTTCTTATCCTTTGTACATGGTATTTGTTAAGCTATCTTGACACCAAAATTCTTATCCACCATTTCCATGTGCATTCTTCTATCTTTCGTGCCTTTAATCCTTTCATCTGGGCCATATAAATTTTACTACCAACTTGTATCACACTTCTTACTACTCTGCATTACTCCACCCCACACTAAATCAGATGTGCGGTCCTTTGTGCATACATAACCTTTTTAAAGTAATAAGTGGTTACCGGTGCATAAGATGCAAAAAAAAAAGAAGAAAGGAACAAGAAAAAAGAAAGGGAAACACAAGGAAAGGAAATGCATAAAGGGAAATCCTAATCTAACTAGAAATACTACCTTATTTACAAACACAAGGAAGACTTATTTATAGTAGGGATTCAACCTACTCCCATTGAAATGAATAGGTAACCTTGTCCCATCCAAAGTGCTTGTAATTGATAGGTGCTTGAATCAAGGATGTATGAGATGATGTAAGGGCCCAAAAAATGGACTTTCAACTTCCTAGGATGGCGCAGAAACTTGGAGTCATACAACAGGACCATCTAACCAACCTTAAACTACTTATTTTTGATATGCTGATCTTGCCATGCCTTTTGTCTTACATTTTTAGTCTTCTGATTCTATCTAGCAAGTGATCACCTTTCATCTAACTACATTAACTTGTCAATCCTTTCCTCGAGTGCTTGGTCATCAGCCAATCCTCCTACACGTGCTATACACAGTGATGGTATCATGAATTGAAGCAGGGAAAAACAATTTCTACACCAAACACCAATTGAAATGGGATGGCCTTATTCAATCTTTTGTAGGTTGTCATGTATGCCCATAGAGATGCTGATACCTTGTCATCCCAGTCTTGTCTTCCAACATCAATTTTTTTCTCAACACGTGACTTAGTATCTTGTTAAATGCCTCGGTGGTTCCATTCACTTGAGGGTTATAATGGGTAGTGTTGTAATGGGCCACCATAAACTCTACAAATAAGATCGACCATTTCATTCATAAAATCTGTTCCCCTATCACTAGTTAAGCTCAAAGGACATCCATACATGCTTTGAGTATTTTTCCCTTAAGAATCTAGCAATTGTCCCTCTGATTCTACCTTTGCCCATCTTGTCAAGTAATCAATGAAAGTGATGATTTAACGTGAGCCATTCCTTCCTGTTGTAGGTGAAATTTGTCCTACAAAGTTGATTTCCCATTTTCCAAATGGTTGGTATTGCTATTGGTCGCAAGGGCATTTCATCCCTCCTTCTAGGTTTGGCAAGGAGGCTGATAGTGGTCACGAGGCCTTGTAAAACTCAATATAATCCTAGTAAATACTCTCCCACAAAATCCCTATGAGTAGAATCTTTCACGCGGTTACATTTCCTACATAGTTTCCTCTTACAATCCCATCACATGCTTCCTCCATAATCACCACATACTCATGTTCTAATATGCATTGGTGCAAAACCTCATCATGACCTAACTTGTACAAATCTCCACTAATCAACATGTAGGGTGCGACATGTATAGCCAACTGTTTCTTTTCTAAATCCTTCATCCATTCCCAAGCCACAACTATTTTAGAAAACACTGCAATATCCTATAAGTTAGAGGGCACGGACTGCAACCTAAATAGTTGTACGTCTGGTATGGTATCCTCAATGCTCTGCGTGTCCTCTTCGAGTCAATCCTTGATAAGTGGTTAGGTCTTGAATTACTTTTTCTAGTTTTACCACAACTAAAAAGACCCAATGACATATGTGCCCTTGCAAAACCATCTTATTTACCAAATAATTCAGTTCCATGTGATCTTTGTAGAATATAAAAGGTGTTTCCAGTAGATACTACCTAAACTTATGTAATTATTAGATCATTGACAATGCTACATTCTCGTAGTTTTATAATTCTGTTTTGCTAGTGTCAACTTCTGACTTGCAAAACAAAGGGGGTGATCAAAAATCCCCTCACCAGGTTGTGCTAGTACTACTCAAATGATTGTCCCGAGGTATCAAATAGAACATGGAAAGGCTTATACTAGGAAGGGAAACGTAGTATGGGCACAATAACATGCATATACTTCAAAGTGTTAAATGAATTTTTATGTGCTTCCTCCTAGTGAAAGGCACTCTTGTGTTTAAGAAATTCTTCTAAGGGTGTAAAAATCTCAGTATATCCTTTGATGAACTTCCTATATTACCCCGTATTACCAATAAATCCATACCATGCACCGCACTCTGAATAGTAGGCTCTCTCAATCCCATAATAACAACAACTTTGGTGGGATCCACTAACAAGCCTTCCTTACATATAATATGTTCTAACAGGGTTCCAAATGGAGTGGAAAAGATACAATTCTTAATGTTGAGGGATATCCTCAACTGCCGACATCTTTCGAACATTAGCCTCAAATTGTCACAATGGTTTTTTAGTAACCCATACACAGTTTAGTCATCCTAGTAGACTTGAAGAAATTTATGGATGAAGTCCTAAAACACTTATACCATGATGTGCGAGAACAAAAAATGGACATTCTTCAATCCAAAAGGCATGATGGTGTAGGGAAAACTTCCCACTAAGTGGAAAAAGTTTTCTTTCTCACGGTCTTCCTTTTCAATCTTAACTGGTGATACTATGAGAACCCATCCATGAAGGAATAGACCCCGCATCCAACTAATCCTTCTAGAATTTCTTCAGTGAATGGGGTTTGAAAAGGGTCAATGACACACACTATGTTTAAGTCCATGTAGTCAACACATATCCTTATCCTTCTATCCTTATTAATGCTTATAACCATTGGGCTTACCAATTATGATTATTCCACAACCTCAATGATACCAGATGCTATCATATTTTACGTCTCCTCCTTGAATCTTACGCGTAAGTTTAGATTCATCCAATAGGGTCTCTTCTAAATCAAGCATATACCTTCATTTAAATTGATCCTCATCTCCCCAAGGAAGGGTGAGCACCTTTGAGCTCATGGTACCCACATGGGAGTAGATCCTAAAACTCGCACAACAGATCAATGATCTTTGAGACCTATTTTTCTGACCAATAATCCCCAATGATATCTTCCTTAGGTTCCGCCTTCAAACCAATGTTAAAATTCTTTATTTTCAAGGGTTCATGGTAGGTGCATACTCACTCATCAGCGCTATCCATGAATTTGTGTGTACCTTTAGAATGGTTAACATCCAAAATTTCCATTTCTTCACCATCTATTACATAGACCATTTTTCCTTTTTCCTTTTCAATGCACGTGTGCTCAAGTTGTATCTCTTATGATTCCTCTTCATCGAGACACATCTCCAAACTAGGTTCACCCAAAAACTCTAGTAACCTATCTTCTACCATAACACTATCTCCCATTTTAAGGTGATTGAAAACTTGCAACACCTTATCTACTGATGACTTGTTACTTTGGTACTCAAAAGCTTGAATGAGATCAGCCATTAATTCCTGCCAATTCCTTGTCTGATGATGCATCTCTGAGTGAATGTTTCATGCATGTATACAACCTTGTAAGGTGGAATATAAATTATGCACCCATAATGAAGGTGGTAAAGCTTATGTGCCTTCCATCCATGCCTTCTCACATGCTTGGATATGGGAAGAGGTGGGTTCTTTGCCATGGTAGTCTTGGATAATAGTGGGCACGTTGCTTCTGGAGAACCTTATAGAGAATGTGAATCTTACCTCACGCCACTCTAGAAGACTCTCATAATGTGTTTCCCACTAATGCATTGTAGTCCCAAGAAATTTATAACTGAGCATACTTCTCCTTTCATCCTCATTTCTCCACTGAGCCTCCATCTCTCACAAGAAATCATTAGGGCTTGCTCCTCTAGAGTAACTTGGTAGCTTCTTCCTTCCTGTACTTGACTGAGCGTACCTTTATCACCCTTATTACAAATCCTCTTAACTATCACCTAATTAACTCATAGGTCCTGTGCACCCAATTGTCACATGCTATGCTAGTTGTATCACTCATCGACTAAGAATCTTCAAATTTGGATAACTCCTTTTGTAGGATGAACTATCTTAGGGTCTCGATTGAATGCACATAGATCTGTCAAGGGCTCAAGTATAGGGTGGTAATTTCCCATCTATTAAAGGGATGATGACCTGTTCTTCCTTGTTCTCAAAATTGATATACCCCTTGTTAAACCATAGGTTGGAATTATTTTTGTAACACGAGGAGTGCCCAAGTAACACTTTGGAAAGTTATCTGCCTCGGCTAGCACCAAGAATTCAAATTCCCTCTTGAACTTGGCCCCTTGAATAGTGATAATCGCATCCTTTAAGACTCTAATGGGCATTGCCTTTGTCTTGTTCACCATATATATCACATTCGAGGACAACCTGTAATGCGGGCCTTCCCATTTGATACCAAGCATCTAGTGTAAGATCATTGAACTCCACTTATGTGTAAATGAGGATATTACTCAAAAGCCACCCATTAATAACTGCATTCAATGTGACCTCTTTATCATAGTCAAGGATGTGAGGAGGAAGGTTTGAAAATAGAAGCTACTTTTCGTGCTCTCGCATGACGCATAGTACCTTCTCCCATAACCATTCTCGTAGCAAGGAGTGATATTAAATTGCCTTAACATTTTACACACTTCCCTAACCTCATCTAGATCCTTTTATGGAGCCTCAACATTCTTCCTTTTCTCCAACTACCTTGACTTGCTCCTTTAGACACTAGATCTCTCCTTGTAATCCCCGAATCACATCCATAGTCTCTTGATACACCTCCTTCTGATGAGAAAGGTCCTGGATACTTCCCATGTACCACTTCTTCCCTAACAACTAGTTTCTGTCTTGGCATCTCCCTTGTGCGTGCAACCTCTACTCACATTGTCACCAGTATAGGTTTTAATCCTAACTCACGCGCCACTCTTGGCATCCACTATGGGTCAGCCTTCTTTATGCTTACCATCCTAGTGCCTTTATCCTTTCAGTGTTATTGGCTCATGTGTTCAAATAGCTTAGGAAACTCCTCATACTTATGCTTCTTTCCACACCACGAGCACTACAATAGATCAAGACACTCACGTTTATAATGCTCTGTCGATCTGCAATTATAATAGGTTCCACGTGGGAACTCATTTCTTCCTCCTCCACTATTACTATGACCACGAAATCCTCTCGTAGAAACATATTCCACGCACCCCTCCATCTGCGCACACCCTTCATAGCGGCAATCATCATCCTTGGAACTACCTATAAGGCTAGACTCACGCATACCAAGATAAATGGCATCATGAATCTAGTCAATCAGCCTACAATCCTTTGTTTCATGGGTCGTAGAGGTACATATCTTGTAATAACAAGACACATTCCTATAGATTGCATGTTATAGTAGAGGACACCTACTCACATCATGGTCCCTATGGCAGATTTCACAATCTACTATCATAGTGTGTACTACATTCGGGGTAATTATCCTTTACATGCCCTCCACTTCACAATCTATGCACCAAAGACCACTACAAACCTCATGCATTGAGTTCACAGACAACTTCTCCAACTTCTTGGCCATTGCAACAAATTTGAGCCTCTAGGAAAGGGCTCACACCAGTAATAACACTCCCAACAACCTCAAAGCATGTAGGGTAGCTTACAAGGTCTCGTGTGGGTCTGTGAAAGTATTATGTGATAGTTCCCTTCTAAACGGTGTTATCAATCCCCAAAAACCATTGAGCATGCTGAGAGGGGTGTATGTCATAGGATAGTTTTGATAAGAGAGTTTTGAACCATGTGTCATACTCTTACACACTCTTTGCCATTCCTTGTTGGATCTCCTTCAGAGAGTTGATGCTCTTATTCTCAAACTCAGGGATATGGAACTCTGTTAGGAAGGCATTTTTACATGTAGTGTAATCCACAACCATCTGATAGGGGTCATACTTGTGGTACCAGCTATGCGCATGACCCTACAACATTATTACAAACTGACTTGAATTTTGCTTTGGGGTAGTGATCCCCTTCATGTGTCATAGCAATTCACACTTGTGCACATGCTCTGCAACATCCTCAATACCTATGTAGTCTACTAGGTGGAAAGACATCTCAAAAAATACTTGTGGGGGTAGCTGAGGCCCTTGTCCACCTGACCCAGAACCTTGGTTTCCTCCTATGTTTCCTTCGCCACTAGATCTAATAGACCCACCAAATCCTCTAGATCCGCTAGGTCCACTAGGTCCTTCGGTCCCTACACCACCGAGATCTACCTCATGTATTTGGAAAATGGCACGAAGTGGTTATACCTAGTGTTCCCAATGTTCCACTAAAATGCACACTGATGGTTTGTGATATTTCCCCGCTTCAAGTTGTGTGTCCCACGCCAATCCCAAATGTGATACCAAAACTTTGTGTATTTTTACCTTGTCCAAAAATTCCTCTAAATACGGGAATGGTTTGTGCATCCATAGATGTCCCAAACAAGAAATTATATCTCCTAGGTGCAGATCGGTTACTCCCTTTGATACCAACTAGATTAACAATACTTATCTCTTGATTTGGAAAACTAAGTGCGGGGTTGGTCACTAGGTGGGTTTAGATTTTTGTCGATGGCTCTCATTTATCCACCCAAAGAACTCTCATGGAAAGTGAAGGGGCTTCTCTTCCATATTTGCCAAGATGGGGTAACATAGACTACTCAGGTTCCACATCCTCTACATGAACCTCAACTCCTTCCCACAACATTTTCCTCCATAAATCCATCACTCTTGTAACCTCACATTGTCTAGCCAACTCCCTTTCACATGCCTCACTATACTTGAGTCGTCTCTCTTCCCTTTCCTTCTTAGTTACAATATTTGCCATCTTCTTCCACCATAGCTTCCTTGCCCAATACTCATATAAGTTTAGATGGACATAGGGAATGCATCCAAACTTAATGTAATGATCAAGATCTTCATAGCCAATGGGATATCACAGAAAAAATGATCCTCTGGGCTCCCTCAAGAATTTTAACTCAAGCAACCTTTGGAAAAGAATACGTAGAAATGACATATTCTAACATATAGCTAGTCAACACTCCTCTCCATCAGTGGTCAACATCATGCATCTAGGTTAGATCTACATCCTACAGCTTCTGGTAATCATCTTGGGTCCATACGCATGATCTATAGTGCCATCTTGATTTGGATGTATATGGTGAAATAAATTCATACAGTTCCACTGGAAATAAAGAGAAGAAGGTTTCATACAACTCATGGTACAAGTTCTCTTCTACCCATCTACATGTATCAAACTTAGGTCCAATGCTAAATCTTTGAGAAAACCCATCCTCCGTACTCTTGAACTATAACACTTTCCAAAGCCAAGTGTTCTTTCATCAATGGAAGTGAGATGTAGCCATTTCTCACAACAAATTTGAAAAAGAGGTCCCAGAAACAGAACCAAGATGTAGTAATTTTTATACCCTTAGAACAACATTCTAATCCCATGTGCACCAAACTATCACCCGGTGGGCATTGGGTGCTCACCCGAGGCACACGTGAGCACCGAGCCCAACCTTTATGTGAGTCTTGTGAGAATACATTGCTTAGTGACATAAACTTAGATGCAAAAAGTTAAATAACCATGCATTCATTCTGAGAGCTTTAAGATGAGTTATTATATCATTATACCTAGTTCGATAACAAGAGAAACATCAAATGAATAACATATCTGATTCATACCATAAAGGAAATGCACTAGGTTTACACTCATGAACAATACATATTTAGAACAGAACCATATATTTCCTATTGATCATAGTTCAACAAACATATTAAATTCACCAAGGCCATAACATGCCAATGTATTAATGCAGATAAGAGTCATGCATCAGAAGTCCTAACTATGCCTCCCTATTACAAAAATATTTCTATAGACCCATCCCTTTAGACAAGATATTACTCCTATAGTCCTCTAAATGAGAACTTCAAATCTCTGGAGCCTTATTACTATTTTTGTAGAGCTTTTCCTTCCATTCTCTCCATTCACACTCTCTTCCTTGATAACATATCTTTAGTCATTGTGTCTGCTTCTTCTACCTGAGAATATCTATATATAGCTTTATTTTCCGCTACCATGCCTTTATGAAGTAGCAGATCGATCTCCATTGTCAAGGTGGTCCTTTAATGGAGTATGCTTATTCCCATCCTGGTATCTCCACTCTCGTAATGATTTCTTTCGGATCCTTCCATCACATGGAATATACCTTTCTTGACTACCGAGTTACTAGGCTAGCACCTTATCCACTACGCATGATTAGTTGGGTCATGATTTTCTCATGTGCTCCCTGGAATGCTGAATATGGATAAGTCTTGAAGCCCTTTTCTTTTTCTTGAACACGTGCCATGGGTTCTACTAAACCTTTCTAAAACCCTTGTCCTGTGCACCTTTACCCCGCATGCCCTTCTTCATATTGGTCCCGCGTGCCCACGTAGCTTCTTCTACTTAGTGAATATTTCGAGGCCCAACAAATAAAAACTTATTTCAAACTTATTTCTCTCATGTGGGTATCACATACAGATCTTAGAGGTTATCTCACCATGATTATACTCTACTTAGCTTGCTCGCCTCGAGTTTCCTATAAATGCACGTTGTTTCCTTTATGAACTCACATATTTTCTGAATGTGAAAGGGTCCGTGGATTCTCTATCTCAACATGGCAGACATGATAGTGGTACCTATTTTGAAAGAGATTTATTCGAGGATTAGTAGTAGATTTTTGACTTAGTATATCTTGACGAGGCATTTATAAGGATGTTGTTTGACATTGTAGATCTAGAAGATTGTACTAGGCCTTTGATCATCCAAATTTTCATATAACATTGATTCAGAGGCTTATTAGGATTATCCCTATCGTATCTACCTTTTAGATGATGTATTTTCATCTCTTCAGGCTGGAACATGAAAATACCCCTAAAATGTTGAAGTAATTTTGGCTCAAGATCATGCATTTTGTGCAAGGTTTGACTAACTATACATATCCCTTCATTTGTGATGAAGCATTTATTGTGAAATAAATCCCCTTAGGGTATTATGCACTTGATGGAGAGATTTCATTAGGTACCATGCCTAATATCTTTCGTAGGATGAATGAAATAGAGCAATGTGTTTCAAACTTGGAGAAGAAACTATCAGGGACCACATATTCTCAGTCTCCTAAAGCTCCACCAGTCTTCATTAAGAAATGTAGGATCAAACCTAGTTATAAACCTCCCACTCCATCTTCTCAAAAATGATTTGCAACTGCACTTCTGACTTCTACATAGACTACCAATCCATCCTCCACTTTCAAAGCAATAGGGAAGAAATATTTTCCTAAAGGAGGTCTAGACATTACTGAATGGGTTTCCTCCTATGAGAGGATATCACAATTGATTAGTTTGTTGGATGGTCCTATGGATAACATTGATGAGATTATGTCTTTGGGTATGTCTCGTACTTTAGTAGGAGATATTGTGTTTGTTCAAATGGAAGTGGGAACAGAGGAATTTGTTCCTAGAAAGAATATGCTTGTGAAGAAACTACCTATTTGTAGAGAGGATTTCCAATTAGTGGATGAATAGGTATTTTCTCTTAGTTTCTTTTGTGATGTAATTCTCAAGAATGTACACAATGTTTTCATGTGCTTGGGCCTATAGAATCCCCATTTTGATTTTTTCCACAATATAGAAAACTCAAACTGTTACACCAATACACATGCTTGATAATAGATTTAAAATTATATCAAAGCAATATAAAAGTCTAATGTATTGTATCAAATTACATTCATACTTGAAAATAACAATTCAAAATAATGTTCAAATTTTAAGAAATAGGAGTATTAATTATAATAAGATAAAAAGGTTGTTTAAAGAAACAAGCCTAAGCTTGTTCACTGGTCTTCATGGTTGTATCCTTATCTTCATCATCTTTCTCCTCCTTTGGTTACCTTTCCATGTATGCATCATATCTTTGAAATAATAGTTTTACATCCTCTTTAATTAGACCTATGTGGTGTTGAAAAATCAAGGTCTTCTTGTTCAATGTATCCCCACATTGATCCATTCTTTTTATGTTCCCATGATTTTCCTTTTAGTTCTGAAATTCTTCTCTCTACAACCATTAACGTCTTGATGACCTCATAATAAAAGTTTTCAAATCAGATTTTTTTCTCAAAATAATTGATTAGGAAGTACATTTATAGGTCACCATAACTCTTCTTGAATTTATCAAACACCATACCTTCCAATTTCATATCTATGGCATCAATTCTTTTATCAACCCATTTCTTTTATGTCTCCATCTTTTCTCTAACTTCATTCAAAAATTCAATCCTAATTTCCCCTAAATATTTGATTGCATCCTGGGTTCCCATTTTTTCTAGTGGCACAATTCCTTCCTTTTCAAATAGATCTTCATCAAGTTGAGTGATACGGTTCAACTTGGGAAGAATTCCTTCATATTAGAAAATCTCATTATCACATTGTTCAATTAACTCATCAATTTCATTTAGATTGGTCTTAAGTTCTCCATATCTCATTATTTCTTTCTCAAAGCTCATTTTCCCTTTTTAAATAACCTTTCTACCCAGTCATCAACAACTTTAACCTTCTTGACAACCTTTTCAATATGTCCAATAACTTCAGGAGTAACAATAGAGATATCTTCTTGAATTTCACTAGATTGGCCCACTAATTATTGTAAACATGAATTCAAAGACCTGACCTGTTATTTCAACTTCCTTTTTGATATCTTGTCCTCATCCACTTTATGCAAAAATCCCTGGAATACTTCTGAAACCTCTTGTTTCAATGTTTCTCTTGAGGGTTTTCCCAAAGGGATAAGCTAGACACTATAATCACTTTGTTATATCATTTCTTGATTTTCCTTCATGTGGGGTTGCAACCTCTAGTGTTATAGATCCATATGGATCTACATGAGTCTTAGTAATAACCCTATCCCTTTTTGGAGTCTTCTTGGGCTTTGGGAAGGCCAAGGTTGTAATATCTATAAATTTCTTAGGTATAATTTCCTCTTCTTCTTCTGAGATCAACCCTCCCAACCAACCAGTTGTGAGAGTAGTCCCCACTTTTTCCTCTTGTGATGCCTATTGGGGTTTGTTAGAGAAAACAAACCAATTGATTAGACATTTCTGGATAACTTGCACCGATGAAACTTCTTGTTGTGTCTTGTCTACTCCCAATGTTAACTCTTTGGGTTCATCCTATTTTGGCACTTCCTCCAATTGCTTCTCTCCTTGATTTAGGACTTGGGACTGATTAATTTCCTTTTGAGTCACACTATCAATTGGAGCATGTTCCTTATTTGCTCCCTCATCTGATGTAGCCATAACTTATATGGTTTTCTTAGGAACCTCTTTAGCTAATGTTTTTAATTTGGGAAATTCTTATCTTTTTTGCAATATATGCCTCCTTCAGAGGCCAATGTATAGTGGAAACATATTCATGAACGGGTATGCTAATTACCTTTTGTTATTTCAGTTCTTTATTTTTGGCTCAGTATGATGACCTCTAGTAATTAATCCTTCACCTTTATCAATGGTCTGTACACTTTGACTATCATCAATTTTCACCTCTGTAGTGGCTTCCTTTGCAATTTCTACCACTCTTTCTTCAGTAGAATCTACCTTTTGAGGTGGTTCATTAATTTTGATGAATTTTTTTCCTCTTAAGGATATTATTTATTTGGTGCCACAATATCTATAATTGCTTCACTAGAAATCCTTTGAGTTTCTGATTTACCTACTTCTGAAATAGTTTGGCCTTCAATGAAACTTCTAGCATTGGGGTTTTTAGCTCAAAAACTAGAAAATGGGTGAGTTCCTTCACTTTTTCATCTGACTGGAGAACACCTATACCTTCTACCATATGTGTTT
Source organism: Taxus wallichiana var. yunnanensis (assembly GCA_018340775.1). Classification (NCBI taxonomy): domain Eukaryota; kingdom Viridiplantae; phylum Streptophyta; class Pinopsida; order Cupressales; family Taxaceae; genus Taxus; species Taxus wallichiana. The sequence continues at coordinate 914,081,512 of CM031234.1, read as the reverse complement.
CAACTGATACTTCAAATGGTTTGAGTATAGGAATATCTCCACTTATGTCTATGTCCATTATTTCAATTGGGCTCTTTGTTTGTTCATGTGGTTGATCAAGAAGAGGTACATTCACATTCTTAGATGGTGTTGCATCAAGTTCCTTCAACCCCTATTCTATCATAAAAATACTTAGCTGGTTGGATAGGGGATTACCCTAAGTTACTTGTTCTGTATGCTTTCAGCTACCACTCCTGCTGGAAATAAAATTGGAGGTAGAAATACTAGTTGTTTAATTGGATTAACTTAGGGTATCCCTTGATTAGGTGGTGTTGTTACTAGGTGAGCCAAGGAAGCATCTACTCCTTTTTGTTCCTTTGTGAGAGTAGGTGGATCATTCACCTCAGGCTCTCTATTTTTTTCTTCCTTGATGCATGGCTACTTTCTTTTACTGAAGTACCAACATCCCTTTCCAAAGGCTGTTCAAATACAAGTTTAAATTTCTTCTTAGTTCTTTCAAAGTGCCTAATATTTGGTGCCTCTCTTTCTTTTATACCTTGTACCAAAAATGCTGGGTCCACACCTGATATAGATCCTCTCATTATCTTAGTTGAACTGGATGCCCCTATTAATACTATTGTGGGGGTTATTGTTTTAGTTTTAATCTGTATGGGCATTGCAAAAGTAATAAGAGCATTTTGCATGGACTTTAAAAGCATTTCCTCTATCTTCTACTTTAAAGAAGACATGGAAGTCCCAATCTCACTAGCAACAGTAGTCCATTCATCAACAATACATGTGGTAGGTCTCTTTAAAGGTAATTAAGGGAATTTACTCCCAAATGATCTATCTTATCAGCCCCTTCCTTCAAAAGGGAATATATTCCTTAAAAATTTCCAAGTCCCTAAATTTATTAAGTACCCTTTGTGTTTTGAATGGAAAGATCTATACTCTTTCCTTTTAGCCAAGTCAAGGTCCTCCTCATCACATTAGCAATCCTATTATACTGATCATCTGACTCTCCCTCATCCCATTTTATGGGAGCCATTGGTTGTCCTTCTATCTTTTGGTAAATATAGTATTGACTCACTGTCTGATGGTCATCCATAATTACCTAAGGCACCATAAAATTTTTTAAATCAATGATTTATCTAAGAGTCATCCTTGAGAAATATCTGAGTCTAACTTCCTCCTCATCTCTACAATTCATCCAATAATCCTCAAAGTGAGGTTCATGCTCAAAATAATTTCCCAAAGTAGTGCTGACCACCCATCTAATATCATAGTTAGATCTTGCCTCAAATTTCTCCATGTTAAATATTTCCATATCCTCCTCCATCAATCTAGCTTTTATAATGGAGGGGAAAGAGTATATTCCAATTTTAATAGGAAATTTGATGTTTGTTTTGTGTCTCCCAACAATCAACTTATGAATTGGTGTTAGTTGTCTTGAAAGTTCACACAAAGCCATCTTATCATCTAAATATCTTGGAAATTTACATGATGCCCCTCAAACCCACTGGATCTAATGTAGGTGAATAATCTATACTAGATGAAAAAGTAACCATACTCCATTATTGCATTCCTAGCTTCTTCTGACATTCTTGTATTGTTCCCACTTAGGTTTGAATACGTATATGACATGTGTAAAGAACACATCATTCACCAATATCAAATTTACTTTCCAATTACTCAACTGTAATTGGGGATAAATCTCATGTATTTTGTTTTGTTTGAAAGGGGCATGTGATTCAAGGCCAGGAAAACACCTATTTCTGTAATGTTGTATATAAAATATGTCATCATATAAAATTCAAGCTCCCTAGTACCACCCATGTTGATTTTTGCAATCAGTGCTAAAAGATGTGTATGAATCAAATCAGCTATGAGTGTTGCCAAAAAATACTCCCTTTTATTTCTAAAATAACCAAAATGTGTGGGCATATCCATTCCTAGAATTCATTGGATGTTTCAAGACAACCATCCCGCTTAGAAACATAATTAATCCAGAGAGTGTTTTAGATGTCTGCCATTAATAGGAAACTCTATCAAATCTTCATCTAGGTCCTTCAAGAAGAAAGTATGCTCACCAATCCTTATATTGATAGGGTATGGACCCATCCATAAGGCATCAAATTTTCCATGTTTTCCTTTATCCTTATTCCTACTTTGTCCCACGAAAAACAAGATCTCCAACATTAAAAGTTCTAGGAGTCACCTTTTTATCAAATAATTTCTTGATTTTCTCTCTAAACTTAAGGTGTCTTTGGTGAGATTCCCTTCTTTCTTCATCCAACTCCACTATCTGATTAATCCTAGCTTCATAGGGGTTCACTTCTTCATCTTCAAGTTGTTGTATGAACTGATAGGAAGAAAATTGCATATGTAGGGGTAAAAGAGCCTGAATTCCATAAACTAATTCAAAGGGAATTTTTCTAGTAGCCCTTTTAGCAGTAATTATATCTACCCACATAAAATTTCAACTTCTCACCCCATTTTATTTTATTAATCTCCAATGTCCTCCTAATTATCTTGAGAAAATTATTATTACTTGACTCAACTTGACCATTCCCCTGAGGATTGTAATTGGATGCATATGTCAGATTGATTCCATATTCTTGGCACATAACTACCAGTGGCTTAGCTCTAAAGCTCATAACATTATCAACAACTATTTTATAGGTACTCCAAACCTACAGATTATATGATTTAGAATGAAATCCATGACTATTTGGTGAGTTTCCTTTTTGGTGGGGATAGATTCAACCCACTTGGTGAAATAATTTGTGGCTACCAATATCCATTTGTGCCCTGCACTTGAGGGATATGAGATCTCTCTAATAAATTCCATCCCCATTGTTTGAAAGGAGCTTCTATTGACACTGGTTGCAAGGGAAAAACACTTGAAGCTTTCATCCTTCTTGAAAACCTTTGACAACTTTCACACTTCCTGACCAACAAGGCTACATCTTTAAAAAGTGTAGGCCACCAATAACCTACTCTCAAGATCTTGTGAGTAGTTACTCTTCTAGCAAAGTGACCTCCACATACTCCCCCATGGAATTCTGCAATAATTTTGGGAGCTTCTTCCTTTGTGATACACCTCAAAAGAACCCCTCAGGATTTTTCCAAGCCAACCCATAATCAGTTATGATATATTTTTGGGAGGCCAATTTGAGTGTCCTTCTTTGATTTTTTTCTAAATGACCTGGACACTCCAAATTCCTGAGGTAAAATATTATGTCCTTATACCATGTGGAGTTGATTATTTTTTCTTAGACATCCATAGTTCCTTCCTCAACTTCATTAATCTCCATTACCTGCAAGTTACTTTCTGCCATCAACTTTGCAAGGCCCAAACCTCTAACCAACTTGGTGGTTTGTATATCCATATCATACTCTTGTAGCTTATTCACCCAATGACATATTTTGCTAGAAACTTCCATCTCTGATAAAATTTCCTTAACCATAGTATGGGGAACATAGGCTACAATCTTAGAACTTAGAATATAAGGCCTAAAATTTTAGTTGCTCTTACCAAAGCAAAATCCTACTTTTCCATGATGGTATATTTTAATTCAGCACCTTAAGGCTTTACTTGAAAAAGGAAATAGGTCTTTCATTTCCTTATTCATCCTTTTACAATAATATTGATATAATAGTATTTTCAGATGCAAAAGAAAAATTTGAAAAGCCTTTTTATAATTAGGGCTTCCAATACTAGGGCATTATTTAATGCTTCTTTTATTCCAGTGAAATCTTGGAGAGATCCTTCTTCCCATTGAATGATTTGGTTATTTTTAGCATGCTTGTAATGGGAATAGTCATCTCAACAAAATTAGAAATGAACCTCCTAATAAAATTTATTTGACCAAAAAGGACTGAATTCCTTTCTTAGTTTTAGGGATAGGAACCTTACCAATTACTTCCACCCTTTCAGGATCAATCATAACCCCTTCTTTTGACACAATGTGCCCCAATAATTTTTCCTTTTGAACTCCAAAATGGAATTTTTAGGGTTCAATGAGATGTCATATTCTCTACACCTTATCAACATCTTCTCCACATGGCTCAAGTGGTCACTTCTCTTTCTAGAAAACACTGTCACATCATCTTGATAAACTGTGATAAAATCATTGATGTAACCTAAGAATGTAACATCCATGGCTCTTTGGAAAGTAGCCCCAACATTCATTAGACCAAATGGAATTCTTACATATACATAGGTACCCCATGGAGTAGTAAAATTAGTCTTAATCCTCTCTTATTACTTCACAACCACCTGGTTGTACCCTGAGAATCCATCTAATGTAGAAAGCAACTCAGATCCAATGACCAATTGTAATCATGTTATCCATATTAGGCAATGGATAATTATATTTGATTGAGGCTTTGTTCAAATTTATGAAATCCACACACAACCTTATGTCTCCATTTTTCTTTCTTACTGGCACTAGATTTTCCACCCATGAAGAATATCTTATAGGTTGTATTATCCCTCCATCCCTCAACTTTGTTAATTCTTCCTGCATCTTAAGGGAGAGAAGTGGATTAATTGGCCTTTATTTTTTCCTAAATGGTTTAACATTGGGTTCCAAAGGTATTTCATGTTGAAATAAATCTTCCCTATATGCTTTTAATTTTGAGTAAGACCATGCTAAACAGTCTTGATACTTTTTAACAACTCAACATAAGACTGCTTTTTTCTTCCTTACTCAAATTTCTCCCTAACCAAACCTTTCTAGGTTTTTCTTTGGTTCCCAAATTATATTCTTCAACATCCCTTGAAGCTGAGATGTGTCTATGAACCACCCTATCTGCATTATCAAAATTAGACTCCAAAGCAACCAATCCTCTGGGAATTGTGTTGGTTTTCAACTGAATTATATCCTTGCCAAACAGGTTTCTTTCCCATCACACATTGCAACCATTGGTTCCCAATCCATGCACTGATTAGTGAATTCTCCTTCATTTAGCAAAAACCTTTGTACCTAGGAATCATCATCAAATACTTGCCAATGCCTCACATTATCTGGCACAGATGGTCTAGACAATATTTCAACATCATAATTGTAATAAGGAGAAACTGTGTAATTACCAAACCTAGATCCAAGAATTGCCAATCTATCTGCTGCAACATTTTGAGTTCTGTCATGATATAAAATGTTAAAGGAGTCAAACATCTCAATAAAATCCCATACTGCATGCTTATATTGTTTCATCCTTTGATTTTTTTAGCATATAATTTTCTAACTTGTTTGACCACTAACTCAGAGTCTCCTTTAACAACTATGTATTTTATACCATATCTCCAAGCAATCCTTAAACCCAAAAGTAATGCCTCATACTCTACAATATTATTTGTGCATTCAAATTTCAGTTTGAAAGAAAAATTAAAAATCTCTTGGCTTGGAGATATAAGTACAAACCCAACCCCATTTCCCATATTAGAGCAAGCTCCATCAAACATCAAGGTCCAAGGGTACCAAATTATTCAAAGCACTTACTCTCATTGATACTATGCTCCTCAAAATCTGCATAACCAACAAAATTGTTAACATCCACATCTGTATATAATACTTCATAAGAAGCATTGTTGGGATCTTCAATCAGATGTAACATCTTCTTCTCCCCATACAACTTGACAAGATTTCCCTCCACTGGTATAGTGGCATATGACATGTCCATTTGCACACTTCCTCCCACACTAACATCCCACTTCCTTGATAACAACATACCCCATTTTGCAGGGAAGTCAACAATAACCACATTCATAGTTAAAAATTACTAGGGTAAGCTACCAATTACACCACCAATCATTTTACATACCTAATTACTGGTACTTCTCTTGAATCCATAGCAATGCACTTTCTAAATGATATGTTGTTACTTTGATATCTAGCTCATTCATAACTTCAAGGGGCATCACATTACATGAAGCTCCTAAATCAAACATGTAGTTGTGAACAAGTTTATCTTTAATGATCAAAGTAGTGTAAAAGGGATCAAAATCAAGTTGAGACTCAACAAGGAGGTGCCTAAATATACTTAGGGTATTCTCAAAAATTTTCCAATTCTTGTGGCACTTCCAATTCTCGCATTTACAGGAGGATATCATAACTATTAAATTCTTTTCGAGGGCCACTACCTTGTCTTTGAACCCAAAGTACTTAAATGCTCTTCTTATATTCTCATTGATGTAACATTCCCATTTTAAGACTTTAGAAACAAGGGAATTTTTTTACATAATGTTCTCTATTCTAAATAAAGCATTATTTAGAACAAACATTCCATGCTAATCAATCTCAAACAGATAACCATATGCAGCTATAAATGACTCGGTGATCCACCGATCTATTCATTTCATAACTTGGTGATCTATCAATCTATTTATTTCATAACTTAGTGATCTACCGATCAATTTATTTCTTAAGTCGGTGATCTACCGATCTATTTATATTAACTTTAAGTATTGAATACTTATCGTTTACTTCGTATAATTGTTTTTCTACCTTAAAGGAGTACCGAGTGATCTGTTTAAAGAACATATCTCGAATATTTATTACTAGTATTCATCTCGATATCATGTTGCTTTAAAATTGGTGACATAGGACAACACAATCAAGAAAGCTTGTAATACTTTGGCCAAATATTTTCAACATACTGTGTATGTCACTATTCTGGATGACATACTCATCATTTGAAATACATCCTTCACCTCACTCCTCCATTATCGTGGAATGGTCTTTATTGACTACCGTCAATCCACTTGCCCAAGGTTTAACCCTAGCCTTGGTTAGAAACATAAATTATTATAGGAAGACACTCACAATGACTTAGGGTATATGGGCATACTTGGTTGACCTAAGTTAGCCAGGTGTGCCAAGGTACCTGAGCCTTTGGAAGCTACTACCTATCCTAACATGTCACCGAATTGACCTAGAGAGAAACTAAGTTCAAGTCCTTATTTGTGTGTAGATCTAGATGATCAATGGAAGGGTGTTGCCACATGTCATCTGTAACACTTTGTATTCTCGAGAAGACCCAAGTCTTGTCAAAAGTACATCCTTGCAGTTGGCATGTGCCAACATCCTACAGAAACTGCCTCATCGAGATATACATACCCATAGGTGGTTATTAATACATTGTTAATTTGGATTATGTCTTGATTACAACAACCCTGCTAAACCCTAATCCAACACTCCATAAGTTCTTTTATAAATTTGATTCATTTAGTCATTGAAGAACTTCCTTAACTTATGATTGCTTTTAATGTTCGTTTACTTAGTTTAACAAGCAGTTAACCAAAACAGGACAACAATATCATAAGTTTTCAATAAAATGTATTTTAACATTTAGGAAGGTTTAACAACCACATAGGTCCAACTAAAGTAGACTTCATACAAAATGAAGTCTAATGATTAATAATCATATCTCCAATCCTTTTTGGTTTACATTCATTTGAGAGAGGAAGAGTCTTCCTCTACATGATTAAGTGTTAGGGTTTATCATTCACAATATCCATAGTTCTTATTGCATGTTCATTATGCATCACATTACTATGTTAAATTGTTTAGATAATACACATCATCTTATGCAACTTAACAAGCTACATCATTATAAGGGAAATTGAACTAATTCCCATAATACACATCATATCAAAGGATAACAAGATAAGCATAATATAATATGAAGAATATCAACAAGATAGAACTTCCATCTCCTTCATTAAAGTACAATATAATTTACACAACCAATGCAAATAAATCACAACTCACAATTCATCATTATAAACTTATAAATTTACAAGACTATGCACTTTAGGCGTACTGCATAACAACAACCTTCATTCTAAAAAGTATACAACTTTTCTTTTTCAATACAACTAAAGAATGATTCAGAATTCTTTACAAAGAATCAGACTTATATAAGCCAATGAATCATATAAGTTTTTGCCTTCTTTTATCACTTATGATGTCCATCTGAAAAAAATGCTAGCATGGGTCAGTTCAATGAATTGAGCATGATAAACACTAAGCATTAAAATGAAGTGCATTCCACTAATTGTTTCATTAAAGCAACACTACTTTAATGAGATAATTAATATATCATATAATAAGCATAAGTGATACCAAATAGAAAATAAGTACAATAATAAATCTAGATCCACTTTTAAGAGAAGAAAAATATAATCCACAACATCTCGCCTAAAAATTAATGTTCAATTAGTCATATCAATAACTTTTAAACAAACAATAGATCTTTCCATCCGTTATTTCATAATTCTATTCTAATAGAATACAACATTTATATTTTCTATAAGACAAAAGAAGTGTTTACATCATGGTTCATTCTAGGATGATTAATCTAAATATTAAGTAAAGAATAAGAATAACCAAGACGTACCATACCCAAAATCATAACATCCGAAAAGTAGATGAGGTTCATAACATGAATTATCTCTGTCTCCTTTTTGGGATAACAATATTATAAATTCAACATTTAAGATATTCCTCTAAACATAATTTCATAACAATCCAAGAAGGTATAGAAAATCAAAATAGTCTAACCGCAATTCTAATTATACTTCTACATGTTAGAAGTTATTAATCAAAGATCGAAACCAATGTTCACAAATAAAGTAGTCCCATATAGGAACTAATCTCTACTCGAGGTCGCCCAAAAAGATAGAGTACAAGAGACAAAACCTACTCCTATCCATCCAAATAAAGCAAGGCTTAGTCAACAACAGTCGATCAAACAAGTATGCATTCACTTATCAAGCCAGAACCGACTTAGCTACTATCTTTCTACATCATTACAAAAAATGATTCAAACAAAGTAGACCAAAATCCATAAATAAATCATCATCTCATAAGAGAATCGAGCGCAGAGGAGTTCAATCAATGAGCTTATCCAAAAGACAGAGAAAAGGAATCTCTATTTGGAAAGGTCTAAATAATCAATCATTTCATTAAATTGAACAAATGAATTTCTAGTTTCAAATCAAATCAGAAGGAAAACATTTTACAGTTCCAAAAACAACATACTGATCCCAAGAGAATATATATTTTCTCTCTTTAAAAGAAGTCCAAGGACTCATTCGTTGTATCCAACAAGAATAGAATCCTGAAACAGTAAACTAACAAGTTCAGAATTATCCACAAACTCAAGAATGAAGACTCACAAATGCTTCACCACTTAATACGAAGAGTAAGTAGTTTGTGATTCAAAAGAACTATGCACAAAACAACTGAACGGAGAAAGTATCCTTCCCGTATAAATTCAGTGTACAAGGGTAATAACTCAACCTTCCACTGAGACCCAAAATTATTTTAAAGGATCAAGAGAGAGAAAGAACCCAAAAACATTTAAGTCAGAAGATGTCCCATTCTATCTCCAATGCAACTGAAACAAAAATCCGAAACAAGACTTTCACAACCACAAAATTGTGATAGAGGAGACTTAGTTTCAAACAAAATAGTCAACCTAGAATGTGGGTTTCCTCAAAAGAGGGGAAATAACACCCCCAATTCTTATGCCATTACCATCTCGAGAGAAGATGATACAAATCATAAAAAGAAGCACCACATTCTTTTAAACAAGATGTTCCGGTTGCCCAAATCTTGAAGAGATTACAAAATGAATTAATCCAAGCTATTACCCAGTTTTTAGTGGTAAGCTACTCAATAAAAGAATTATAAGCTTTAAAATTTTAATACAAGAATAACCCAACAAAAAATAGCATAAAAATCAAATACATCGATCCAAATAAAATCTCATAACACTCAAGTGTCAAATAAGAGTACAATGTCGAACACGAGCTTTACAAAAAGTTAGAACTTCACAATTAATATAATACGAGTACGATTGCCAAATACAAACTTCAAGCAATAGCTCATTGCATAATTTTTCCAAACACTGTTCTACGAACAACAAAAGATCCAACATAAGTTTATATCAAAACACAAAGGCCAAAAAAATCAAATAGAACTCAAGGTTCCCATAAAGTTTAGAACCCTATATTGTAACGAAGGTTAGTTCAAAGCACAAAAACCTCGAATACAAGTTCTAGAATGAAAAATAGAGCTACAGAAACAAGTTTCACATATAAGCTTCACATGCATGCTGTCATAGAACTTGCACAGAGAGAAAGTTTCCAAAACAACATTATTTTTTCCATGGATTCATATCCAAACATCACAAAGATTCATTAAACCCAACAATAAAATAACAGTCAAAAATGAAAACATGAATCTCATGAGAGCAGAGAGTTGTTCTAATGAATCATTTAGAAAGAAAATAATCTCAATGGTTAGAGCTCATCATGCTTGATAGTGCTTCGCCAAATCGAAGGAGACTTCAGCCTGAGCTTCCAAATCTTTTTCTCCTCCTCCATGAAAGATCAACAATCAAACATCTTTTCTTCCTATGCCTCATATAATTTCCTTTAATAAAAAATAGAATGTAGAAACCAAAAATAGCTTTGAAGTGAAGGTCAAACTGTTGGTTCGAAGAACCAGATAGCTCCATATAGAGAAAAATCTGTAATACATGCAAAACCAAATAACCTCCTACAAACCCACCTTCCAAGTTTCCAAGACAGTTTGCACACAAAAACCAAGGCCCATCAATGCCATTAATTCTAAATTTCCCACTTATCTTTCCTTACCACCACCTCCTAAAACTGGTGAAGGCCAATTCCATCCAAACATGTAATTCCATCTTTAGTGGAGCTTCCATGTATGCCTCCACTAAAGTTAACTAGCCCCTGCCAAAACTGGTAGTACCACTATCCATTAAACCCTATCAACTCACTTAAATGCCATTGGAACCATCACCTTTGAGACATGTGACCCTTAGGTTCCCTTTTAATAGCTTAGGATAGATCCCATAAAACTTAGGTTTATTCTAGAAATTACCACCTTAGGTTTTAAAACATTTTCCAATAGTAATTCCCACCTTAGGTTAGATTTAATTCATAACCATTTAGTATTAGGTATTAGTTAAAAATAGCCTAACATTAATTTAGTAATAATTCCCTTATTCATTTAACACAATGCTTAGGTTATGACGCCAACCCAACAAAATAGAATAAGAGGCTTAGGTTAGAATAAAATCCAAATGAGTAAACATAGCTAGAACATAGGTGTTCTTACCTAGCTTAGGATCTTGTTAGGGTAATCCTTAGGTTTTAGGACTCCAAACTCTTCCTCTGCCATGAAATAAATTAAATTTTGCTTATGTCCTTAATGTCCTCCTAAGATCAATCACCAAAGATTTGAGCACAAACATACAGCTGAACGAAAACATGTTCACATAAGACCAAATAATTTGTAACATACAAAGTTCAGTCCTATATGTCCCTCAAACTACTGAGTGTCAATTTACCATTCATTCTATGAAGAATATTTTAAATATTCCTTGGATAACTGAAATTGATCCAAGGATGAGTCGAAGAAAGGATAAGTCTGCAACTCTTAAATCCAGATTGCAACTCACCTTTCCATAGTGAAAATGAATTCTTGATAACCACACGAATTTATTCTAATGATTTTTAAGAGTAGAAATGATTTATCCTTATCAAGCATGATCTTCAACAGTCAAAAGAACACATCTTTATCCAAAAAATCACATGTCAACACTTGAACTACAAAAGAGGAATATAACAGTTGTTGATGGTGTTACAATTGTTATGACTCAAAATTTGAGCCATATCACAAGGGGTATACTTGGGTAATGTTGTATTGAGAGGTAGGGTAGTTTCCTTCTGCTTTGGTATGAGGTCCTTCATGGCTCGTGTAGGGATAAAGGTACTAGATTTGTTGGTAATAATTGGGCCTTTGTTTGGAACATATTTCTTGAGGGGATATTTTGGGATATTGGTGAGGATAGGAGTTTTTGGTTTCAAATTTGTGCCCCCCTTTGATAGTCCCATTTATTAGATTATAATCCTTTTCTTGGGTAACCACTACATTCATTAAAATCTTCCTTTCTTCCTCAGAAGGAATTCTCCATCATATTTTTGAATCATTAATGTCCTTAAGTACTCAAAATCATGATTGGGAAACTCAAAATATTGAACCATATCAACATCCAAATTAGTAGTGGAAGGGACAAAAATTACCGTTGTATGCACTTCCAGAAGCCTTCCATAGTCCTTGTACTTAGTAACTTAGTGGAATTGGATCCTTGTTGTGAACTGTTATTACATTCCATCATACAAACATCACCATAGGTAGCATTGTCATTAACCTCTTCACTTTCCTTTACAGGTCACATGGGAGATGTGGGAGGAAACACTTATCACACCACTATCAATCACATGATCTTCTTCAACCAAGGACACTCTAGAAGTTAATGGGTTAGGGACCAATTTATTTTCTCTTGGTGGTTGTTGCTTATTTCCTGATCCCATGGGCCCCTTCCTCTATCATCTAATCTATGATCATTTCTAGGATGATTACCAAATCTATTTTGACCTTGAGGTTGATTCTAGGCCTAAGAATTTTGACCTATCCCCTTTTCTACCCTAGCAAGCTTGTAAGAAATTTCTTTCACTACTCCTACTAGAGTCTTAACCACTTCTTACAGATCTACCCCATTTCTTTCCTAAGGATTTTCATGATTAATTAATTTGACACCCTCCCTTTTAGGAGGATTTCCCACTGCCATGATATTATTCTCAATTTGTACTGACATGGATAAAGCTTATCTCAAATTCCTAGGATTTTTGTCCCTCAAATAATATGCAACTTTCTTATCAAAGGCATCAAAGTATTTTATCAGACAAGATTCATCACTTGGCCTTAAAATTATAGGCAGTCTAGTCAAGGTTTTGTTGAATCTAGTATTAAAATATTGGATAGGTTCATTGGGATTCTTCTTTATGTTTTCAAATTTAGATAGGAGAAATATAGGATCAGTCTTGTCCCCATATTGTGATCTAAATGCATTTTTCATTTTAGTCCATGAATCAATAGAATTATCTGGTAAGGACTTATACCAATCACGGGAATCCTCTTCTAAGGTATGAATGAAAAATTTCACATACACATCCTCATGTTCAATCTCAAAATCCTCCATAATATTAACAAAAAGTCTAAGGTGTTGGTCACTAGTAATAACATTATTTCCTTGAAACTTAGGAAACCTATTCCTTACTTCTTATGGAACTGCATTAGGATAACCCACCATACCCCTGAAATCTATGGGTCCAAAAACATTTACAATAAAGGGGGGCCTAGGTGGAGGGTTAGCCATGTTATTTTGAGGAGGTGTTCTAACAGGTGGGTTAAAATGGTGGGGAACTAGAGGTCTTTGAGGTAATGGTGTATGATCTTCAAAGTATTGGTCCTTTAATGATTCAGTCTCACAAAACACCCTATTACTTCTAAGCAACAGAGGAGGGAGATGAGGAATACCCTTATTAGTTGAAAATGAAGGACCTCTCTAGCTGGAGTGTACAAATTTGTGTAAGGACTGTCTGATCTAGAACTGTCTGAAGAAATAGAATAGTCTTCTATCAAAGGTTGATCACCCTCAATGATTGACACTACTTTCTCTTCAGATCTTTGATCTCCAAGGGCTTTCCAGACTTGTTTCTTCATTGGATTTGTCCTTCCTAACTCTGGAAACAATTTTCTAGTAGGATATATCTTGAAGAAGGACCTTCTTCCTTCTAGCTTTACAGATCTTAATGATAGATTACAATAATTGAAGCTTGAGGCATTGGTACTTACCAAAATTTCGAATAATGTGGAGTTGCCACTAAGGTCTTGTACCTTAGATATGTAAATCATTGTAAACAACTTGCCAACTAAAACTTAATGATCAATTTCAACAAAGCTTGGAAAATCTTAGCATCCTTTATCAATATTTACCCCTAGCCAAGTCAAATTTAATGGAAAGCTTTCTTAGACTAGGAAAATACCGAGAAAATAACTTCGATTAAGCCCATTTTTGTAAAGCTCAACAAAGGATGATGTATAGATCATGTATTTGCATCTAAACATACTTAATACACTATTAGAGATCGATGTATATTTGAATTTATAAAAATATTCCCGACAATGTAGCCACAAGGGTGTTGGTACCCAAATCAGTCCCACCTTGTAAGTCAAATAACATCAATGAGCTAAGCATGATGCTTAGAGAGAGACATACTAGGATTTGAGTCATTTTGTAGCTAAGGATGGATCTAACAGTCTCTTTTTCACTTTGACTTGGGAAATGTTGGATAACACCTCACTAAGGGTATGACCTACCCTACTACTTTAGGTTCTTCCTACAACCAGGGTGAGAGGACCCATTTTGTAACCTATATTTATGAAATAAATGGATGGAATGAAAATATTTAGACTCTCTTTCTTGGGGAAGTGGAAATGCAGCCTCAAGAAGACATGGTCAATGTAGACATCATCTAACTCTCATGAGTTGTCACACTAGAAAATGCATGTCTTCTAAATAAGGCTCAAGTTACTAAAGACAATGATAGTTCCAGATTTCTTTTGCATATTTTTGATAAAGGATGGACAAAAATAACATATTTCCTTAGCATTTATGCATAAATA